>JANIIA010000191.1:68974666-68988305 GCA_027478495.1 Erythroxylum alaternifolium
TCAAAAGTATTGTCAAGTTTAGTTATGTTGAACATATCGTGGTGGTGAAGAAATGACACGAGTAACATGAACGTATAGGATACAATTACCAAGAGAAAAGCCCAAAAACAAGAAAAGGTCCTCTAACATGAAATTATCCATACTTAGTTGTACTTAGCATCTGAAGATACAAGGAGGAGAAAATTACGGTACCTGAGAACTTTGTACTTCGGACTTGAACTTTGACAAGTTTGATTCTTGAATCATTTCGGTCTACAAAGATTCAATTAGACAAAGACACATTATCATCAAGTCAATAGTACAACAATGTAAACTTCAATATTTATTGAAAGTTCTATCTTACATATGCTGCTGCAGACCCAAAGGTTATTATATAGAGCTAGATTACATAGTAGTGATAGTCTCCTAATTTAGGAAGAATCCTCATTAGGAAATATCCCTAATATAAAAATATCTCTAATATAGCTAGATATTACAGCTAAGGATAATCTCTAAGAATAATCCCTTAATTAAGGGACTATATACTATTATGGGATTGTCTACAAAGAATTACATAAACTCTAATTTGTTTAAACTTTCAACAATAATAATGAAATTTTTTTTGTAAAGTAAATTCTCCTTCAAATTGATTACCTTTTGCATTTCTGGCTTAGAAATGAAAGAATGAGATACATTCTCCAAAATATCATTTAACAGTTTAGTTATAGCAACTGTTATAGCTTCTGCTTGCTTGGATGGCACGCCTTGTGCTTCCAATCTCCTTGCCTTCACGTTGAAAACATAAATTACAAAGAAGAGGCTAATTATTAGGTTTCTAGCTTAAACACACTTACATCTTTGAACTAATTCGTTTTGGAACCAAACAAAAGAACAAGTGATATTAAAATTACCAGACCCAATGTATCAACGAGAAAAGCACGATTTCTATTAGGTTTCACGAATTGCGAAATCTGCCTATGCATAAATCCCTTAGCAATAGAACTTGAAGGATGCTGAGAAAGAACAATAGCCTTCATTTGTTAACAAGTGCTGTGATAAGATAACAATAATGTTACAGCATAATCACAATCTGTACCCTAACATAACCAAACCTAACTGTTAGACAAAGTTTGCATTTCCCAAATTGATCTTATTCCATCCATTTCATTCTCCACGTATAAATTAGCATCATATTGCGTGAATACTACTCAATTTCATAGTTCCACTAAATCCCACTAAAGAAAACAAATACCCCAATCATTATACACACATTTTTCATATTCTATCGCACACCCTAAAAAATTCAGAACATCTTCTCGCTGTACACCTGCTATAATCCAAAATTGCACTCAAATCTCCCTCAGTTTAAAACGGAAATATAAAAGAAAAAAATACCTGACTTTGTTTAGAGACCTGTCGTAGAAGCTTTGGCCCCCGCTTGATTATGCCTTCCATTACTGATATGTTGTATGGAGAATAAAGACTAAACAGAAGAGAAGAAAGAGAGAGAGAGAGAGAGAGATAGTTGCTAATGGCTATTCTTGATCAGGTTGACTATCGTAAGAAAACTAAGGCATTAATATTTGTTTGATGGTTATTTTGTTTTAATCCGAATTTAATAAATTAAATTTAAATTAATTTAAATTTAAGAATAATATTTAACCGAATAATAGATACATCTGACTTGAATGCTTTTTTTTTTTTTAAAATGGTAATAGCTATTGTTGTATTTCAAATCAACTGAATCTTGTTTTAACTGAATTAGGAGATAGGAATAGATCTGATTAATTGAAAACCGCAAGAATTTGCCTCAAGTCGGAGTTGTTGACTGGTGGAGACCGCTAGGCTGCTTAATTCTTCAAGAGTTTTTGTTTGGGTAAATTGGGGATGGAGATTTCAAATTGAGTAAGCAAGTCGCAAGAAGGATGGAATTGGTGGCGGAGGGACTGTGGGGATTGGCGGAGGAGCAAGAGAAGAGAGGGGAGATAGGGAAAGCGGTGAAGTGTCTTGAAGCCATCTGCCAAAGCGACGTCTCCTTCTTGCCAATCATAGAGGTCAAGACGCGACTTCGAATCTCCTGCCTACTCCTCAAGCACTCCAATAACGTGAACGAGGCGAAGTCCCACTTGGAGCGCTCCCAACTCCTCCTTAACTCCATTCCCTCTTGCTTCGACTTGAAGTGTCGCACTTTCAGTTTGTTGAGTCAGTGCTACCATCTGGTCGGAGCCATTCCTCCTCAGAAGAACATTCTATTTAAGGCTCTCCATCTCGCTGCTTCTTCTCCTCCTTCCCACTCCGTCAACTTGTGGTCTTGCAACTTCAATTCTCAGCTCGCGAATGCCTTGATTATTGAGGGTGATTATCAGTCTGCTATCACTGCTTTGGAATCTGGTTATGTTTCTGCTGCTCAACTTTGTTATCCTGAGCTACAGGTACTTGTTTTTCTGTTTCCCCATATTTTCAGTTTTTTAATAGTCCTGTTTTTGCTATAAGGCTCTCTTTGATTCACCAAATCTTTCTTTTTCAGATGTTCTTTGCAACTTCAGTACTGCATGTACACCTCATGCAATGGTACGATGACAATTTGGTTCAAATTGCTATTCACAGATGTGACGAGCTCTGGGAGTTATTGGGGCCTGACAAAGTATATCTATCTCCATTTTTCTTTTTCAAAATATACTACAGCTGTCCAATGTCATTCACTCGTTCTTTTTTTTTTTCCTGAGCAGAGAGAACAATGCCTTGGTTTGTTCTTTTACTACGAGCTCCTCCATATATTCTATCAACTTCGCATCTGTGATTACAAGAATGCCACTCAACATGTTGACAAATTAGATGCTGCTATGAAGGCTGACTCGCAGAGAATGAGGGAAATACAAGGTCTGACCAATGAACTTGACGCCCTTAACCAAAGTCTTTCTAGGCCTGACTTACCAAACAGAGAAAGGTCGTTGCTTTCAGCGAAGCATGCTCAAATTCAGAACCATCTTTCTAAAATCTCTAGAGTTATGAGTTCATCTTGTGAGCAGTCTCTTGAACCTGCTTATTTTGGAAATGTGAGGCGGGCATGGCAAGATAAGCTCGTCTTGGCTCCTCCTCCTCTTGATGGGGAGTGGTTACCAAAAAGCGCTGTTTATGCTCTGGTTGATCTTATGGTTGTTATATTTGGTCGTCCAAGAGGACTTTTTAAGGAGTGTGCTAAGCGGATACAATCTGGAATGCAGACTATTCAAGGTTTGTTTTTCCATACTACCACTAATGTAGTTTTCAACCGTTTTCTTGTTTGTAGTTGCCGTCAGGAAGCCGTTCTTTGGCTGTGCCTTGATCTAATATTTATGTTGCGTCTTTGAAGTGTAGTCCTCATAGATGTAGCGGCCAGCAAGGGGGGCTTTGATTTAGATTGTTTAACATATTCCCAACTGAGCATTATCTCAATGATGGATCATAATGCTTAATTTCTTGCAGGAGAGCTCTTGAAGCTTGGAATAACAGATGGTGTTCGAGGTTGGTTTCTCCTTCTTCTTTGATCCTTTTTTCCCCTTCTTCATGCCGAGTTCAACAACTCAATTTTCAGTGTTTATGTTGCTTATGCTTGTTGTCTGTAACTTCGTATTAAACAGAAGTCGATTTGCAGCATTCTGCCATCTGGATGGCTGGCGTATATTTAATGCTATTGATGCAGTTCCTTGAGAACAAAGTGGCCGTGGAGCTCACACGGTCTGAATTTCTTGAAGCACAAGAGGTGGGTGCAGTCCTTCACCTTCATTGCTTTTATTTTAAATTATTCATTTCCTCAACTTTGGTCTTAATAGAAGGATGAAATGTCATGGGATAGGACCCACGGAGTTTGAGAGAAAGGAACTCTTTTTATCAGGATTTCCTGGTTGTCTATGTTTTCATTTGGATATTATTTCTGCTCTTGGGAATTCATACTGGTTAAATAATTAACTTTACCTGGCAATATTGGTATGGTTATGGTCAAATCAAAGGTAGCGATTCATTTTTTATTGGTATGGTTATTGTTAAGTCAAAGATAGGAATTTCTTTTTTTCTATTAACATTGTATATTGGGTTGCTCGTTGTGATAAAGAGTGACTGACGCAACTGATTTACTGATTAAGTAAGAAGATGGCTTTTACAATCCTCGAGTTGGGCTTAAGTTTGAGTAGTGGATATAGACGTACCTTTAGTTAGATTATCTTCCAAGATCATTTTTAAGTTTCTCACCGTTTAAAGTTCTCAAATTCCATAACAATGTCCAACCACTTATGCACCAAGATTGTTAAATGTCTTATCTTCTATGAAGCACTTCAATTATTCTTCATTTTGATGGGATGAGAATGCTAATCACGAGCTTGTTATTATCAGGCATTGGTGCAAATGAGAGATTGGTTCGTTCGCTTTCCAACAATCTTACAGGCCTGTGAGAGTATCATTCAGATGCTTAGGGGACAATATGCTCATTCTGTTGGTTGTTATAGTGAAGCAGCTTTTCATTACATTGAAGCGGCAAAGGTATGCTTTTAGTTTGTACTGTTTGGTTACTAAAGGTTTTGCATATCCAGAGAGTTATGCAAAATTTGATGTGTAGTGCTTAGGAGAGGACATGCTGAAACTTGTATTGTATTTAGCCAACATTAACAATTAGTATAATCTATGTGCGCTAGCAGATAAGTGCTCATTCTGGTTAATAAACATTTTTTCTCAGTAATTTTCTTAGTTGTGCTTTGTGTTCAGCTAACAGAGAGCAAATCCATGCAAGCAATGTGCCAAATTTATGCAGCTGTTTCATACTTCTGCGTTGGTGATGCTGAATCGTCATCACAGGTTCAGTAATACTAAAATAACTGCTTCTGTTGATGATTGCAACCTAGTATTAGATTCATGTTAACTTCTTCAATGTTTGCGGTTTTGTTATGATAAAATTCCCTCCTTGCAGGCTCTTGATTTGATTGGGCCAGTTTATAGAATGAAGGACAGTTTTGTTGGAGTTCGAGAGCATGCAAGCGTCCTTTTTGCTTATGGTCTCTTATTGATGAGACAGGATGATTATGAAGAAGCAAGGTGATCCCAACTCATATTTTATGATTGTGTTGACTTCTGTTCAAAACTGTTCAAAATGGATGTAAACTAATCTGATGCATTCCCATGTCCTATGGTTGTGTTCTTTACCTATTCCTGTGTATTTCGGATCCTTCTGGTCATATGTGCTTATCTCACGTACGGGTACCAGTATTCACATGCAGTTACTTTTTTTGAACACGTACTACAAGTGTATGATATGTTTACGTTTCAATTTGTCTGGCATTTGAATTGTAAGCCCTCAAGTCTCCCATGTAGACTACTTTAGCCATTCGTTTGGCTTCATTTTCTGTGGAACAAATTATATGTGTGTGGTCCATTAAAAATAAAATGAATAAATTAATTTGGGACATGATGCCCTAAAGCCTGAATTGTCAATTGATTTTGTAGATAAAAAGCGATAAACAGAATAGTAGCAGAATAAGTGGAGAAGTGGTTAAAGGCTCTATGAAGTTCAAATGGATTTTAATCCAGGATAGCTCCTTCACTACTCCCTCTGTTTCTATTTTCAGTTCATATGAGTTGTCTTTCTTCCTCTTTATGTTCAGTTTATTTGCTTTTGCTCAGATTTAAAGTCTACTAATGCTTTGTCAAACATTGTGGCACTGTGCCCTAATTTTTCCTGGACCTCTCTACGTATCTTCGTTTGTGCTAAAATAATAAATTTTCTGCAGGGCTCGACTGGCCAAAGGTTTACAAATTGCACATAATAGCATGGGCAATCTTCAACTAATTTCACAATATCTGACCATCCTTGGGCACTTGGCGCTTGCCTTGCATGATACTGTACAAGCTAGAGAGATATTGAGATCTTCTCTGACTTTGGCCAAAAAGCTTTATGATATCCCAACTCAGATATGGGTGCTATCTGTTCTGACAAGTATAGTTCCCTCCATGAACTGCTTTTTTACTGATAAGTTTATTTAGCTTTTATTGTGATGTAGCCTACAAGTACACAGGTTCTCAGTGTTTCTGGGTGTTTTGTAGAATGAACATATACGTAACTTGAATGCACCATCATGTTGACTCTTCTATAATGTATACCATAGAATGCCGACCTATGACCACTTTTAGCTTGATTTCATCTGATATGTAATTTTTCTTACTTGTTTGAGGAAGGCAGCTTTTGTATAACAATTTCAAGGTCTATCTACCGTTTACCTTCAAAGATTTAAAACTTTTAGAAAAAAAAAAAAAAGGTGCAAAAAGGGATTCTGATTGCATTACATTTAGCTGGAATTGAAGCTTGGTCTATTTGTCACATTTTAAGACAACATTTTGAAATTTCTAACTTGACACTTTAGCGATACAATTAAAAGAACTTTTTCTCCTGCTTGTAATTGGTTAGCAGTTCCTGAAGCTTCGGTTTTAACTTTTAACTGATCAAATTACAAAATTGTGGGTGCCAGATGTCTGATTTTTGTTTAGTAAGTAATATTATTATATAAAAATATTGTTGTTATCAATAGGTTGATGGTTGGCATCATAGGCAGTCTCCTACACTTCTTTGGTCATCATTATGTGTTCATTTGATGCATTTTGCGTTGCTTTTCATTTCATGGTTTACCTTGGATCATTGGCAATCCCTTTTGATTTTGCTGTTGTTGCTTCTCCAGCTTTGTATACCTTGGATTATTGGCAATCTGTTTTGATTTTGCTGTTGTTGCTTCTCCAGCTTTGTATCAAGGACTCGGTGAGATTGGAAATGAAATGGAGAACGAGGATTACAGGAAAAAGAAGTCGGATGAATTGCAGAAAAAACTTGCTGATGCACATTCATCAATTCATCACATTGAACTGGTGAGGTTCTATCACACATTTTAGCATTGGGATAAGGATAATGCTTATCCAAAATTTAGATTTCACTTAACAGCTGTTTTGTGTGTAATGAGCAGATTGAGAAGGCAAGGTTTGATATTCAGCAATTTCACGAGCTTAACATAAAGCGTGCAATGGCAAACCAGTCAATGAGAGTGAATCTTGATATTCCAGAATCCATTGGCATTTCAGCACCACTACCAGCTTCTCAGTCCTCAAGGCTACTTGATTTAGACAACAGAAGACGTGGAAAACGCAAAGTTTAGTCCCTGACTTCAAATTTTCGCATGTTATTCTTGTGGAAGGATAGGTAGGAAATCCTAATCTATATGAGAATACACAACTCCAACAACAAAAGAAAAGCAGTATACGATTCTCACTGTTACAGCTGTGTAGTTTTCAAGTAAATTAATCATAGTCCTCCCTCTCTCTCTCTCTCCTTGCATCTCTCTCACTCTATCTCTCTCTTTCTCCTTGTTATGTGCGTATGTCTGGGCTTCATGAGCATAGATGCACGGTTATCATGGCCAACTGGTGGCCTGATGATGGGTTGGCAACAAATCATCTCTCTTTTATCTAGGACAATGCATGGGGATTTTGTAATTTTCATCTTTAAAAGCTTTGTGGTCTGGTCTTTTTGGGATTGTGAATGGAAAGCAATCTGGGGCCGTTATTGGAAGGCCACTTGAGAGTTGTAGACCGAAACTGTTCGCAGGCGCAAGTAAATTGGCAGGACATTTGGTCAGACCATTCTAAGCCCTATGAAACTGAATGGTGATTTTCCAATAGAATTTATAGTAAATATTTGCATGTTCACCATTATCCATTAACGACACAAGTTAAGTTGTACCGGTGTTACTATTAAGTATAATCTTTCAACCGCTTCATCAGCTTCTTCTGCAAAACCGCAGCTGAGGGCTTGATGTATTGAAATCGGAGCCGTTCATGTTTTAGTAACTCCTTCCACGGCGGTTAGTCCGGCAATCTCTTTGAGCGGTTTCCATACAAACTTTCTCCTGGACAAGTAACATTTTGTTCACGATTGTAAGTATTCTGACACAGAATGATTGTATAAGTGTGACCGTAAATCGGCAATAGTACAAGATTGGAACATGCAATAGAAATTGGGAAAATTTACCAGTTCCCACATTCAGCGATGACCCTGACTTTAGGGCGGAGAGCAGGAAGCAAAGCAAGGAACTGGAGTTCAGCCTTTGAAAGAACCTGTATTAATTACAACGTAGAGGAGCTATGATTCAGAAAATATCATTCATTTTATGTTCATGTATAATAAAGATGGCAACTTTACCTTGGCTTCGATAATCCAGACGACAAGCCCTTTGGCATTTGGAGGTAATGCCGCAAGTCTATAGTCGACTTCTGGGGGATAATACCACCTGGCGATGGGCTGCTTTCCTACATGGGCCTGCGGTAAGCACCATAATCGTAAAGTTAAATGTCTGAATTGCGCTACGTTACGTTTGTAGTAAATAGAATGGTTGTTGTTGTTGTTGATTCAGTGCCAATGGTAAGCAATGCAAGTGAATGGTGATAGAAGAAATTGACCAAAAAGTGGAGAGGGACAGAGACAGACAGGGCAAACAGGATGAACTTTGGTGAGGGTGGTCTCCGGATCACCAAGGCCACGAGCAGTCAGGTCGAGGAAGTAGTAACCCTGGTTTTTGAGTCTGGTCAGATAACGTCCCTCGTACCCACCCTCGTGTGGGCTGTATATGGCAAGTGCTTTGTGCTCTTCAACATCAGACAGCCAACGCCCCAAATCCGGCAGTATCAAGTCTCCTCCTATGAAGTCCCATATTTCTCTCCCACTAGAACACATGATTGCCCTCCTCTTTCTTTTCTCAGACGATGATGTTTTTGTTTCGTGGACTACCATTGGTTGTCTCGTGTTGCCGCCTGACAGCTGCCTTTTCACCTGAAAATTGGCCACGCCTGCTGTTCCTCCATAGTTACTACTACAATTATAATGCAGTTGGAAGCAGATACTTGCCATTCTCTCACTCAAATCAATTGTAGAGAAGAAGAGAAAAAGATGGACTAGATTATAGATACATCATAAAAGAAAGAAAAAGAGCCAAAAGGTAGGCACAACATGCCAATTGGGTTTTATTTGTATGGCGGAGAAACAAGCATTTTGTACCAAAACGAAACAGGATAAAGAAGGAAAGTCCAAATTGACCAACCTCAAGAAAAAACAAAAGAAAAACCAATCCTGTTTCCGTTTCAGGTCAGAAATTAGACAAACCTTGAGGCTGTCATTCACTCCATTTGCTAGGACATTAGGCAAAGAAAGCATAAACGAGCTTTCCTTAACAGTAAAAACGTTTTAAGAGGGTAGTAAAAAGTTTTTATTTACATGCATAGAAACCATATGTCCCTGCCAATGGGTTAATGGTAAAATAATCGAAACAACATGGAGAGAAGAGCACTTCAATTCCTTGCCGTTTTCGTAACAGATTGAAAGTGTCCCAGAAACCATCAATCAATTGGTTGGTTCCGAGGAAGAAGATGACCGGCGGCGAAAAGAGCTCTTAGAATACTGCAGGCGATTTTGTTCTACTTTAATAACTAGACAGTAAGATGTCGCTGGCGGCCGCCAAGTATCTTAGGGCTCGCAATCTCACAATCCTCACGACTGAGCGCTGGAAGAAGCCTACTATTTACACCTCCCATTTTGCTTCCCCTATTATAACTAGGAGTAACCATAGTTATAGCAACTTTGTGAGCACTGAGTTTCAGTTGCTGCTCAGAAGGTCATACTCTTCATTCACTCCTAATTTCTGGAACTCCACAAGCTTCCAGCCGCACAGAAAGCTAACAAGTATTGGTCTTGTCAATGCTTACCTCTCCGATTCTGCTTCTTTCAACCATCAACGACCGGTTCGTCTTCTACTCTTGGATTTCCTGCATATTTGGCTATATGTCTACTTTGGCTAACTTGAAATTTGAACAGAGAGCGGCTTCAAATGGACGCCTATTGTTCTCCACCTCGGCTCCTGCCAATTCCAATTCAGATGGAAAATCGTCGAAGCAGGTCACAAAATCATCATCCGATCAGCAAGTAGCGGATATGAAAATACTGCGCACGTTGGCCACTTACTTGTGGATGAAAGATAATCCGGAGTTCAAATTGAGAGTCTTGACTGCCCTGGGTTTTCTTGTAGGAGCTAAAGTGTTGAATGTACAAGTCCCTTTCCTCTTCAAACTGGCTGTTGATTGGTTGACTACTGCCACTTCCAATGCTGCTGCTCTCCCCGCCTTCCTCTCCGCCAATTCTACTCTCATTGCTGTCTTTGCTACCCCTGCTTCAGTTCTCATTGGTTATGGCATTGCCCGCTCTACTGCTTCTGCTTTCAACGGTCTATTACTATGCCCTTTTCACTTGTTACTCGATCTCTTTTGCTGCCTACTATATGTTTATTATTGTTATCGTTGTTGTTGTTGTTTCTTGTTCTTATTCTAGAATTGAGGACTGCTGTGTTCTCAAAGGTAGCACTCCGAACAATCCGATCGGTTTCTAGAAAGGTACTGCTGTGTTTTTCTTTTTCCTTTTTTCTTCTCAGTTCCATTTCCATTCTTTTTATTTAGTTTTAATACTGCAACTGCAGGTGTTTTCACATTTGCATGACCTGGACCTGCGATACCATCTTAGGTATGCTTCTATAATAACCCATTGTGCCTTCAACTGAGCTGCTTCAAAAACTACTTATGCTCTTCCTTCTTACATTTTCTTATTATATTCCCAGTCGAGAAACTGGTGCATTGAATAGAACTATTGATCGTGGTAGTCGTGCCATAAATTTCATACTCTCCTCTATGGTGTTCAATGTTGTACCAACCATTTTAGAGGTATGACTATGCCCTTTGCGTGCTCGGTATTTTTAATTTGAGGAATTGAGTATAAATCCTACTAGTCTTGTTGCTTGGATCCATTAATTTCCCATAACTTTTCAAGTTATGCTGCTGTATCAGTGTAGTTGTTCTTCTCATTCCATAACACCTTGAAGTCAATTATGTAAATGCTTTTTTATCAGATATCTATGGTGTCCGGCATACTGGCATACAAATTTGGAGCACCTTTTGCATGGATCACCTCTCTTTCAGTTGCTGCATATGTTATGTTCACGTTGTCTGTGACACAGGTATTATATATTCAACCAATTCTTACAAATTATATGTTCAGCCAATTCTCATAAGTTATCCAATGGGTAAGGTTCCTGCAATCAATACTTGTATTCAGTAACCAACTTATTTTACAGATGTTAATGTTGATTCATCTGCACTGCTATTTTTAGACATATTGTTGCATGCAACAGAGTATACATGTGAATATACATTCATACATACATTTATATATATATATATATATCAACAGTAGTCCTTTTCCTGAGCAACATTTTCTCTTCAAAACTTTCCTTGCTATTCCCAGTGGAGGACAAAGTTCCGCAAGGCCATGAATAAAGCTGATAATGATGCTAGTACAAGGGCAATTGATTCACTCATCAATTATGAGGTCAGATTGTGCTTTATTTATCCGGATGTTTTCTGCTTATCAATTACTTGATACATGCTGCTTGTGTTGCTTTCAGTCCATTAATTATTGGATGGTTAAACCCTTGTATCCGATCTTTAACATTGTTTGTGTCTGTCCTTTTCCCTTCAATTACCTCACTCTCTTCAACCCCCAACTTTTTCCAGACTGTCAAATATTTCAATAATGAAGGTTTTGAAGCCGAAAAGTATGATGGGTTCTTAAAGAGTAAGTACGTTGAGCTTCATGCTTTTACTTGTATGTTTTTCTTTCTGTTAAAAACTGAAAATAACCTTTGTCCAATCTGAAAACTATTAGGAGTTGACCTAACTCATTGACAAACCATAAACATACAGATGCTAATAGTGTTTACATATAATTTCTGATGTTACCAATGCATTTACATGCTATTCAACAAAGCCATTCTTCGTTAGCCAATTCCATAAACTGAACTTAATCTTGTTGGCGTCAATCACTAAGCACAATTTTATAGTCTTCTTTTAGAATGAGTTGGAACCACTTGTCAAATTAACTTACATTTGATTGTTAGAAGATCAAAGTTTTTTACTAATTATTTCTTAAATGCATCTTGGGAGTGCTAGAGATATTATCCCACAATAAGGGGACATCTTTATAACAACAAATATTTGATGGGGCAAATTGATAAATTGAATGTGGACCACCCTCTTATTGTGGTGACTAGCCTCCTATTTTGCACTTTGCTTCATCATGGTAGATTTGATGGTACAACTTACGTTTCTCTTTGGGTTTTCCAACCCAGGAACCTTTTGAAGACAAGAATTTGAAGATTGTGCTTTTTTTTTTTTTTCTGAGTGCTTTGTTATTGTCTGGGGTGATAGCGAACAAATTCAATTAACGGTCACATCCAACACACTCATAGAATGTATATCGTGCATGATCTTTTGGTACTTTGAGGATTTAGGGTCTCATGAATAGACACTCAGTTCCTTCCTATCTTTTTATTTCACAATGATGCATGTGTCAGAGTATGAGGATGCGGCCCTGAAAACACAACGAAGTCTTGCCTTTCTGAATTTTGGCCAAAATGTCATATTTAGCATGGCTCTATCAACTGCTATGGTGCTATGTTCCCACGGGATTATGAATGGTCACATGACAGTTGGTGATCTGGTAAACTTGTTTAAATAGTTACTTAATTAGCAAACTTGAATTTTTTGCTGTAGTGCCTATAGTCAGAAAAATTATATATAACATTTGAAAATGCAGGTAATGGTAAATGGGCTTCTATTCCAGCTATCTCTCCCACTCAACTTCCTTGGCAGTGTTTATCGTGAGACTGTGCAGAGTCTTGTTGACATGAAATCCATGTTTCAATTACTTGAGGTATTTCACGAATGCCTTATGGTTTGTTGCAGTTGAATAAATGGCCATTATTTTCTCTCTCTTTGAGGTTCTGTTCACTATTTTCATGCTGGCTAGCAAATCCTTCTGTAATTTACTTTTGAAGGGACAAATTGAATCAAGATTGTCACCTTTTAGCGTTGTTCCTGTTTTAAATCTGCATATTGGAAGTTTCTATACGTTGCATGATTTTTAGTTATTTGATACATCTTGTAGGAAAGGGCCGAGATTAGAGATAAAGCTGATGCAAAAGCTTTACATTTAAATGGGGGCAGTGTTTGCTTTGACAATGTGCATTTCAGGTATATTGGTTTTTCTCTTCCACTCTGATTTCTTGGTAGTCTGTTGGTTTGCATGGCTGGATTCTATTGTTTAAGCTAGTTGAATTACAATTAGGGGACAAATAGAAGATTATACAGACTGTATAAATTAAAAATATGAGCTACTGGATCTTTGAATTTCGGGCTGGAATTAAGAAAAACAAATTGAAATAATAGATAGGGTAGTCTTCTGTCCGCTCTAAATCAGAGTTCATATATAATAACACTGATGAACTATCAACTCAGTATCGCTCTGCCTGGGTAAACTTGTGTTTGTTCTTACCTAACACTCGTAAAGGTTTAGTTAAGTAGCAGAGAATAAGTTAAACATGCTCGCAAGCTGTGCTTGTTATTGTACTCGAATCTTTGGAATTTAATTGTTTTATTTTTAACCATGCTGGTGAAAATCTCTCTCTCTCTCTCTCTCTCTCTCTCTCTCTCTCTATATATATATATATATATATATATATATATATATAAATATATATATCTCACAAACACACAT
>JANIIA010000191.1:69018978-69030332 GCA_027478495.1 Erythroxylum alaternifolium
TAATTAATTAATTACAATATAATTAATTAAAATATTATTAATAATTAATTAACTACAATATAATTAATTAAAATATAGTTCATTCATTAATTAAAATATTGTAATTAATTTAATTATAATTAATTAAAATATAAATAAATTAAATTATAATTAGTTAATATAATTAATTAAAATATAACTAGTGGGGAGGGTATTTCGATAAATTACTTATGTGTTTTTGTTTTTGTCCCGTTTTGGAATGAACAAGAAATTTATGTCTCTGTCATCTGAAGTCGAAACAAAAATTAGTAAGATTAGCAAGTAAATACTGCGAGACACAAAATTTTTTTGTTTTGTCATCTGTCTCCACCTTTAAAAACAATAACTATACATAGAGTAAGCACTCAAATAGTAGAACTCAAGCTAGGTGGGCACGCAGCCAAAGGTTGGATTTTCTTTAGTTAGGTAAGAAGGCAAGTAAAAGCAATTCAACCAATTCGAGGATTAATCCACTCGGTTTCCAAACCAATCTGATTTAGCGAGAGCGGAGCGAAGCTAGGTTGCAAGGCAAGGAAGGACGGAACCCCAGTTCCACTCACTGAGGAGAAGGGGCGTAGACAAATGCTTGGATTAGGAAGCGTCGGGCCACGGGTAAACGTTTGAATATGCGACTATGAATTGAACCAGATAGAAGTAAATGTAAATTTTTAATGCGTACAATATTTACAAAATTAAAGTTTTAAAAATTTTCAAAATAACAAAATTAGAACATTACAATTTATTTATTAAAAATCACATTAACCAAATTAATATAGGAATTAATATTAGAGTTATATTTGTAATATATTGAATTATTGATATTTAATTAATATTTTGATAGTTATGTGTGAATTGTAAGTATTAATTATATCTTCAAAATCAAATAAAATATATAGAAAGGATAACCATTTTTATGCACATTATACGAGTAATTAGTGAAAGCATACAATTTTCTACAATCTTCATAAGATGAATAAAGTAATAGATAACCAAAGTTTTCTAGGATGGGGTGTTTGGTAAATAGCTTAGCAATTTTTTTTTAGTTTATTGACTAAAAGTTAGCTTTTTAGCCATCTTAAAAAGTTATTGATGTGTTTAGTGAATGACTTATTGGTTAGCTTATTTAACTCCAATAAGCTGATTTTTAAATGCTCCATAAGAGAAGCTTTTAGGTTAGTTGTTTGCCTTATGACAGTATTGTCCCTATTTTACTCTATACATTTACTCTGTGTGTTTTCAAAATTGGTTTTTTTGATCGTACTGAAATTTGTAAGAATATAATAAAAGGGTTAATTAAACTTTTTAATCTTTATTTAATTTTATAATATTAGTTTATGTTTAAAAATATCATAATATTAAGTTTTTGAACATAAAGAATCACATCAAATTAATATTTTTAGTATATAACTACTGTATATCGTATTTGCGTCATACTATAATTATAGATATTTTAATTTATTAAATAATAAAATTTATACATATTATCTGAAAAATATTAATATGATATAGCTCGTTGTATTATTCTTACTAATAGAGAATTCAACGTTAAACTACTACTACTATTATTATTATTAAAGTTATAAACTTAATTTTTATAAAATTAAATATCTAAAATCTAAATTTTTATAAGAATATTTAACAAAATACTAAAAAATATAATATTCATGCCCTAATAATTTTTTAAAATCATATCTTCATAAGTTATTTTACACGTCGACAATTAATACTAAACAACTAATTTTACCAAATATTTTTAATAAACAACTGATATTATTCGTTGATAAAATCATTTAATATAATAAGCTATCAGTTAACTACTGATAAAATCATTTAACAACCAATATAATCCGCTGTTTGCCGAATAATTCTTTATTAACAATCTTGCGTATGAGAAAGGTGAAGCGACATGAATGAGCAGTTAAAATGGTTTGTTCACTATAATTTTGGAAGTCGACTCTCTTCAGGTCATCAATATCCTCTCCCTTTCGGGCTCTTTATTGACTTTAAATTCTCTTTTGGTGCAGGAGATACTGGCATTGATAGAACGGGACTGGGAAGTACAGGTTAACCATGTCTATCGGGAGGGGAATACATGCGCCGATCGTCTGGCAGCTGAAGCTACGCATAGTCTCCCAGGGTTGCACGTTCTCTTGGATCTGCCGACCTCCATACTGTCTCGATTAGCTTCTGACTGGAGCAGCACTTTGTATCACCGGGGTTACCTGCTGACTGACCTAGTTTAGTCGCATTTTTATGTTCATTTTCCCTGTATTAAAAAAAAAAATTTTGTTCAGTAACAAAATGGTAAGAAACCTATCACGGGGTTTGGAAAACAGAGCGAGTGGGTTTTAGTTTATGTATAAACATATTCATCCGTAGAAGCACAAATCCGTTGTAGTCTAGTCGGTTAGGATATTCGGCTCTCACCCGAAAGACCCGGGTTCAATTCCCGGCAACGGAAGTCTAATGATTTTTGCCTCCAAATGGATTTGGGAATAGGCAAAACCCTTTCTAAAAGCCATCCATTTGGCGATTTCAGTTTGGTATTTATCTTAATCGAGTCCAATTCGAAGAATTTATACGTCATGTTCAGTGCTGCCTGATTTTCGTTGGCCGACGGTAATGTTCCGTTTATTCTCTCCTTTTTCTCTTGAGACAACCGACTTTTGTTGGTTCAGTGAACAAGTTTCTTATCAATCGTAACCGAATGGAAAGTTGGAAACTTGGTACTAGGATTTCAAAGTGATTCCGGGTTTTCTTTTCCATGTGAAATTTCATTTGTTATTAGGTCTGTAATCATAAATTTTGATGTTTCTCTCTTTCACTCTTGTCCCCTCCAAAAATTAGGAATCCTCCTGGCGACATCATGAATCTGTGTGTGTCCTTTAATTATGCACTGAGTGATTAGGTTGTTGACCCTTTTGAAATCAGGTGTAGTTGGGTTTATATTTGATTTGAAGTAGGTTTAAATTGGTTTTGTACGATTGGTTTTGTCGGTACGTTAGCCATGGCTTTTGGTGATGAGAAGGTGGAAGGCTCTATTGCTTCTCTTGTTCATGGTTCTTCTGTCTCTAGCCAGAATGGAGACCCTCTTTCTACTGAAGATTTAGCTTGGGTTGATTCTTGCTTGGTTAAAGACCCTGAAGTTCCAGGTGGGGACTGGAATTCTATCACAGATGCTTTGATCGAAATTCTTTCGCAGCAGGGATCACACAAATCTACTGTTCCTGAAACTAATAGCTTTCTTGATGGGAATGATATGGGAATGGTTCCTACTGGTGAAGTAGGGTCATCAAACTTTGTTGAATCTGTTGAAGGAATGGAGCATGAATCTACTCCAGCAATTGAAGAAACAGGAAAAAGAAGTGATGGGTCTACGATCGAGAATGGAACAAGCGTTTTGTTTTCCCAACGTCTTCAGGAATCTCTCTCGGAAACTTCAGTAAAAGATCCTTTTTTGCCAAATTACAAGGAGGAAAGTGCGGCAGCAAATGATTATGAAGATTCCGAACTTAGTGTAGGGTTGACAACAAATGAAGAGCCTTCCACTAAGGATATCTTTAGGGTCTGGGACTTGGGAGTTCCAGAGGAGGAAGATGAGCTTATTAAACAGTTGAAGAAGGCTCTTGCTGGTTCAGAGGCGTGGGAGGATTTGAAAGAAGAGTCAGTTGACAGTTTAGTTAGTGGAATTTCTGATCTTTCTTTGTATTAACAACACACACTTCAGAAATTCATGTCTATTGTAAAATATCTAATATGTTGTTGCCACAACTCAATATTGCCATGTAGCTATAGAACAGTAAAAGCCCCTGCCCTTTTCTTACTTTTATTTCTATCATTTTTCTTTGGCTGAGCTGCAATGTCGGGAGTTCCTCCACTTATTGTTTGTTGAACTTGTCTTTCTTTTATTGATTCTTTTGCTACTTTTAGTTTGTAGTGCGAGACCTGATATTCAAAGAGATGATTCTGTACCATGAACTGTTCCTTAAAGTGGATATCTGGGCTAGGATGCATCTTCAACTGGGATGTGAATAACTGGGGCTAATATTATGTTTTGTTCCGTCTGAGAATAGTGAGAACCAAAAACAACTGCTTCAGAGCCTTGTGCCTGTACTTGGCTTAAATCTGTCCTGTATAAGTGACACTCATGAACTAGGATTCCAATTTGGCATCAATAATTTGATTCTTTGTTCTTCAATTTCCCTTCATGGTATTCATTACAAATTTATGTTCTACAAATAGGATTGGCAAAACCTAACCCGTTGTTTAAGTTTCAGGTTGGGGTTATGCTTAAGGCGGTTCAGTCAGAACAAATGTGATTTGACTCAATCTGATCAGATCAAGCTCACGTTGTAAAAGAAAGGGTCGTATCAGGCTCTCGACATGTAAAGAAACTAGAATTTGGAGCTAAGCAAAGACTAAAATATGAATAAACCTTCGAATACAGCCAATAACTATCTGTGCAAAGCAAATACAGCCGTTGAGGTGGGGTTCACAGAGCACTAAACCACGACCGTCAATCAAATGAAGTTAAAAAACAAAACCAAGGGAGACCAGAGCCTCACGTTTTACTTGTCTGGATCCAAAAACACACACTAAACAGGAAGCTGTAGTGTAGGAATTTGATTCATTTGTCTCTACTTGTTGACACTACAAGTAAAAAATCTAAGCTTTTTATGACACCATAATTCCATTTTTTTAAGGTGAGAATAAAAGCATCCATTTCAACCACACCTAACTATCCCAAGTGTGCAATCTATCATCCAAATGGCAGAACCCAATTGGCTAACTCACGACAACCTCAAATCTGACATCTTTGGATAACCACACTGTCCAAATATAAATACAGAGAGTGCATGGTTACGTGTGGTGAAGAGGCTGAAGACAGGAAGAGGAGATTAGACTATAAAACCAACTCTAGTGTAAGGCCACTCTTTTATCTTCTGCATTTGTTGCCTTTAGCCTCTAAAACTTGGAAAGAAAGTGCAGAAAATGGCCTCAGCTTCACTCCTCAAGTCGTCACCTGTCCTTGACAAGTCTGAGTGGGTCAAGGGTCAGAGCCTCCGTTCTGCGTCAGCCTCCATTGTCCGGTGCCACACTACCACACCCTCTGGTCTCACCGTTCGTGCTGGTTCCTATGCCGATGAGCTTGTCAAGACTGCGGTAATTTTACTTGCTTCTCCATCACCTTAATTTGCTGTTTAAGCTTGAAGTTGGAAACTTTTTTTATGGTCTAGTTACTAATTTTAAGGAATGAAACTGTGGCGTGTGAAGTAGTGACAATGGTCTAGCTATTTCCTATTCCATGGCAGATTTGGAATACCAACCATAGATGCTAAATAGGAATTCTGTTTTCAGTCATTGCCCACCAAGTTGGTGCAACCTTAGACCATGTCTGATATTAATTCAAATGAAGATAATGAAGAAACAGATAGTGAAGTAGTGATAATGGTCTAGCTATTTCCTATTCCATGGAAGATTTAGAATACCAACTGTAGATGCTCAGTAGGCATTCGTTTTTCGGCCGTTGCCCACCAAGTTGGTGCAACCTTAGACCATCTGTGATATTGATTCAGATGAAGATAATGAAGAAACAGATTAATTATAGTCACATGCTTCTTGTGCATGAATCAGATAATTTTCTCTGAAAAGATGAATTTCTTAGACTGCAGAGATGAGATATATTTGTTACAAGTTTTCATGTTTATTGTGCAGAAAACTGTTGCATCACCTGGCCGTGGTATCTTGGCCATGGATGAGTCCAATGCTACCTGTGGAAAACGACTTGCCTCAATCGGACTAGAGAACACAGAGAGTAATCGTCAAGCTTACCGTACCCTTCTTGTGTCTGCTCCTGGACTTGGCCAATACATCTCCGGAGCCATTCTCTTTGAGGAGACCCTATACCAATCGACAACTGATGGCAAGAAGATAGTTGATGTTCTTGTTGAACAAAACATCGTCCCTGGTATCAAAGTCGACAAGGTAATACATTTGCAGACACGAGGTCATTCATGTACTAGACAATTGACTGAGCTGAATAGAATTTCTCACCTTGTGATTTGAACGATGAGAACAACAGGGTTTGGTGCCTCTAGTTGGTTCGAATGACGAGTCCTGGTGCCAAGGTCTTGACGGTCTTGCCTCCCGCTCAGCTGCTTACTACCAACAGGGTGCCCGCTTTGCCAAATGGTATCAAATACTTAGCTGAACATGGTTCACTTTTTCCCAGTTAGCTGCTATTGCTACATAGTTTTGACACAATTTACTTGTAACTGACCAGGCGTACAGTTGTAAGCATTCCCAATGGTCCATCTGCTTTGGCTGTGAAGGAAGCTGCCTGGGGTCTTGCTCGCTATGCAGCCATTTCCCAAGTACATATTCCATTTCTAAATTTGTAGGAATGTCTGCAATTCAAATAAATAGCTCTAGGAACAAACAGATCGGATGGAATTGGAAAATGGAAAGATTCTTACAAGTCATACCTTTTTCTTTTCATCACTTATCTAGGGGCATTTGCCTGATTGAACAACTTTTGTCCCCTGGATTCTGTAGGACAATGGTCTGGTCCCCATTGTGGAGCCTGAAATCTTGCTTGATGGTGAGCATGGCATTGACAGAACCTTTGAAGTAGCACAGAAGGTTTGGGCTGAGGTGTTCTTCTACTTAGCTGAGAACAATGTCATGTTTGAGGGTATCCTCCTCAAGCCTAGCATGGTCACTCCTGGAGCTGAATGCAAGGAAAGGGCCAGTCCTGAACAGGTTGCTGACTACACTCTGAAGCTCCTCAAGAGAAGAATCCCACCAGCTGTCCCTGGAATCATGGCAAGTTCCTTTTGACCTTACTTGAATTATACTTGATCAAAGTTAAGTGTGTTTCTGAATCCCTGTATGGGGGCTCTTTGACCTTGCTTAAAGTATACTTATGACAGTTTATTGTCTGTTTCTGAATCCCTGTGTGGGGGCTCTGTACTCACTGTGAAACTGTCATTGGAGCAGTTTTTGTCTGGTGGACAATCTGAAGTTGAAGCAACCCTTAACCTCAATGCCATGAACCAAGCTCCAAACACATGGCATGTCTCATTCTCATATGCCAGAGCTCTCCAGAACACTTGCCTCAAGACATGGGGAGGCAGGCCAGAGAATGTGAAGGCAGCTCAGGAGGCCCTACTCATCCGTGCCAAGGCCAACTCACTTGCTCAACTCGGAAAATACACCGGTGAGGGTGAATCAGAAGAGGCCAAGACAGGAATGTTCGTCAAGGGCTATGTCTACTAAGAAGAAGCTATAGATGCAGAGGATACAAGGAGTTTCCAACGTGAAGACTGGTTTCTCTCTTCGTGTGTTGATGCTTTACAACCTTTTGATCGGAAACTATTTTTGTTCTTTGGTTGCCTGTACTTTAGTCACTTAATAAGACTCTTCCCAACGAGATTGGTTAGTCTGTACTTGAATATGATACATCATACTTCATGAACACGATGCTTTAGACTCCTAATATTGGACTTACCTTCTTCGAAATTTTCTGATGATCTCGATCATTGAAATTCTCAGTAACAATTCTTTAAAAATGAACAAAAATCATAGATAGCTAGCTCAATAGTGACATTCATTTCTTGAATTTTCAACGTTAATGACATAGAACAGCCAACCATTGCATCAGGCGTTGAGGAACAAACTTTGGTCGCTAGAACAGAAGCTCCAAAAACCTTGGAACTGTAGTATGGGGTGGCAAAACGAGCTATGAGTGTACAAGTTGTGAGTTGTTACAGACTACGTAAGAATAGCAATTCAAGGGCACAACAACCTGGAATGAGCATTAAAAATCGCCAATTTTGTTTGCATGGTGGGCTCACAAGAACACCATTATTATCCTCGAATCGCCATTATTGAAGTGGAATCCCACATTTAGTTGGCATATGAAAAAGGAGAAGAATTTATGATTCCCACAAGGATAGACCAAGAACTTCATGGAAATCAAGAATTGCAGGTGCTTACCACTGGGATTAGAAAAATGTGAACTATGAACCAGTAATCTCACACTCAACCAAAAACTTTTGGGTACAGAAAATGAATGCAAGTAGTTTTATACTTGGTAGAAATAATACCAATTACTTTCTGGATTCACATTCTCTTTCAAATAAATCCTTGGCGATCTTATTACAAAAAAGGACCAGCTAGTGATAGTGTATTGATTAACCTGTAATGCGAGAACTGATAATGTTTCTGTTATTTCTTTGACATAAAACTAAAAATGATGCTTCTGATACATGGCAAAACTCTAATATAACCAAATTCACACGGAATCTTAAGTCTAAACCATGATCTTGAAATCGGAATGTCTAAAGCAGGTTGAAGTCCTAAATGTGCTCACTTTCAGCCAAAAACATCTGCAACCACAAATCAAGAGGAAGAGGTCAAATGGTTATACAGCAGTTAAAGTTCACCGAAAAGTTCAGTATTAGAAGATTGAAATGGAAATCCACAAAATCCCGGTTGCTTCTTAGTTTCTACTTGGCAAATTTTCAATGATTCAAAGAGGCTAAAGAATTAACAAAGAATTTCCCAAATAGTTTAGGCATAAGATTCTCATGTAGTAAACAATATAATTTACCAACAAGACGAGCAGTTTGTTTCACTTCTAACAAGTTCTTCCAAAGAGAATGCAACATCCCGATGATAATATTCCCAAAGGGCTCAAATATAATATGAAGTTGTACTTCGAAGCTAAAAATACGACGGAAAATGATTACTCCACAAACATTTAACTAAAATCAAAGTCTGTATTCCATCTTGAACTGTATGCACTAGCTAACAACATAATTTATATACATAGAAAAAGAATAGACTTATCGTAAAACTATGACTTCCACACACTATAGATCAGTTTTAAAATGAAACAAGTAAGGTGATTAGAACTGTATCGAATAGAATGTGAAAACATAACCCATCCTCTATCCCCATCTGCACGTGGCTAACAACCATACCATATGTGCACCAAAGTCTTTTTATAACATAATTACAGAGTAAGCTTGTTGTGTGACACCAGCATGATGAATAAAGCATAATATTGTATGACGCTAGACATTTATATATCCAGTACTTAAGGAATTCATAAAACGTTGCAATGAGCTAAGGCTCCTCTTCGAAGAACAAAATAGATGAAAATCAAGGTCGAACAGATTTGCAAAATATAGATTTGTAGTTTCACTTACCTTGCTTACTTTTCAGGCTCTTTTTTGAAGGATCTAACTGGAACCACATTAGCTGATTCATGATTAGTACCACTTGTTATGTCCATACCCTGTTTGTTAATATAAATCAGAGACATAAATTCACTCAGTTTAAGTTTCAAGCATTATCATTTATCAGAGCGGATTGTATCAGATCATGCATAAAAGAGAAATATTTTGATAAAGAGGAGAAATGTTCTTATGTTGTGCTTCAGATGTTGCACATTTACTCTCTCAACTACTGTTTGGGTACTATATCAAGAAATATGTTAAATCCTGATACTTGAAATGTTATGATCTGGATTTTGAGACCTATGCTGGAAAAGAAGATACCTGGGTAGTTGAATTTTGCCCATGTATCCGGTGAGGCCGAGTATTAAGATCAATCAATATACTGTCCATCTTGCTATCGCCATCATTATAATTCACCCTACGATTTTGTTGGTTTTCCCTCATTGAAATTTTAGGTGGTTGATTTTGGACCGTCCTCATTTCATTTTGATCAAGATTTTGTTGTCCTAGTTCCTCAAGGCGTCCAGGTTTATCCCCTGGAAACTAGTTAGAATAATGGGCAAAGCACATCGATTTCAGGAACCTTCTCATTGAAACAATATAAAATCCAATCATTACAATGCAGAGACACAAACCTCAACTCTCTGCCTGAATAGGAGGTACCTCACATGGGTTCTTTTACCACCAACATGCACAATCATATCACATTGAAGGCAGAGGGAACTACCATCTATCCCACAGTAAAAGAAAGCTACATGCATTTTCAAGCAAAGCAAAAGCCCTCAATCTTTTGGTACAGAACTTAAACAATGAATATCACCAGTAAAAGCAAACCAAAAAGAAGAAGAAGAGGAAGAAGAAGAAGAAAGAGGCAGAAGTCATAATACCAGGTGCATTTTCACATATGTCACATCGAGGAACATCACTGGGATCGGCAAGCCCAACCCGTACATGTCGACTGGCAAGTTTGTTACACATATGAACCTAAACAAAAATGTAAGTACCTCTTCAAAATGCCAATATGAGAATCATAATAGTAGGCAATTGCTGAAGGAAAATAAGAAGCTTACACAAGCACGACAATCATAAAGTGAACACCTGATGTCTACTTCATAGTTGCCAAACCATATTCATATGAGTCGTTAAGTCACAACTTTCGCACTCACTGATTTGAATTTTAGACCATTCTATTTATATTATTTATCCAAAATATATCAACAGAAGACCTAGAAATGAGTTCTGGTACTTGGAATAAAGACCATAAGTTACTCAACTTGATCATACCTATATCCAAATTCAACTTGATAGCTCCAAGCAACATATTTACTAAAAAATTCTAACAAAAAAGAACCATGTTAGCTCTAATCCGATCACCATAGTCTACCAAAAACCTAGTCTTTTGCATATACACAGACACGGACTTGCACAAAGGAACGAGGAAGAAAGAAATGAAGTAGTCTTGACAAGCTTCACATAAAATCATCCATTGCTTCAACGTGGATAAAACTTATATTAGTTCGATCGTGCCATCTAAATGCGAACTCTTACATTAAGAACTAAGTAATCTAAACTCACCATAGAGTATATATAAATCAAGTTAGGATAAAAAATAAAAAGAAAAACAGAGAAACTCCATATGAAATCAATCCAAAAAGCTTTGTTTCAAATACAAATACTCCGACTTTGAGCGGTGCATAAACCATGTTTTATCCCTTAAATCTTTCAAACTAAGTTTCAAACTCAAAGTGATCAGAAAAAGAGGCATCAAGTTGAAGGAGCAGAACCTTCTCATCACACGAACGACAAAGAGCAGCCTCGTCGGCGGCGCAGAAGAGGATAGCGGCGGCGCTCTCGCACGCGTCGCAAAGCGTACGCATTTCACTTCCTCCCTTAACCTCTAGCTACTCCACTCTTGAACCCTATTCAATACACGGTTTCCATTACTTACTCGTGCCACCGCTTCATCCCCATTAGCTAAACTCGATCACTTTCAAGTCAAAAAAGCTCCAGAATTTCGCAGAGAACCCAAATGGGTATCGAGAAAACAAAAAGATAAAGAAAAATAATTAAAGAAGAAGAAGAATGATTGAA
>JANIIA010000191.1:69030432-69059303 GCA_027478495.1 Erythroxylum alaternifolium
AAGAAAAATAATTAAAGAAGAAGAAGAAAGATTGAAGCTTTGGAAATTTCATACATGGAAGAAAAAGAAGCTAGTGAGAGAGGGATTGTAAAAGGAGACACAGTTGGACCTGTTCTGTGCGTATTAAGAAATTAGAGAAAGAAGAAAAAAAAAAGAAAAAGGAACAGTTCTGGTCCACACTGTGTAAACGCGAGTGTACACTAAATTTGCTTACTCGCCCAGAATTATAGACACGTGGGAAAACTATAAATAATAGAAAACATTAAATAAGAATTTAAAATTAAAGGAGTTTCAGACGTGTGTGTAAGTTGCTTTGTCGGGGCGAGTAGACGAGTTGAGAGTGTAGAGTGGGCGAGTGGACCTGTCGTGGCTGAGGTGTGGATCTTTGTGATCTGTTCAAGTGTTACTGGTGGTGGACCGAAAACAACAAATTACCCACGCGCCTTGAAGTGCTGTGCCGGGCACGGAATGTGGTAAAGCCACTACTTTGAGGTGGGCCAAAAGAAAATGTTAGGATAAAAAGTAAAATGAGATTCTGGATTAAGGATTGTGGATTTTCAATTGGGGATAATAAAATAAGATAAATATATTTTTTTATAATTAAGTTATATATATTAAAAATTGGACAAGTTAAAATGATAAAATAAGAATTTAGAAGTTTAAAAGATTCAATTAGTATTAGATTGTTATAAAATTAGTTAAAAATTAGATAAAATTAAAAATTTTAAAATATGATTGAAAGAGATTGTTTTTATTTATCAAAAAATTTGAAGTTTAATTGAAAAAGATATTATTAAATGAACATTAATTGATTTATTTTGATTTATAAAAATTTATTAATTTACAAAACTAATCGATCAATTAATAAATTACTCAGTTATTAATAACAAAAATTATTAAATTAAATCAAATTGAAAAGTTAAGCATAGGATCGAAAAGTTGGACAGTTCAAATTTTATAATTAAACCGGTTGAATTAGTTGAATTTTTTAATTATTGATATACAAGTAAAATTTTTAAGGAAATTATTTGAAGCACAATTAAAAAGGCTTTTTTATCAAATTAAAATAACAATATAAGATAATTGTTGAAATATTAAAAAATCATTTAAAAAGGCTAACACTAAAATCATGCTTGTCAATCAGCGGATTGCATTAGCTATTTGTTAATTCTATCAACGGTTAGCTGATAATAGACTAAAGTAGCTGATTTGATCAGCAAATAACATAAGTTGTTTATTTAAAGATATTTAGTAAAATTAATTGTTTAGTATTAGCTGTTATGTATAAAATAACTTACAAGGGCATGAGTTGTAAAAAGTTTTATAAGAACATGAGTATTATATCTTACTATTTTTTTAAAAATTCTCATAAGAATTTAGATAAAGCAAAAGAAGTTAACACCATCATTTCAAAGTTAAAGGAAGACTTATATAATGAGATGATAACTCTTTATATATTCTGACTCAAATTTAATATTAATTTAACTTCAAAAGTTTTGAGTCATACGAAAATTCAAACATAAATTTTCATATCAAATTCGAGTATATGAGAGATCAGATCTTCTGTACTAGTTATGTTGCTCCTATCATGTTTTATTAAATCCCATCCACATATTTACGTGGACTCCACATAAATGTATATATGAAATTTAATAGAAGAAAATTAGAACGGAACAATTGAAACAGAGAATTTGATATAAGTTTAGGAGCTCAATTTCAGCATAATCCAATGTCGGACCTATTTGTTAGTGATTTGATGGCTTAGAAATTTTTATTTGAAATATTTATGTATAATAAATTAAATAAATTTTAAAATTTTTATATAAAGTGGTATAACATGTAAAAATAAAAAATAGGAGTTGAAATTAATTTTATTTTCATTCTAAAATTTTCATTTAAAATATAGTCAATATAATTTAAAATAAATTTAATTATTTTTTATAAATTTATATCAACGTCATGATAATAAATTTTCATTATATGGCTATACAAAATTGGGAGAGTGATTGATTGATTAATTATGCTGACCCAAATAGACTAATACGGTCTGCGGTGGGAAGGGCTGTTATTAGTCAATGTTGTAGAAGATGATGACGAGAAGTTTATTATAAATTAATTATGTTTTATTGCTCTTTTCAACGTAACACGCCAAGTACATTGGTCAAAATGTTAGGTATACAAAAAGAGACGGATCATCTGATCCCGTTAATCAGTTTTTATTTTATTTTATTAAATCTTATTAATATATTTAGGTAAGATCTATATAAATATATGAATAAATTTAAGTAATAAAGAGTTGAAACTCGTGTTCAAACTCATAAAAAAGCTCTATTTTTGTGCTCAATAGTAACATCGAGATGCTAATATATGATAGTGAAATATTATTGACGAAGGAATCACAAAAGGTTTTTTAAAATTTTTGTTAAAAAATTAATTTAGGAATGAATTTTTATTAAAAAGGTATCTTAAGCTCAATTATAATTTTCATAAATAAACTCTAAATTTATTAATTATAATTAAACATATGTTTTAAATTTAAACTTATATAAAAAGACAAAAAGTCAACGTACTCAGTACACAATGGTTCTCACTTTGCTAGAGGTAGAGACATTAAAAATGGCCCAGTCCACCCGACTCAATTTTGGCCTGAATTGAACGAGTCACGAGCTGATCATTTTGTAAATTTTTTCTTTTAAAAAAATAGCATGCCGGGTTAGCCCTAGACAACTTTACCTGAAGGTATGAAGCGAGTCATAATATATGCAACATTCCTTTTATATTTTTACAAAAAAAATTGTTTTTGTTATTTAAAAATGTGACCTTATTTATATATTTAAACTTTTATAAACATAATGTAAGTTTAACTTTATTAATTAAATGAACATGTATCAAAACAATTTTACAAATTTTCTAATGAATATTTAAAGTTTAAAATAATTATTCAATTATAATTTTTAATAAATAATTTAGTTAATAAAATAAAATTATAGTGTTAAAATGTATTCTAATTTTTTCTACTATAAAATAAGTAATAGTCTACCTTAATTCAAATCAAAGAAAAGAAAAGTCTAAGGACTTTTGCTGGGCATTAATCTAAGACCACAAGCTTAAAAGACGCTTTGGGTAAATGAAAGCTCCTTAGGCTCCATTCTCAACCACCAATCTAATATCTTCCTCTTGATGGGTACAGGTAATATCTTCCCTCTTGATTAGGTATAGGTTTCTGTTATTGTTCATGCTACTTTGACCATTCACATCCATAGAACTCAAAAGAGTTTCCTTTATCATATTAAAGTAAATGCAATTGTTTATTTTTAAGAAAGTTATAAATATATTTGCTCATTAAGGTTGATGATACGTGGGATTGGAGCCAAGGCATCCAACTCTTATTTCAGCCCTTCAATCCAAGATAAGAATTGGTCCAATACAATATAAGTTTGATATTGAATTGGGTCGGGCTTAGTCCTCCTAAGCCTGAGCCTCATCTAAAGCCTAATTGAACTCAAGGTTAACAACTTGAATCCAAGACTGCTCAGGCGTGGATAGAATAAAGTCGATTAATTATATTTTTAAATTTAAAATTTGAAAATAATATCGTTTTATTTAAGATAATATCGTTTGTACTTGATATTTTTGAGATTTAAGTTAGGTAGCCAAGCTTTAGAAATTAAAAAAAAAGGTTTGAATCTAACCCCAAATACAATTATCTTAAGCCGAGGTTAGAAACTTTGGTCCAAATCAAAATGTCATTTCTAACTTAAATTGTTTAGTGTAAATTCATCTAAATAACATAGTCGCTAAAAACTCGATCAAGCTTTGAGCTAACACGATGCTATTTTAAGAATTAACTAAATTAACTTTGAGTCGAGCCAAGCTAATTTTTTAGCCATAATTTGAGTGGAACCTATCAATTCTTTTTTCATATATAAGAAATCATAAAAGTAACAATTACAAGAATATAATTTATTTTTATTTTTTATAAAAGTAAAAATTACAAGAATGGAATTGTTAATTTTATAAAAATAAAAATAAAAAATAAAAAATCCTAAATAATGTTACTTTTGATAAATTTAAAGGTAGGCTCGAATAAACAATTTTAAATAAAAGTTAAAATTTTATTACATCAAAGACAATGTATTAATTCCTTAATTTCAAATATTGATCTTTTGAACTTATATGAATGAAAATATAAGTAAAACATGACATTAATCATAAGCTATGTTAAGAAAATTTGAAATTCTTAACCTATAGGATGTAGAATGTCATTAGGAAATAATAGATTGATTTAATAAAACAATGTGATTTAAAATAATTTATAAATTAAAATAACAATATTTCAAATAATTATATGAAAACATGCTGTGTTAGGTATCAATTTGACCCCGCTCAAATTAGACTTTATATCAATATTTGAAAAACTAAACTAGAAGTTAAACCAATAAAATAATTTATTAAATCGGCTAAAAATCGGCTAAAGATTGAATAAAAATAACAAATTTTAAATATGATTGAAAAAATTGTTTTACCCAATGAAAATTTTGAAGTTTTATTGAAAAAGGAGCCTGTTAAATGAAAACTAATTGATTTATTTTAATTTATAAGGATTTATTAATTTTTGAAAATTAACCGATTAATTAATAAACTGATTAATTTTTAACAATAAGAGTTATTAACGTAAATCAAACCGAAATTTTGAAAATAAATTGAAAAGTTAGACGTTTTAAGATTTTTACGATTAAACTGATCGAAATGGTTAAATTTTTTAATCTATATTGTACCATTTGAGAAAGGGTAGTGTATAAATCAAATTTACAAAGACTCCACGTCACAGATATAGACACCAAAATTCCACGTCACGTACATGAAGATCGAGAACCCGCACAGATATAAACATTATGTCATGGATACCCCCTTCCCAGGCACACACAATACGTATAGCAATCAACCAAGATAGAAAGATGACATTTACCTTAGAATTTAGAAATGGGATTTTAGGCCGAGCCTATTCCGACATGCTATGGTCATTTTCTACAAGATAATGTCATTTTGTTTGTAATTATTAAAGGGCTTGAGTTGTTTGGGCTTGGCTCGATTGAGATTCAACAATTATGAGCAAAGCGGAGTTGTTTTTATAAAAAATGACATCTTGAGGTAAGCACAATGAGCTAGAGCCCTCTACCTTGTGCCTGATCAGACCGGGCCCAAGCCCTACTAGAAGTCGTTGCCATTCGTATAGTATTTAGACTTAAGCCTTATTTGATCGAACTTTGAGTTGGGTTCGAATTTTTTTCCTTATTTTTAATTTTGAGTATGGTTTGAGTTCAAGCTCAAATAATTTAAGTGAAAATGAAAAAAATCTTATTTTTGACGACTACTATAAGTTCAGGCAGCCAAACCCGAAGTCCAAATGTTTTAAATAAAAACGATATCGTTTTACTTAAAATAAAATAACATTATTTTCTATATTTTAAAATAAAAAAAATAGTGAGGTCGGGTCTGGTGTTAATCAAGTTTCAAATGACCTAAGCTTGATCAATTTCAAGCTCGAATAATGTGTCTGAAATTAAATTGTAATTCAACCTGAATTTGAACGTTGATTTTCATGCTTAAGTTTGACCTGGACCAATGTCATATTTGATTTATCTTTTAATAAGATGATTCGAGCCTCAAATCAAATTCGTTTAGATTATTTAAAATGACATTATTTCAATCATAAACATCAAATCATTCTTGATGGAATCGAAGTCCTCTGAACTCTATGTTATCATACTTAATTATATCAAGAAGTACGAACAAGCAAAATAGTCATGAAACGGATTCTTCTTCCAATCATTCTCTCTACTTTAATGGTTTCTACCTATGTTTATAGGAAAAGTGAAAAACAACTATGTGCAAACTACCAAGTTAACTAGTTGTTAATTGCTTTAATCAATACATAATTGACCTTAATCACTAGTAAACTAATAGCTGTCACATAACTTACCATCGCTACTTTATTGAAAAAAAATGTGCAACCACCACATTTCTAGATTATGGATGGTAATTTTAGTTGAGCAAATTGATTAATTTAACTAACCAAGGCATTGCCTTTATGGAGTGAAGACTCAGGAAATGACGCGATTAGGTATGGTAAAACTTACTTGATCCGGTCTCAACTGACTCGACCCATTTTTACGTCAAAATTTTTAATTTAAAACTTATTTTTTTTAAAAAAATTATTTTTATTTATTAAATTTGAAAAATATTCAATTAAGTTTGAATGAGTCTAGTTTGAGTTTCAAGTGGAATTTGAGTTTGAACACATTAAGTGAGTCTAGTTTGAGTTTCGAGTAGAATTCGAGTTTGAATACAAAATTTTATACAATCGACCAATTGCTACCCTTAAATTTTAATATACCTAAAATTCAACTTTCATCAATTAACAATATTAAGTGATAGAAAAATGTTTAAGCTTTTTTTTAGAATAGACAAAATTTATTCTTTACGTTATATATATATGTGTGTGTGTGTCCGCGCGCGTGGATAGTTGGGATGGTCTTCATAGTTGAAAGAAGAATAAAGTTTAACTCTTTTATCTTTTAAAAATTTTTATCAAATGAGATTTTACAATCATTACTTTTATTGCATATTTTAAAATATTAATAATTCATAAATTATGTATTTTAACCAGATTTAAAGTCATTAAATCATGTTTAAATTAATCGAGTTTTAGGTTAAACTTAAGGTGAAAGTTCAATTCGAAATCCGACCCGATAGTTTAAATCTTTCTCTTAAAATATCATTTTTTGTTTATTTGTTTAAAATAATATATTTTAATATATAAATTTAAGATAAAAATAATATCGATTTTATTGATTACACCAATTTTTAATTTAAAATGATTCTAACTCATTTATAAATGAAATATTTGATATTTTCAAAATTAAATACGTACATTTTATCTTTTTTATATTAGTCGGACCACATATTGGGTCGGGCTTGGGCAACCCTAGGCCCAATTTTTTTGAACAAGTTGAGCCCAAGGTCCCCTTGATCATCGATTGGATTAGGTATGGATCAGGCCAAACTTGGGCCCAAATGTTATCCTTAGAGTAGTCCAAAATCTAACTTAAATGATTCGATATTTAAGATTAAAATAATATTAGTTTAAATATTTGAACAAACTTGATTTTAAGCGAATTTGATTTGAGACTCAAATTATACAATAACAATAACAACCTAGTAAAAATCTCGCTGAAACGTAAGAATTTAAAAAGTTTATAGTATGCAACCTTACTCTTGATTAGTAGAAAAATTATTTTCAAAGAGACTGAAATCGTAGATTATTTAAAATAACATTATTTTTAATCTTAAATATCAAATTATTCGACTTGGATTTTGGACTAGTACTTTAAACTCAAACTATCATACCTAATTATATCCAAAAATATGAACAAGCAAAATAGACATGAAATGGATTCTTCTTCCAATCAACCCTCTCTACTTTAATGGTATCAACCTAATCTTTATAGGAAAAATGAAAAACAAGTACTTGCCAACTACCAAGTTAAGTAGTTGTCAATTGCTTCAATCAATACGTAATTGACCTTACTTACTAGTAGTAGTAAGCATATACCTGTCACATAACTTACCATCATTACTTTATTGAAAAGGAACGTGCAACTAACACATATCTTGACTACGGATGGTAATTTTAGTCAAGCAGATTGATTAATTAACTAATTAAGGAATTGTCTTTATGGAGTGAACACTTAGGAAATGATGTGACTAGGTGTGGTACAGCTTACTCGAATTGGCCTTATTCGACCCATTTTGAAGTTAACAAGCTCGACATGAAGCTTACAAAATTTAAAAAATAATGTTATTTTTATTTAAAAAAATTAAAATCTATATTTAATTAAAATTGGCCTGTTGAACTTCAAGTCAAATTTGAGCATGAACACAATATTTTAAGTCAAACTCAGCATTGGGTCTACCCATTGTAACCCTTACATTTGCCCCTTGCCAAAATTTAACTTTAACCACAAGTATAAATATCAAGACCCAATAAGAGTTCCATTGAATATGAAATTTGAAGAGGTCTAGTAATATTTAACCTTATCTCTATTCGGTAGAGTGGCTGTTTCTGATAGACTTACATGAATTATATATATATATGATAATAAAAAAATAATAAAATACTAATTTAAATATACATATAAAATTTAAAAATAGACATATAATAATAATAAATGTATAAACAAAAATAAGAGTTCCACTAAATACGAAATTTGAAGATGTCTAGCAATACGCAGCCTTATCTCTACTAGGTAGAGAAGCTGTTTCTGATAGACTTACATGAATAATATATATATATATATATAATAAAATACTAATTTAAATATACATATAAATTTTAAAAATAGACATATAATAATAATAAACATATAAATAAAAATATAGAAAAATGTAACGTAAAAAGTAAAAATATTAAGTGATAAAAGAATTTTTGATCCTTTTTCTAGAATAATTAAAATGTAGAAGCCCTACTATGATGCGTTCAATTATTCTTTGTATTATAAATATCTCTGCACCTTAATAGGACTTATACTGGGTGTTATTGTTATTGTTGTTGTTTTGTATTATAGATATATATATAGTAAAAGGTAATAGGAAAATAATATTGGATGATCTTTAGAGTTGAAAGAAGATTAAATTTTATCTCTTTTTAACTTTTATAAATTTTTTTTGAAAAACTTTTATAAATTTTTATCAAAAGAGAAATTACAATTATTATTTTTATTGCATATTTAAAAATATTAATAATTCATAAATTAAATATTTGAACTAGATCTAAAGTCAACAAATTATGTTCCAGTTAATCCAGTTTTAGGTTAAACTTACATTAAAAGGTCAATTCGAAATCCAAATGTACGGCTCAAATCTCTCTCTTAAAATAACATTTTTTTGTTTAATTGTTTAAAATAATATATTTTAATATATAATCATAAGATCAAAAATAATATTATTTTGATTGGTTATACTAAATTTTTGCTATTTTAAAACGATTCTAACTCTTATTATAAACAATGAGTGTCGGGCCAGATTAGACCAATAATGAATCCGAGCCGATCAAATTTATTATCATCCCTACATTGAACTTTTGCTTGACCTTGGAATTTGGATAAAGATTTGGTCCTCTTTAGGTTTCTTCTTTAACAGGAAAAAGACCCCTTTCCTTTCATTGTACTTCCATTTGTCATTTACTCATTTTCCTTTTAGCTTTAAGAAAATCATACCTAACTCAGAGTCTCGATCAAAATTTGTTGTTCCAGTCGCTCTATTTCAACTTTATTCTATTAAATCTCATCAATATATTTATGTAGAATAACATAAATCTGTGGATAAAATTTAATAGAAAATGATAAAAATATTATAAGCGCTAAAAAAGATATGATCCCTTTAAAATCATAAATCCCTTAATACATGAGATCTTGAAATGATGTTTACAATATTAATAATTTATAAACACTTATCCAGTAAATTGTCAATTATATATATTTTAGCTTTTTAATTGTATATTTTAATAAATTATTTAAAGGGTCAATAAAATAATAATTAAAAAGCTCGAATTTAAATTTTTATTATAATCTCATTTAAATAATTCATACGTATGTAAAATTATAAATTTGATATGCATATATAAATAATAGATTTGATATTTTAAAATTCATAATTAACTATTTATTTATTTTTTTAATTTGACTACGTACGTTTTATCTTTCCTATTTTGTCAATATTGAAAATGCTAATGAAATAAATCAAATAATTGTAATATTTTACATTATTTGTTACCTTCAAAATCCTTTTTTGGTTAACTTTATTGTTGTGAACAATAACAACAACTAAGCCATGATATTGAAAAGAATAGTAATACGTGGCCAAATCAGTGTCAACCGACAACATGGTTAGTGTTCGATGAGCTGTAGATTAATAGGAAACGGCCATTCAGGTACTAGAATTTTTAATATTGATAGAGCGTATAGTTTATTAATAAAATTTGGGCTTAAGTTAATTATTGTTAAAATAATCAGAACTAATTATTTGATTAGTTGGATAAACTCTTTAACATTTTCATATTTAGTCAATATATAATATTCTAACACTTCTCCTTAAGTGTAACTAGGACTGAATATCTAGTTGTCACTTGAAATAAATACAGCGGTAATCAGACCGAACCATTGAAATTGAACATCTAGACTGACAACTAAGAAATTAAGAATCCGAACCAAACCTGCTCATATACTATATTAGAAATTTTAATATGGACATAATATAGAGTCTATTAAAAAGAATTGAGCTTAACTCAACCATTGCTAAAATAACTAGAATTAGTCATTTAGATAGTTAGCCCTTCCCACTTATAAATTCTTTAATATTTTCATGTTTAGTCATTACGAGGTATTCTAACACCACAAACATTAGAAGTTGTTTGGTTCAAAAGAAATTATACACCAAAATTAATATATTTTAGTTAGTTATTTAAGATAAATAACCAATAACGTGATTAAAATAAATAAATAATTATTATGTGCATTTATTATTTGAAATTTAATTTAATTATAATATAAAGATAAATAAGAATGAATTTTAGTAATTTTTATTTTAATCTTCGTGTTATATAAATTATTATTTATATAATTTTTGTATTTTTTAATTATCACACAATCTATTTGTTATAATTTGTTAATTTTATTTATTCATAATTTTAAAATAATGTCATATTTAAAATATTTTAAAATTTAATACTATATTATTTTAATAAAAATAAAAATATTAAATGAAGGATTTTTTACGTTGTTGGCAAAGATTATGTTATATCAAAATTAATTTTTAATTTTCTTGTAAATGGTCTGGTCTAATTCCTAATGCTTCCTTAATCCCAACCGTTCATATCTAGCATTAAACAAATCAAAAGGCTATGGTTCACCGTTGATGCGAACAGGCGTAGCGAAATCCAGGTGGCAAGAATCGATCTGGCAATCCACACGTTCCAGGTCTAGGAAATGTCGAAAGCGACGTAGTTTTAGTGCTCTCTTGTTTCTGCTCTGTGTGTGTATTTTTCCAAGTTTTTTCACCGAGATCATGGCGGTGAGAAGTCAAGGCTCAGGCTTGTCAAACTTTCTCTGGTGTATGGTTCTTTATTCTCTTCCTTTTTCAGTTGACATTATGTTCTTTGTTCTGTACTGTTCCTCTTCTTCTCCACCTTTAAAGCAATATTATTCTTGATCTTCTTGTATCTGTGAGTGATATCGGCCTTCAAAGCAAACCTTTCATTTCAAACCATTCCTGCAACTTCGCTAACCTTATTCGTATTAGTCCAAAACGCAACGATGGAAAGAGAGGAACAGTGTAAAAGAGAAAGCTGCCTTGCACTTTCTCTTTTTTGACTGATTCAATATCTGTGGAAGGAAACTGATTGCTGGTCCAGGTCTGAGCGTGGTTACCCTTTTTCTATGTGTAATTTTAGCAGATGAAGAGAATGTGATAACCCCTTTTTTGTTCTCTTCAAGTACATGAAAGTTGGAGCGTGTGAGTTATTGAAATGGGTTGTTAATGATATTAAAGACGGTTGGCTGTTTTCTGTGAATTGACCCTTTTCGGTCAATGGGTTGCAGAGCTCGAGATTTGGAGGATTTAAGGCCTATCGCTTTCGGATCAGAGCAGAGGGATGTGCAAGACGCTGCTTTTTGGTATACAAGTACTTGTTGATTTATGCAAGTACGTATGCTCGTATGTATATATTTTTGTATGGTTTTGTGAGGGGAGATGAAGAGAAAGGTGGTTAGAATGGGGACCATGTCCAATCAAAATTGCAAACTTTCATTTTCTATTGAAACTTTTCGATGGAATTCTGTTACCTTGGTTTTCAAGCATAGCTGGTAACAACTTTCTTTTTTCTTTTACGGGATTGTAATGGGTCATTGTTCAGAAAATTTCAAGTCAATTTAGGATTTGTATCTGTTTCTTTTGAATTATTTTGACTTGGTACTGAAGATTAATCAAGAGCTTCCCGATCTTAGTTACCTCATTTCTCTGTTTTTGTATGGTTTTAGATGTTGGCCTCAATTGGCCTTTTGAGCAGTTTTGAGCAATTAGTTTTTCTTGTTCTGTGCTTTTAAGCTTGCTTTATGAATTATCTTAGGTTTTTATGGTTGATTGAAACTGATGATTTACTACTTCTCCTTTATAAAATCCATAATTATTATTTTTATGGTTACTTATCTTTTTGGTTTATTAGATGATACTCATAATAAAGCTTCTTGTTACTAATAGATTCTTCTTAGTAAAGGGACGGACCTACTTCCTTTTAAGCAAATGCAACAACCTGCTTTTAACATTCTTGCATTTTAGCAAAGCAGAAGCAACTGAGTATTCTTTCCTTGACTTTGATTATTCGGTTTTTGATTCATGTTGTTGGTAGGAGAAGAAGCAATCTGGTGAAGGAATGGGGTCAACTGGAGAGGAACAGCTACCAAACCTTGAAAAACTGCAGATGGCACATGCTTGTGAGGAGAAGATTCTTGTTTTAGTTAGGTTAAGGCCTTTGAATGAGAAAGAGATTGCAGACAATGAAGTTGCAGATTGGGAGTGCATCAATGAGACCACCATCTTGTACCGGAATACCCTCCGTGAAGGGTCCACATTTCCATCTGCCTATACTTTTGGTAAGTAAATTATCCGTGGATCAAGTTTATTGTTGGCACTGTAAAATGGGGGAATGTTTATGTCTACAATATAATTACATAAATTTGACTATTGGGTCAGGTCTAAAATAAGAATTTGACTTCAGTCCATTGAACTTCCTTGAGTTGCAAGTTATGGGATCTCAAATTTCAAGGTGCTTTTAGACTGAACTTTTCACGTTTAGATACCTCCTGTGATTTTCTTTTCGTCCAGACCGTGTGTTTCGTGGTGATTGTGCTACAAGGCAAGTGTACGATGAAGGAGCCAAGGAAGTTGCTCTATCAGTTGTCAGTGGTATTAACTGTAAGTATGATACTAACCTCTCTGAGTTTCTTTTACTTAAACTTCTAACTTGCTTTTGGTTCCAGCAAGTATTTTTGCATATGGACAAACAAGTAGTGGAAAGACATACACAATGATGGGAATTACCGAGTATGCAGTTGCAGATATATTTGATTACATAAATAAGGTAATAATAGTTTCTAATCTAGTTTGTTTTTTTGTTCTTTCTTTCTTACTTCAAAAATTAAGTTTTTGATGTTGGAATTCTTAGAAAAATGTTTTTCTCTCAGCATGAAGAAAGAGCATTCGTTTTGAAGTTCTCAGCTATTGAAATATATAATGAAGTGATCAGGGATCTTCTTGGCTCAGATACTCCACTCAGACTGCTGGACGATGCAGAGGTAACTTTTACCCTTTTGGTTCTGGAAAATGAGTTGAAGTGACACTCTAATGAGTAAAAATTGTTTCAGAAAGGGACTATGGTGGAGAAAGTCACAGTGGAAGCACTCAAGGATTGGAGCCACCTCCAAGAACTCCTCTCTGTCTGTGAAGGTAAAGCATTAAGATTCTGCAGTTGGTGGAAAAATTCGTGTTTCTATTTAATGTGTTATAATGTTTCAGCTCAAAGACGTATAGGGGAGACCTCTCTGAATGAGAAAAGCTCCAGATCTCATCAAATTCTGAGATTGGTGAGATCCTTCCCCTCTCCCCCTTCCTCCCCTTTTCTTATTTTGTCTGGGCCTTTATATTAATTCAATGTGACCTTACCCTTTGAAACAAAAAATTCTTACAGACGATTGAAAGCTCTGCCCGTGAATTTTTAGGCAAAGAAAATTCAACCACTCTTTCTGCAACTGTGGTATGTGTCAACTTTTTCTTTCCTTACTATGGTATGAGTTGTAAAGTAGGTGAAAAACATTACATTTATCAATTATAGATGAGAGTAACAAACTCATTATATGCAGAATTTTGTTGATTTGGCCGGAAGTGAACGTGCATCTCAAGCAAACTCATCTGGTGCCAGATTAAAAGAAGGATGCCACATAAATCGCAGTTTACTGACTCTGGGAACTGTTATTCGTAAGTTAAGGTTGGTAGTATAACTTGCTGAACTTCACTTAGTTCTTGCACCAATGTAAGTGTTAGAATAAGCTATGAATCAATTGGTTAACTAGTTTAGTTGCATTTATATATTCTGTTAAATGCCTCCTGGTCGTGATCAAACTAGTAACTCTGTTTGATGACATTTTAAGATTTTGTGATAATTTTCTGTAGGACTCCAACCATCAAAATCTTGTCTTAGATATCTTGAAATCCCAAAATTGTAATTTGATTGGTGCTACTACTTAGCTTGCTGCTTTGTCAAAAATATCCATCTTTGCAGTTCGAATGATAAACTGCATTATGCATAAACAAAATTTTTTGTAGTGTCAAAGCATCATCAAACTACAAGCAAAATTCCTATAAGAATACAATCTAGATGTATCCAAATGTGTGGCTTTATCTGCTATACTAAGAACAATGTTGAAGACAAATTGTCTTTTTGTTCACCCAATTTCGTCTAGCTTGGTGGATCATTCGAATACTTTTTATTTTGATAGTTATATTATTTTTCATTTGGTTCTGTGATGCGTGTAGTAAGGGGAGACATGGACACATCAATTACAGAGATTCAAAGCTGACAAGGTTATTGCAACCGGCTTTGGGTGGCAATGCTAGAACTGCCATCATATGCACATTGAGCCCTGCACGTAGCCATGTAGAGCAAACAAGAAACACTTTGTTGTTTGCTTGCTGTGCAAGAGAAGTGACAACAAAAGCACAAGTCAATGTAGTCATGTCTGACAAGGCACTGGTTAAGCAGTTGCAGAAAGAATTAGCTAGATTGGAAAGTGAGTTGAGAAGTCCTGCTCCTGCATCAACTTGTGATTATGCAGCATTGCTTAGGAAGAAAGATCTTCAAATACAGAAGGTAATGTCTTACTTTCTACAATACAGATGCAACCGTTTTACCCACTTTGCTATGAACATCTATGTTGATACAAAATGAATCTTCACATTGGCTTTATGTTTTGTCTCTTTAACTTTTCTTTCCCATTGAACTTATTCCTTGATCATGTAGATGGAGAAAGAGATAAAGGAGTTGACCAAGCAACGGGATCTTGCTGAATCCCGGGTTGAGGATTTGTTGAGAATGGTTGGACATGAACAAACTCCGAGAAAGAGGGTATGTAAATTCACTGAACTAAATGCTGAGTGGTGTACCTTTTTAAAATTCCTCTGAAACACTAACTATTGATTTGTGTTCTACAATAACAGCCTGAGATCTCTCGTCAAACTTCTTGGCAAGCAGGGGATACATGGGAAGATGAATGCTCATTATCAGAATCATCATGTATGGTTGATCTCCATTATCCTATTGGTGACGTTCCAAGGTTAAACACAATGCATTTTGATGGAGATAGTGGGAGCAACATTGAGGAACCATACCAATTTGCAAACAACTCGGAACATCATTCCATTTCCGATGGTTCTTCGTCAGTGCTATTGATTGGGAAGAATGTTGTTGGAGCCAGTTCATGTCAGAGTCTGGAAGATGCTGCCACCGGAATTGCAGAAGATGTTGATGAGTCCTGCAAGGAAGTTCAATGTATTGAAACAGAAGAGTTGAGCGGGAACTTGTATGAACACCATTCTACACATGATTATGATGGATCATTAGCTTTGACTTTGCTGGGAGATGGAAATTTAGCAAGGCAGGGAGTACCTATGCCTGCTAATGGAGATGGGGAAGGACGTCACCTGCAAAATGGTTTTACGTATGACATATTGGAAGATAGGCTAAGCCATGTTCAGAGGACAATTAATGATATTGTTGGTGATCCTGATGATCAATTTCGACAAAGTTTGACAGCTGACTTGTCAAGTCCCATAAGAATTAATTCGCGAAGAACCTGGAGTCGCAGAGAGAATTCCGTGAGTGGCTCTCCTCTGTGGCTTGAGAAGCTAGATCAAAATGAGAGCACCCCACCTAATGAGTTAGAGAAACAGTTTACTGGAAGACCAGAAGGTCTCCACAGAAAGTTTCCTGCACTAAATTATGACGCTGATGCCGGTAAATTATCAAGAAATGGTTCGAGATCATCTTTTGAATCAGCATCTACAGATGGCATGAGATCACAGAGCATCCAGGCATCTGTAAATGAAGATATACCAAGTATTAATACTTTTGTGGCAGGATTGAAGGAGATGGCAGAGAAAGAGTATGGAAAACAACTTCTTGATGCTGAGGTTAGAATCCTTCCCTTTGATGTAAGTTTCCAGAAGTTGGGTTAGTTTTGATCTGTTAGCTACTTTCACATTTGATATGATCCATTTTTTGCATCACAGGTTCAGGGTACACAAGCACTAACTGATGGATCAGATAAGAGTGTGCAAGATATAGGATTGGATCCCATGGATGAAGCAACAGAAACCTCTCGTGATTGGCCCCTGGAATTCGAGCAGCAGCAGAGAGCTATACTTGAACTTTGGCAAACTTGCAATGTTTCACTGATCCACAGAACTTATTTTTTCCTACTCTTTAAAGGTGACCTTTCAGATTCCATCTACATGGAAGTGGAGCTCAGGCGATTGTCTTTCCTGAAGGAAACATTTTCTCAGGGAATTCAGGCTGTAAGAGGCCATCGAACACTCACTTTAGCTTCAAGGTTCAATGTCTCTCTCTCTCTCTCTCATCTCGATGGAAGTACCAATAATGTTGTTAATAGAGTTTTTTGTTCATCTGTAACATGTAGAACTGGTATAACAGTTCCTGGTAAGGATTAAAACCAAGTTATCTCTATAAATTTTCCTTTGCCTGGTAGATCCCAACTATCATTGTTAGTAATTCACCATTAACAAGAGTCTTACATGAATTTCTGTTAACTGGGAAACAGCATCAAGTCCCTTCACAGAGAGAGAGCCATGTTGAGCAAGCTGATGAGGAAAAGGCTATCAGAAGAAGAGAGGAAGAGGTTATACCAAAAATGGGGAGTTGGGGTCAACTCAAAGCGTAGAAGGCAACAGTTAACCAGTCGATTATGGAGTAACCACAAGGATATTGATCACATCAGAGAGAGTGCTAGTGTAGTTGCCAAGTTGCTGAGATTTGTAGAACAGGGACAAGCTCTCAAGGAGATGTTTGGTCTTAGCTTCACGCCCTCAAACTCCAAGACTAAGTCCCTGGATTGGTCACTCAGCAAGTCCTCTCTTATATAGGCCAGAAGCATATGTTTTATGTATTTCTCACAAATATATGCAACCTGCAGAAAGGTGATACCATGCCTGAAAAAACATTCGGACCCGAACCTGAACCCGGGTTTAAATATTTGAACCCGAATTCAATCCGATCGAACTAAATTCAAACTTTTTAAATTTCAAGTACAAAAAATAGGCTGTTGGGAAATTGTATATGGGCTTTGGAATTCTTGTACAAATTGTAGCTTGTAATCGATTATCGTAATTTGTATATTATTGCGTTAATCTAGAAGTTTACTTACTACCCATCTAAAGAATAGCGGACGCAGATTCTTCCGTTTTTAAAAAAAGGATTTTACAATATAAAAAAAATGACAATTCAAATAATAAAATTGATTAATAAAATGAACATATAAATGAGATTTAAAAGGAATTATTAATGACTTTTTAATGGATTAAATTTTATTTTATTGAATATTGAATTGAGTTTAGTTTTTTTGAGTTTTTTTAAAAATAATATTATTTTAATTTAATTTAAAAAAATGAAATTATTTGATTTATAAATTCGAGAAATTTAAGACTAAAATGATGTTATATTAAATTATCAATTAAAACGAAGTCGTTTTGTGCATAACCACATTCATAGACACACTCCTATTGTAGTTTCGTTGGAGAAAGAAGACGGAGAGAGAGAGATGAGCGTGACATCGACAGTTGGTGGTTACTTAGCTCGGAGAGCGGCGCAGAAGGAGAGGGTTAGGATCCTATACAGGCGTGCTCTTAAAGACACTCTTAACTGGGCGGTCCATCGTCATCTCTTTTACGAAGATGTACGAATAACTCTCTGTTTCTGATTTGACTACATTTTCTTTCTCTAACCCTAATTTCATTGTTTTTATGTTTGATTCTGTTTATCCAGGCTTGTAATCTCCGCGAAAAATTTGAAGCCAATAAACATGTGGTATGGATGCATATGATATGAATTTTTTGTACCTTGTTTTGCGCTGATTCGTGTGTTTGAGGTTACGTTTCAGGAAGATTTGGACACAATCGACAGGATGATAGCTGATGGTGAGGCTCAGTACGACAAATGGCGCCATCCCGATCCCTACATTGGTAGATTGCTCACAAAACACACTAAATTTGTTTACTTGCCTTGGGAAATCCATGATGGATGATTTAGATAGCAATCAATTCCAGAGCTCAGTGATCTCATGGTTTTTGATGCAGTTCCTTGGGCTCCAGGAGGCTCCAAGTTTACCAGGAACCCAACTCCACCTTCTGGGGTAAATTCAATCCAAACACATTCATTGTTTTGTTTCTTATTGTTATTTGGGATGTCAAATGCATTACATGAATTGCATAAAAACCCTGGACTGTTTTGCTTGTAGTATGGTTATATTGGAAAGTGGTTCAAAAGAATACAGTATCAGCATGCGCTAGAACAAATTTCAATTCATAATTTATGTTTTCTTATTTAATTAGACTTAGTAAGGTTTTCCTAACCTTTTGAATAAGGTATTACTTGATTGTCATATTATCAATAGGAAATCTTGTAGCACTTAATTTTTCCTATTTTGTGTAAGGTTTCTAGTAAGACTATCATAAAAAAGGTCTTTGTTGGAGAAACACAGCGGCATTTATATTTCGGTTTATTATGAAGGAGGCATAAACCCTAATTGTTCCAACAACAATTTACCCTAATTCTAGCCTACTTTGATGAATTTGCTGCTCTAGCTCCTTTTCCCTACATTATAATATTTGCCTTACTTGGTAGACATACGGATGCGGACTGTGGAGCATGAACATGGCAATTAACTAAAGATAGAGAAAAGAATTATCTTGATGACTAAATGAATCTGAAACCTAATGTTGCTGGCTCTAGTTGGTTATTTGTTCTTGTTGACGTGGTCTTCTTTTGCTTCTTCCTCACAACTTCATTTATGTGCATGCAGATTGACATAGTCTATGATTATGGTCGAGAAGATAATGCGTAATGCCTGAGTTTGTGTGGCAAATAAAGGTTAGTCTTATGATCCATTGTTTCACTTGTGCTATTGGCATCCACCTGTTTACAAATGTAGATTACAGCTTGTTCCTTGAGTGCTTTATCTCTTGGTCAAATATTTATTGCAAGTTATCAAATTGTTACTGGAACATAGTGGCTTAAGCCTAAGAGAAATGATTGGTTTTAACTGGGAATTTGATTGTGGCATTTATAGAATTTGTATGTTTCATTCCCAGGACATTTTTATAGACGCCAATCTTTCTTCCTCCTCAACTTAGGAAATCTGTTCCCCGATTTGTCACCATATTCCTATGAATTGTTTTTATCTGGCCATTGTTTCATATCAAGGAATATCAGAGTTGGAGTTGGTCCATCTGAATCTTTAGTTTTCCCTAGACTGAATTGCTTTGTTGCCTACTGAAACCGCAATCAATCATGCAGATTGAGTTATCCAATGGCTGATACACAACATAGTGATCAAGGGCTTCAATGCCTCTCTGTGCTGTTAAGTGAACGGCCAATAGTAAACATTGTGAGACGTTTAGGTGTTATGGCTTCTATGTATTTTGTTTCGTTGAAGAAACTTAATCTTTGGATCAAATCCTCTTTAATCATCAATAAAAGCACACAGACTTTTCTCCAGTAATTGTACGGGTACTAAATATCGCTAGATCCGCTCTTTACACGACTTCAAACTTCTGCTACTCAATAACCACTGGACCTTTATCCAATTTTACCTAAGTGTAACAGGCTCTTTATTTGCTCGTGGAAGGTAATACCGTCGATTAAACCAGTTCAAGTATATAAATTTTAAGTTGACTGATTTTTCAGTTTAGTTTTTAATTTTTTAGTTTAATTTATTTTAATAATTTTTGTTAAAAATGTATTAGTTTATTAATTAATCAATCAATTTTATAAATTTATTAATTTTTATAAATTAAAATTAATTAATTTTTAATTAACAATTTTTTAGTTAAAATTTTAATTCTTAGATAAAAAATTTCAATTATATTTTAGATTTTAATTTTATATAATTTTTAACTGATTTTGTGACGTTTTAATGGTGTTTTTATTTTTTAAATTTTAAATTTTTTATTTTACTAGTTTAGTTTTTGATATAATTTTTAAAAGATTGAGTAATACTAATATTTGTAAAATTGGCTTTTTAAGAGTTTTTTAATTCTAAGAGATTAAGATTATGGGTCAGGGACGAGGTGTACGGTACCTCATTCAAGTTTTGAAGTTTCAGGAAAGAGACTTTTAACTCATTTTTATTTTAAAGACAAACGGTATTTGATTATAATATATAGACATACATACACACACATGAAATGTCGTTGTTTTGTGTTACTAGGCCTGATCGCCTAGGCCCGAGCTGAGCCATGCTTGAGACCCGTCTGAGCCAAGGAAACTGCGAAACTGGCCCTTTTTGCTATCCCTATTTTAATAGTCTAAAATCAAAAAAGCCAAACTTTAAAATTAGGGATAACAATGAGTTAAGTTGGGGTTGACTCAATCCCAACTAGGCCCGAGCCTGAATTTAACTTAACTTGACTCAAATTTTTTTTTTAAAAAATAAAACAACGTTATTTTACTTATAAGAACCGAGTTGAGCCTGGACAATACTAGCTTATCCTTAGGCCTTATTTTTCAAAAAAATTGGGCTTTAGATTTTATCAACTCAGTCTAACTTGTTGACTTTGGGCCATTTGTCATCACTATTCAAAACGAGTCGTTTGATTCAAAACTTATCCGAGTATTTAAACCTGATCCAAGCTAAGAGAAAAAGGCTTTGTCTGAAATTGGCCCGGCCCATTATAAATCATGGAGCAATCCGAAGTCATGGAGATTAGTAATGGGCCTCGGACGAGAACCCAAGTGAAACGCGCGATGGATATGGAGCTTTGGTGGGTGTGGCTCCAAATCACGCACGAAGATAAGACACGTAACGTTAACGTACAACTACACTCATATTCCTCTTCTTCTTTGCTCTTACAGGCACCAACTGAAAGTGAAAAGCGAAGCTGACCCAGCCTGCGAAGGAGAGTTGGGTTTGCAACGTGTTTTGGTGGCAGTAGAAGAAAATGGAACTGGCTTGCAGAACCAGAGCTTTAACATGGACTTACTCTGTGTCTCCTCCATCGCTTCGCATTCCTCAAGTCTTCTCTGTTTCTACAGTTACTTTCTCTCAAAACCCTTCTTCGGATTTTATTGTTTATGTGGGTATGAACTTTGAAGTGTTCCTTATGCTTTTCTCTTTGTGGTGTAGAGGAGTGATGCCAAGATTTTGAGAGTACGGTGTGCCTCTGATCAGACACAAAGGGTTTGTGCTTTACAAGCTTCTTTCTTGTCTTCTCTTCTCTTTCTTTCTTGGTTTGAAGAATGCACTATGGATAATTCATAAAGATTGTGTAGCTACAGATTGAACTTGAACTAGAGTGGTGTGCTGAAATGGGAAAGCTTGTTCATGAGCATTGTGTCCTTTCACTCATTACAATTTTGTTTCTAATTAGATTAGTTTTAGTAGGTTGAAGAAACTTTAGATCATTTCCGTACAACGGTTTCATTCCCTCTTGTACTAGAACAAGACCAAGATCCATATCTAACTACCCACGTCATCCTCTGTTAAGAGTGACACAATAAATAACTACAAGGAATTGCCTGATTTCTCAAGATTGTGCTCAATGGCGTTTATTTTGGACAGCTTTTTCTGTATTTGTGTTGTTTTCTTGGAGGTTTTGTTTCATTTTACTGTACAATTTGGTGTAGGCAAATCAGATGACAGTGTCAATAACAGGAGCCACAGGTTTTATTGGTAGAAGATTGGTGCAAAGACTTCGTGCAGGTTTTTTTACCTCTCTAGAATGTAGAACTTTGAAAGCTTTGACATAACGTGATTTAGGAAATGTTTAATGCATTATCTCCATTTTCATATTCTCCTATTGAAACAAACTTTGACGAATAATTCAGTTTTTCATTAAAAGAAATTCTAAATCTGTCCAGTAGTAGTTGACTGCACTATTTGGCGCCATACAGGCCTTAGACTTGAAGTCTTAGTTCCTAATAACTATAACTCTGAACTGTTTGTGTTTTGTCATCTCATTCGATTGCAGATAACCATTTTGTCCATGTCTTGACGCGAACTAAATCTAAAGCCGAAGTAATATTTCCGGGTAAGAAGGTAATGAGTACAAATTTTCTGCACATGAACTTGTTATGATGAGTACTTAAAGACCTTAAAACAGGGCAATATGTAGCAAAACTAATTCATGATTACACTAAGTTTGTTTTATATTATTCCCATGCATATCCATGGATGTGAGCCTTGAGATTGCTTTACAAATAGCGTACTTTTCAAATATTAGTTGGGTTTGATGTCCCATTGTATCCTTTCAAATAGATTTCCATAGACCATGAATATTTCTTTATAAAAGTCACCAGTTCTTGTATTTGTGTAGTCAAGGACTTCCCTGGAATTGTTATTGTGGAGGAACCAGAGTGGAAAGACTCTATTCAAGGTTCAAATGCAGTTGTAAACTTGGCTGGATTGCCGGTCAGCACAAGATGGTCGCCTGAGGTTAGTACTCAGGTCCTTCACTTTGGTAGTTTAGGATACATAAGTTTCGTGGTCAAGATTTGGAATATATTATGCTATGACATGAGCCTCTAATGCAGCTTCAATGAATGAGTGCATATGATAATTCTTTTGCGCCAACCTGAAGTAGATTATATCATCTCTTAACTACAGATCAAGAAGGAGATCAAGCAAAGTAGGATAAGAGTCACCTCAAAGGTAAGATATTATTAATTTAGCACATATGATTTCCTTGTTCTTCTTTGACCTGAATCCAAGGGTGATTCTGCTGTTCCATCATAACACATTATGGATGTGTTAACTCACAAACATCACCTAAAGGTCTATAAAATCCTCATGATTCTTGTTCATCTAGCCATTTATCTGGTTTTGAAGGTTGTAGATCTAATAAACAATTTACCTGGAGCTCGGCCTACTGTACTGGTTAGTGCCACAGCTGTTGGTTATTATGGTTCGTTTCTGGCACAGAGCTTTCTATTCAAAAATCTAGTATAAACAATTTTCTTATTTATCTGCATTTATACAAGTTTTATCCACCTCAAAAGTAGAATTGTGTTTTCTTTTCGAAATTCTGCAAGCATTTTCTATGTGATCATCCTTATAGTTTTGGTTTTATTTGGAAAAAAAAAGAGCATGCAAAGAAAGTATTTACCGTTCTTTTATAATGCAGATTTTGGTGACATATTTTAGTTTTGGATGGTTGGGGCTATTTGCATAAGTTTTTTGCATTCTCACTTTTCTTCCCTTGTTTGCTCAGGAACCAGTGAGACACAAGTATTTGTCGAAAGCAGTCCATCAGGAAATGACTATTTGGCAGAGGTTCAATACTTTGAATAACCTCCTTTCTTGTTTAGTGTTCACTCTCGAGTAAGCATATTGAAAAGTTTGTTGCACACACTACCAAATTGGCATGAGCATCTGATTATGCATTATCAGCATTCTTCCATCTTACAAGTCTTGGTCAATTAACATTATCAATCATCACTTGTCACCAAGATTGTAATTTGTGGACTGCCAGTTATATTAAGGTTGCGGACAATTGGGAACTAATTGCAGGAAATACAGCTGCAAACAGTAAATATCGATAACAGTCTGGACTACAACCACAATAATACCGCTACAATTGTGGTTGTTTTGTATCAAATTTTCAACTTGTTTAGCTGCATGCCAACCATATGCTTTTGAAGAAACTCATTATGCTGTGAAGATGTGTCTTATATGACATGAACTTCCTGGAATGTGGTCTTATTTGCTGTGTGTGTGAGCAAGAGCTCTCACCTACTTTCTGACAGATAAGTTGTGCAGGTATGTAGGGAATGGGAGGCAGCAGCTCTCAAAGTAAATAAGGATGTCAGGGTAGCACTCATTCGCATAGGTGTGGTCCTTGGTAAAGATGGTGGTGCTTTAGGTATAAACTTCTTCAATCCTTTCATATGTTTTCTCATCTACTGTATACTCTGCTTATATCTTTTTTTATCGTTTGCAGCTAGAATGATTCCTCTTTTCATGATGTTTGCTGGTGGTCCTTTGGGATCTGGCCAACAATGGTATGTTGGTTTCTGTGAGCATTCTGCAGCAAACTACTCATTTTAAGTGCCAAGAAATTATGAAAGCTTTTTGGAGGAAGCTTGTCCACTTGTTGGAGTTATGTTTATAGCTTAATTTGTCGTGCATTTTTGTTTTGAGTTGTTGAGAAGTTCTTTTTGTGCTTAATCCTCCTCATGATGTTTTTCAACCCATGCAGGTTTTCCTGGATTCACTTGGACGACATAGTGAACCTAATATATGAAGCTATATTAAATCCATCTTATAAAGGTAATTTTCTCATTATCCGTGGCATTTGCTGTTAGTATGAACAATGTCGAGCCTGAACAAATCTAGTTTGACCCATTGAATTTAGTTTGAGCCGAGCCCAACCCAACTAATTTGTTATAATTGGTTAAACCAGAAAAACTGTCAAACCCGAATCCAGTTGGTCTGAATACTTGAGTCTGAGTTTGATCAAACCCATTGGTTTTGAATTGGTGCCATCCCTACGTAGCTTGCTAGCAAACAAATCTTTTCAGCTCCAAGACAATAAACTACAGGCTTCATGACGATTTAACTTCAGTTGTTGTGACCTATAAATATCAGGAGTTATCAATGGAACTGCTCCGAACCCTGTTCGACTCTCTGAAGTGTGTAACCACTTAGGCAACATCATGGGCCGACCCTCATGGCTGCCTGTACCTGACTTTGCTATTAAAGCAATCCTTGGAGAAGGTGCTTCAGTGGTAAGAACAGCCGAACTACATCTGTTTCAACTTTTGTTCTTGCATTATCACATGTCACTTGGAACTCATTATAAAGCTGTGTGTAGGTTTTGGAAGGACAAAAGGTGCTTCCAACTAGAGCCAAGGAACTGGGTTTCCGGTTCACATATCCCCATGTGAAAGATGCTCTTAAAGCTATTCTTTCGTGAAGACCACATATGTAAACAACCTTTGATACTTTTTTTTGGTTTGAAGACCATGTTTCCCCCAACCGTGGAGGCATTTAGAAATCAGAAGATAGAATTCTTACACCTTCATGCAAATCTTGAGTTGGTTTTGGTCTGTTCAAGTGAGCAATTCCTTACATATGATTAAAACTTTTTATCGTTCTGCTATATGCTACATGTCAATCATATATATGCAATCTCATCATTATTTTTCGTCTGCTCGATAGTATTCGGCCACATTTGACATGACAAAATACATATAGTATCTTTTTCACAAAGTGGTCCTATCTCTCTAGCATGAAATAATGTGGCACTATTAGAAATAGCGTTCGAGAGAAGATGTTACTAACCCGCTTCATCCTCTGATGTTGTACCCTTTAGCTAATTCAAAAAGAAAATCACGAGGACGGAAATAGAACAGTTAATGGCGGCCATTGCCAAATGGTACAATCAACCCCTCTAAGAGTACTTCTTCCCTGTGAAGGCTTAGAATGTTGGCTCCTCCTTTTCAGATTCTTGCTTAGTTTCTTTTCCAGGTTCCTGCACCATCACAGAAAGAGATTATTTGAATCACACCAGAGAAAAGAAAAAGCAAAATGATAGACCAGAAGTCTGTTAACAATATTTTGATATTTTCAGGAATCTGATTCATAGTGATGGATGGTAGGAGAAAAAGCACCTTTTGGCTTTCTTTAAGAGCACGGCTCACATTTGATCCGAACACAAGTTTTCCGTGAGATTGGCAGGAATTGCTCTGTGAATTTGATCCCACCGACAGCTGCCCATTGGCATTGGTAACAATAGGTTGCTTGTCCTTAAGCCCAGGTGAAGAAACTGGTGGCGGCTGATATGTCAAAGGTTTTCCATCCAGGCGTCATCTTGCTCCCATAAACGGACTCAATTTTGGTTCCGTAACGACTGGAACCTGTTCAACTGCAAGATTGGAAGAAAGCATTCTTTGAGAAAATGGAAACGCAAATGGATGAAACCAGGCTTGTCCACCCCCTTCCAACACCACCCCACCCTCCTCGTCCGGTTTTGGAAAGGGAAAAACTTTCAGCGCAACAGGAAAACTCGAGCCATTACACAACGAATGCCAAGTTACAGAGACCAGAAACTTTCAGCACAAAAAGAAAACTCGCGCTGCTCCGCAATGAATGCCAAATTAAAGAGACCACAACTTACAGCGGCACAAGAGAACTCGAGCCAGACCATATTAATCAATAGATCCAGACCATATTAATGTAGTAAAGTTTAAGCAAATTAGGGTAGAAATCATTGGAGAAGGCACCACTTCCTTTCATCTGCGATCAATTATCATATCATCCCCTTGCATTCTCAACCTTCTCTGTTGCCATATCCCCCCTACAATTATTAACAGATTCACCAAATCCTAATGCCTACTAGATTAGCAATGGATTCAACTCAAGGCGTAGAATAGACCCTGTTTTATACTGTAACTGTCTCGATCTACAGCTAAGCATCTTCTACTCAAAATGACGCAAATAAATGCCTATTGGGGTTTGTTTTGAGGAAGTGCACACTTTTTAGTTTTCTTTCAAGTTAGTTAGTTTCCTCTATCTTTTAGTCGCTGTTATTATCCTCAACATGAACCATACTCTCCCCACTGATAATGTTACAAGTTCTAGATAGTTGTATGTACGACACATATGACTTCATTTTAGTTACTATCACAACGGTTTACTTTGGATCCAAACTTTCACCCCAAGTCGCGCTCACCTTTGTGTAGCAATCTCGCTTTGGTCCGCTTAAGCAAGATTCAGTCTTCTCACGTGAATGTCTCCGAGCAATTCCGTTATCCCTTGAACACCTCACGCGCACACAAGTGTTTAAAGAGTTTCTGTTACGCACAAAATAACACAAGTGTAAAATAAAGTAAAGAAAGCAACAAGAGATATATATATATATATGTAACCGAAGCTACTCTTTCATTAACTCTCAACAAAATATTAACAAAAGACACAAGTATGTTCTTCTCGAAGCACTCACAAAGAACTCCCTACTCGAAGCCCTTACAATGAGAACTTCCCTAAAAGCTTTCAACTCTTAAAGCTCTCTCCTCTGAGTGATTTCTCTTAATGATCTCTCTCACTGATTGAATATTGAATAGCTCTAAACTCTAATGAGCTATTTATGGGCTTCTCCATATGACTAAGAGTCCTAATAGAACTCTACTAGCTAAGATCACAATCTTATTCTTAATAGGATTAAGTTACATCACATTTAAAAGATTACCCTATCTAGGAATGATTATCCGTATCCGTAAAGATCTCCTCTATCTTCAGATAATTCTTCCAGATAATCTTTATCTCTTAAAGCTGATGTTCATCCACTGCGATCTTATCCGCCATGCCATCATGTGCCACATTATCTACAGTTGCCACGTCATTGCTGATGTGAACGTCTATCCGCACATAAGTCTGTCAATGCACGTCCATAGACAAGTCCATCTTCCATGATCCAGCATACTTCATGGTGCAGTTTCGTCGTTGCATGACTAAGTCACAATCTAAGTTAGAATAAAATCTCATTTTTTTCATACCTCCGACCTGCCTCGCTGAAGTCAAGTGCACATGTGCCTTTCCTCGCTCGCATGTCTTCGCACACCCTTGGGTCTCGCTTGACTTAGTTCACCAACTGGTAAGATTTCACCTTGTTCCCTCTTCAATATGCCTTCTTCGTGCCGACCTGCGTGCTAAGCATTGACTAAGGCTCACCAACACTCGCACGAACCCGCATTCTGGACTTAGGGGTCTAACAAACCACCCTCACTAGAAGAATTCGACGCCCTCGTCGAAATAATCTGTGGGCACTCCTCCACGAGCAGTTCCCTCGAAGACTCTTTCGCCAATTGTCGAAGACTAGAGCAAGCCTTCTCTTCTATTGGTACATCTTCCATGTACCACTTCCTCTTTCCGTCGAGTTTCTTTTTGCATGAATCCTCCTCCACGAGGCTCATAACACTCAAATACACAATGTTGTTGATGGCTCCTTCCCCGGAGTCATCTTCATCGCTCCCTTCTTTGTCCTTCCCGACTAAGGAGTTCATTTGCTCCTCGCCCTTTTTCTTCTTCAAGCATTCTCAAGCATAGTACGACCTATCGCAAATGAAGCATGCAACCTTTCCCTTCTATTTCTTTTTCTTATGTTGAGAAGATTCTCCCACCTTCTCTTTGCATTTCTCCTTGCCATCCTGGATTCTACGATTTTTCTTGCCCTTTCTGCTGGATTGAGTTGGTGGTGACAATTGAAGATCTACCAAGGCATCTGCCGCCACTATTGCACTAGGGAGGTCCTTCACGTTCTGCCTCTAAAGCTCCATTTGTGCCCAACCTTGCAAGCTGCTAATGAAGTTGAACAACTTGTCTTCATCCGATATGTTCCGCACGTCCAACTTCACTGATGTGAACTCCCTCACATACTCCCTCATTTAGCTGTCTTGCTTCAACCCCTTCAAAGATTCTCTCGCGAGCTAAGAAGTGTTGTTGTGTAGGAACTGATCCGTTATATCATTCTTCATC
>JANIIA010000191.1:69059403-69087382 GCA_027478495.1 Erythroxylum alaternifolium
TCCCCATCATCTTGTCAGCTAATAGGGCCGAAATGATTCTTGGCGGTGGTGTCCTTCTGTCCCCTCTGAAAGTCACCTTCTCACCGTTGCCCAGATCAAATTCCACCTCCTTTAGGCCACAGTCTAACTTTGCCCTATACTTCTCCATCACATCCATTCCCACAATGACATCTAACCCCTTCAGATCTAGAGGTAGCAGATCCACTACCAGTCTAGATCCATCAACAAAAAGTTCACAGTCTCTAAACACTCGACTCACTATCACATTCCTCCCTAAAGGAGTGCTAACAAGCAGAAAGTTATCCAACAACACTGAATTCACACCAGATAATGTCATGCTTGTGGAGACAAAAGAATGAGTGGATCCAGAGTCAAACAAAACATAAACATCAGAACTAAAGAGCCGATCCATACCCATGACAACCTCAGGTGCATCTGCAGCCTCCTCTCGTGTCATGGCAAATACCATTGCCTGTGCTTGACCTCTCGGTCTCCTTGGAGGAATCGGCTCCTTCACTGACGTCGAGCTGTCTACCCCAACAGCTGGTCTGGTCCCCACTGTCTCTGCTCTCCTCAGAGTCTGAGCCTGGGAACCTTCTCCTCTAGACATCTGAGGGTAGTCCTTAATCATGTGCCCTTTTCCCCACACCGGAAACAGGCTCCCAACATTCTGTAACACTTACCCCTGTGCAGCATCCCGCAGTGATCACACTTGGGATTCAGATTCCTGCTCTTTTCTGCTCTGCTATTTCCTCCCACTGAGGAGGCCTGACCTGTCACTGCCTGCTCTGATAAGAGGCACTGCTGCCTCCCTGACCCTGAGCACGGGAGCTCTTCTCACCCCTATCAACTGTGGGAGCATTCCCCCCTTTCCTAGAAGACTGCTCTCTACTCTTCCTCTTCCTACTAACCTCTTGTTTAATAGTTTCCAGCTTTTCAGCCTGGAGTGCAGCATCCACCAGTTGCTGATAATCACAAAAGTTGCGAATTATCACCTTCTCCTTGATCTCCAGATGGAGACCTCCCTCAAATTTACGGCATTTGTCTTCTTCATTTGCCACAATGTGAGCTGCATACTTGGACAACTGTGTGAACCTCAGCTCATACTCGCTCACACTCATGTCCCTCTGTGTCAAATTCAGGAACTCCCTGGCTTTCTCTTGAATATAGACTCGGGAGAGATACTTCTTTCTGAATAACTCCCCAAAATCCCTCCAAGTCAGTACTGGAGGCACAGCCTGACTGTGGGGCACTGATTCCCACCAGTGGAGAGCGTCCCCTTGCAGTAAGCTAACTGCATAATCCAGCTTCTCCTCATCGGTGCACTTCATCTGCACCAGGACCCTCTCGGTCCTCTTCAGCCAAGCTTCGGCTTCTTCCGGATTGGTGGTACCAGTAAAGTCCACCGCTCCGTACTTGCGAAGCTTATCATACTGTCCGCCCCTAACCACTGGAGTCGGCACCGGAGCCTGAGACCCTTGTCCCATGGCATAAGTGAAGGCCTGGACAAAGGCCTGGAAGAACTGCGGATCCATCGCAGGCATAGAAGGAGGAATCGGCGGCACCTCATGTTGGACACTCGGTGCCTCCGAACCAGGAGCAGAATGTGTCCCCGCATCTTGTGGGACGTGAGATTCATCGGTGCTCTCCTGGCGAGAGCTCAATTGAGGCAAAGCCCCTCGAGTTCTTTTCCGAGGCGGCATAGTTACTCCCTTCAAGATAAAACCATGAAAAGTCTTTAGTTCATGTCAAACACTTGTTAAAATGTGCAAAACAATATAAATCATGTAAAATCAACAATTAAATCATGTAAGACAATTTCAAAGAATACAAATGATGCAAATTAAACAAAATTAAAATTTTCAAAAACCTAATCGCTCTGATACCATAAGTGCTGGAACCCCGCCCCGGGCGGGGTTCCAGCAAACTCACTGCTTAGAAATATTATCAGTTAGCTGATAAGGGTGAGTGCTCTCCTTTCTATAGATCCTTCGGTTCCTCCCTCGCCATATATTGTAAATTGCTTTATTGAAAAATGCTTTGAAAATCAAACTATCCTTCTTTTGAGGTTTGGAGACATTAATAATCCAATCAAAAGTGGGAGTCCAATCATATATATAGAAAGATAGAGCGAGTTTATAAAGAAGTTCAGTCCAAACTGTGGGAGAGAATACGCAGCTGAAAAATAAGTGGCTTCGGTCTTCAGCTAACATATGACGTAACTCACATATGGGGTTGAAGGATCCATGCCATCTATCTTTAGTGCGTAATCTTTTTTTAGTAACTAACCATGTGAACATAAATGCTTTAAGGCTCATACATGTTGGGCCCGCTAACACCGAAATGCGGGATAATAAAAACAATCAACCACAATAATGACACACAATATTTAACGTGGTTCACTCAAAACGTTTGGGCTACGTCCACAAACTCCAATCTACTTCTTCCACTAAAAATAGTAGGCTTACAAAGAGAGACTTCCCTAAATTAAATTTAAGAGTACAATAATTTTCTTAAGCTAAAACCAAAATAATGGCACATAAAAGTGTTTCCCAAAAATACCCAAAAGTATTTTTCCTCACTATTTTGTCACTCCCTTTTTAGGAAAAGACCCTAAAAATACAACTCAATTTTCTCTCTATATCTCTCTATTTTCTCTCTGTGATGTTGTGATGTTTTAAACTTACTGAAAGAGGCCTTATATAGGCCTCCAAGCAGCAGAGGTTGTGTTAAACTTCAGTAAAGTTTGACAGCAGCCAGCACAACAGTAGCCTATGTGTGGCTACTGCTTTGACATTTTTTTATTTTAATGCATATGGTGGGTCCCCCATATGGGAGGAACCTACCTAACAATTCTTCCCTTTCCGACTATATGGAGAGATCCACCAAACCAGCTGCTTCCTTACAGAACACGAACTTTTCCTTTGGAAGAGTCTTTGTCAGCATATCTGATCCATTTTCTTCAGTATGGATCTTTTCAAGTTGTCACTGCTTCATCTCCAATACATCTCTGATCCAGTGATATCTTACCTCTATGTGCTTCGATCTTGAGTGAAAGGAGGAATTTTTTCTAAGGTGAATTGCACTTTGACTGTCACAAAACAACTAATATTTTTCCTGATAGAAACTAAGTTCATTCAAGAACTTCTTCATCTATAGCAATTTCTTACAAGCTTCAGTTGCTGCGATAAACTCTACTTCTGTAGTGGAAAGAGCAACACATTTTTGCAACCTTGACTGCGATGACACAGCTCCGCCTACAAAAGTGAACAAATATCCTGATGTAGATTTTCTCGAATCAACATCACTAAACATATCTGCATCAGTATAACCAGTTAACACAGGTTTGTCATCTCTATAACATAAACATATTTTGGAGGTGCCACGAAGATATCTAATAATCCACTTTATTGCAGCCCAATGTTCCTTTCCAGAATTTGAAAGAAACTGACTCACTATTCCAACTGAGTGAGCAATATCTGGCTGTGTGCATACCATAACATACATCAAACTACCAACAGTTGAGGCATATGGAATCCGCTCCATCTCTTCCTTCTCTTCTTTTGTTGAAGGACTCTTCTTTGAACTTAAAAGTATTTTTCCTCATTATTTTGACACTCCCTTTTTAGGAAAAGACCCTAAAAATATAACTCAATTTTATCTCTATATCTCTCTATTTTCTCTCTGTGATATTGTGATGTTTTAAACTTACTGAAGGAGGCCTTATATAGGCCTCCAAGCAGCAGAGGCTGTGCCAAACTTTTCTTCCACAAAGTTTGGCAGCAGCCAACAGCCAGCAGCGGCCCATGTGTAGCTGCTGCTTTGACCTTTTTTTATTTTTAATGTATGTAGTGGGTCTCTATATGAGAGGAACCCACCTAACAATATATTGCTTCCACAAAAGAGAGTACTAAGAAACCATTGGAAGATTAGCTTGAAGATTAGTGTACTATGCTTTATTAGTGAATAGACCTGAAGAGTGCAGTTTTCAGATAATTGTGTTCGAGAGATGAGAGTTAGGTAGATTAGGGAATATCTGGCTGAGAGTAGAAAAACCTCTTAAATGTACGATCCACTGACCATCTGAAATCAATGTTGATACTATGGCATTAAGAGGAATTCGACGTCTATAACGAGCAAATTCAGTTCTGTGGATTAGTGGATAGGAATCTGTCCAATTATCATACCAAAAATTGATGGAGTTACCATTTTCCAAACGATAATGTATATATCGATAAATTAAGTCTCGATTCTTTAGTATCTGATGGAATACCCAAGAGTAGCTCTTTATAACCTATATTTTCCAAGAATTCTAAGATAAGAGGTAGAGTTCGTGAAGCCATTTAATTCATAGAGAGGATTTATTCGTGAGCAATCTCCATATTTTCTTGTAAAGTAGAACTTGTTGCATGATGTTAGTAGAATAAATTCCTAAGCCGCCTTGCTACTTAGAAGAAGTTACCTCAGTCCATTTAGTTTTCTTAGCATTAGCGGAAGAACTTGCCAAGAGGAAGGCTTTAATTGTTCTGTCTAACTCCTTAATCACCTTCTTTGGCAGAATTAAATGATTAAACCAATGTAAGTGTAAGTTGCTGAGCACTGAGATGGAAAGCGTGACTTATGTGGCCAAAGAAAGAAATAGATTTTGCCAAGCTAAAATTCTAGACTTGTATCTTTTGAGGAGTGGAATACAATCCGAGTATGTGAGTTTATTATAATAGATAGGAACTTCCAAATATTTAAAAGGTGGCCGATGTAGCTCCATACTAAGGGAAGTAGCAAAGCACTCTTGAGTTTAAGACATCCGACGAGTAATAAAAACTACTTTTCTTGAAATTGATCTTCAAACCTGACTAACTAAAGAATTTGGTTAAAATATCCTTAAGAATATTAATAGAGAACAAGTCATCCCTAGACAGAAGCATTAAATCATCTGCAAACAGTAGGTGGGTGAGCTGTAAAGGTTGAGAATTATGATAATAACAAAAGCAACCATTGTGGGATGTCAACTTCTGTGGCATACGATATAAACCTTCCATAACCGTACAAAAATGTAAGGGGAGAGGGGGTCTCCCTGCTAAATTGCGCTAGCACATTGCAGTGGTTTGGTTGGAATTCCATTGATAAGAATGCTGATTGATGAGGTATAGAGACATAACATAATCTAGCATTTGAATTGAGTAGGAAAATCTAAAGCATCCATGCAAGCTTGAATGAAAGGCTAGCTCACTGTATCGAATGCTTTGTAAAAGTCAATTTTCCAAATGCCACTCTTCAGATTTTTCCTGATGTGGTAATCCTTCAAAAGCTCCTATGTGAGTAGAATATTGTTGCTAATAGAAAGACCCCCAATAAAGGCACTTTGGGCAAACAATATCCAACAATAATTTTTTCAATCTTTGAGCTAGAAGTTTTATAAGAGTTTTATATATAATGCTACAGCATGAAATAGGACAATATTCAGACAAATAGTTATGATTAGCTTTTTTTGGCACAAGATAGATGAATGTATGATTAATCTCCCTTAACATCTTACAAGAAGCTCACCCGTGATATGCCATGTTTATTGGAAAAAATGAGCCGTAAATCTATCCGGACCCAGGGATTTCGCTGGATGTAGTGAAAAAAGAACTTGTTTTATCTCAAGTTTAGAGAATAGAGCCACAAGGAAGTCTTTCAATGGCTGACTAATGGGACTATCAAAGAAGCTACGCAGATTGGGAAGCTGATGGACCTGGTGAGGACTTCCCATTAAATTATTGAAGTAATCATAGGAGAGGTTCAAAAGAGCTTGTTAATATGTATAGGAAGTTCCATTTTCATCAGTAAGTTGCACAATATGATTCTACTTTCTTATAGCAAGTATAGAGGCATGAAAAAATTTGGTGTTGTGATCCCTATCCTAAACTAAACCATTCTTGCTTTCTGATGTTAAATGGGCTGATTCAAGGAGAGTGCTTGTTGGTATTCATTGAGCCTCTATATTTTGATCGTCCTCAAGTGAGTATTGTGCGAGTAAAGGTAACAATCTGCTTGTACTAGTTACAGGTGAGATTTGCATTCATGAATCTGCTTGATGTGCTGAGAAGAGAAAGTTTTAAGAGAGGCTTTAAACTTACGTAATTTTTGCACGAGTTGGAAAGATTTGAACCCTTCATCTTATATTTGCTATCTTATTCAGACAAAATTTTGAAAACCTTTTTATTTTGTAAGACCATTGAAGAATATGAAGGGCACACCTTTGAAGGTCAAGTAGGACAAGTTGTGTATCGTGAATTCGTGATGCATGAGTTGTCTGACAAAAAGTTGTCTCCAAAGCGAGCGTAGGAGAGAGGAAATGCAGACAACCATAAAGGAATTACCAATACCCTGTCTAACTTCCTTCTGAGTAAATAGTAACCTTGCTGATTGTTAGACCAGTTAAGAAATCTTCTATTAAAATGAAGATTTGTCAGTCGAACTTGTTGAAAAAACCTTTCCCGCTCTTTTCCTGACATCGCTGTTAGACCACAACCTCCCTTAGACTTAGGGGAACTTTTGATACAATTGAAATCTCCTACCACTAACCAAGGTTCTGATATATTGTTTTCCAAAAGTTGTAAAGCATACCATAACATATCTTGTTGAAATTAGAAGTTGGATGCATAAATAAGAGAGACCATAAATTTGATGTTGGTGTTATGAAGTGAGCAAGATAGATGCATGTGTTGGAAACTTTCTTCAAGGATCTGAATAGAGATCCTGGTTGTATCATAGTAGTAGAATATACAACCATTATAGTGAGAAGACAAGTTGGTACTAAGAGACCAGTTGGACCCTAGAAGTTTAGGTACTGTGGGAATTTTTGAAGCTTTAATTTTGGTTTCTAATAGACCGACTATACATGGCTTGGTATCCGAGACTATGCCTTTAATCATACCTGTTTGTGAAGGTCATTAAACCATCGGACATTCCAGATAAGAATCATAATTGAGGGGTATCCCCTTTGGGATTGTTCTTCTTCTGAGATGATCTTCTTCTGAAACTACTGTTGGAAGTCAGGACTAATGAAAAGGGACCATTCTGTGTGTCTTCATTGGCTGACTGAGTCTGTAGTTGGGAAGTAAGCGATTCCTTTGCTAAAGAATCAAAGTTGCAAGGAAATGCAAGAGAAATTGCAGTACAATTCGTATTAACAAGAGTATTTCCATGCGGCTTAGAGGATATAGGAACTACGACATTGCAGTTGTCACAAAGGTTTACTTTGGACTTGAACTTTTGTCACAAGTCACACCCACCTTCGTGCGGCAATCTCGCTTTGGTCCGCTTAAGCAAGATTCAGCCTTCTCATGTGAATGTCATCGAACAATTTCGTTAACCCTTGAACACCTCACGTGCACACAAGTGTTTAAAATGTTTCTCTCACACACAAAATAACACAAGTGTAAAATAGAGTAAGAAAGCAACAAGATATATATATATATATATATATATGTAGCCTAAGTTACTCTTTCATTAACCTTCAACAAAATGTTAACAAAAGACCCAAGTACCTCCCTCTCGAAGCACTCCCGAGGAACTCCCTACTCGAAGCCCTTACAATGAGAACTCCCCCAAAAGCTCTCAACTCTTAAAGCTCTCTCTCCTAAGTGATTTGTCTCAATGAGCTCTCTCACTGTGATTCCCCCTAAATAGCTCTCACCTCTAAAGAGCTATTTATAGGCTCCTTCAGATGACTAAGATTCCTAATAGAACTCTACTAACTAAGATCACAATCTTATCCTATTTTATCCTTAATAGGATTAAGTTACATCACATTTAAAAGATCACCCTATCTAGGAATGATTATCCTTATCCGTGAAGATCTCCTCTATCTTCAGATGATCCTTCCAGATGATCTTTATCTCTTAAAGCTGATGTTCATCCACTACGATCTTATCCACTACGTCATCATGTGTCATATCATCCACAATCGCCACGTCACTACTAATATGTTTCTCACGTCATCACAGCCTATTTGCACACAAGTCCATCAATGCACGTCCATGGACAAGTCCATCTTCCATTATCAAGCTCACTTCATAGTGCAGTCTCATCGCTTCATGACTAAGTACAAGTCATATTCCGAATTAGTATAAAACCTCGCACATTTTACATGCCTTTGACCTGCCTCCTAGAAGTCAAATGCCTTCGCGCACCCTTGGGTCTCGCATGACTTAGTTTGCTAACTCGTAAAATTTCACCTTGTTTCCTCATCAACACGCCTTCCTCGTGCCTGCCTGCGTGCCAAGTATTGGCCAAGGCTTGCCAACACTCTCACGATCTCACAGTCTGTACTTAGGGGTCTAATAGTTACCATGGTTGATATCATCGACACTTACACCAAGCTAATGGCCTAATAATAGAGGTGTTCACTATCTGTCAAAAGGTGAGTCATTTCAAACAAATTAAGGAGCAGAAAGGCTTCTTTACCTTTTGTTTTCCAGACTGCAAACTATGTTTTAGTTGCTCCCACCTAAAAAGATTAATGTCTTCCTTCAAATTGGAGGATCACTTATTGCTGTACGACTTCCCACGAAGCTCAGAAGTGACAGCTGCATAAATAGGAAGCATTAATTACTTAATGTAGGACAATAAAGAGTAAAATATCTACTGGGAAAGATCATGAATACATTCATCTGGAATCATCTTCAAAATCTTCTCATATATGTCCTTATTTGAAAACAATTGCTAACAAAGAAGTAATTTTGTCTCAAAGAAATCCCAAAGAACTTTAGAATATGATCTCCTGCAGTGTTACCTGTCTTAGTACATGAAATTAGATTCCATAGTAGAAAGAAATGTATTTAATTAGAAAAACAAATAATAGTACTTACGCAAGGAATGGATGAAGAGTTGGACCACTCAAAAAGATCTTTTTGTTAATATTTTTCATTGCCCTGATAAGAACAATTCATTTTTTCCATTAAGGAATACTTTATAAGCCAGTCATGAAAACTATTGTCGTATTTAGGCCATATATTGTAAGAAAAACTAAGAATATTTTGTTGTTATTTAGGTTATAGAACAATACCTGGTATACTCTAAAATAATCCACAATGGTTGCCCTCCATTTAATATTTAACGTGAAGTAGTAATAGCAACACACTTCCACTAATAAATCACAACAAAAGCATAAAACCAGAAGAATTTATTTATGCCTCCAAGCTAAATTACCTTCTTGCTTTTGCATCACAAACCCAACAATGGACTTCATGCCAACCACTATAAACCCAGAGAATATGATTGAAACCAAAATCATCTGCACCATGGAAAGCATATTAAAACAAACAAAAATAGTTTAGTTATACCATGTCACCATTTATAAGGCATGAAGATATCTTTCCCCAATCCCCTCCCCATCCCACAACTTATAGGCAACCCCAAGTCAATGCATGTACATGTAAAATTAACTATAAGATTCAAGTTTAAAACGTGAAATAGGAAAAGAAAATCAGAACATATGATTCAAAAATCATTAGTAACTACCTGAAGGTTTTGTATAAGAGGGAAAAAAGATATGCACATGTCGACTTTTTTTCAACAATGCAAAGGCAGACTAATTAGCTGTGCTTGCATTAGCTCTCTCACACCTAGCCCCCTCCCCAATTTTCAGTAAGAAAAAAAAACTCATAGAAACTTTAGACCTATACTCTAAACAACTTCAAAATTGTGTGAAAAACATATCATATAAGAATTAGACCATGAAGATACAAAGATGAGAATAATAGGATCCTAGGTTATCACCTACCTCTTAGTACAATATCAACTATTTTTATAGCAACTGTCATCAGAGGCCAGCAGTCTAGGCAAACATCAGTTCTTGAACAGCAGTATCGTATATCATCATAGTCTGCAATATCCTAGTTCAAGCACAAAGAAGCCAAAAACTAATTGGCCAATGAGATGCTTAAGTAGGTTCACAATACAATGTTTGACAAGCCTAATGACATACAATATATCGAAAACTTGCTCCCTCTCCATCGGGGTAAAAATCTTGTCGTTGCTTTGAGCATAAGCATGTCTCTTGGCTGGCTGCAGCAAACAATATACCAGGAAATATGAAGAAAGTGCCATCAAACAAACTAAAACGTTGCTCTTGGAAGTTGAAAAATTGAAGCCTCTCAAGTGATTTTAAGATGGAAAGTAATTAAACCAGCATACATTCGCAAGAAAAGGTGGCACACTTAGCTTTGTCAATAGATCCAGACCATATTAATGTAATTGAAACATTAATTGCATTCAAACTCAAAAATTCAGAAAGAGAATTGGCTGTCAAATCTCAAGCACAAAAGTAAGTCTATAAACTGAAAAATCCCCACGAATAAAACATGAAGGGTGGTAATTTAAGATCTTACATCAACATTGTAAACAAGATCGATGTCAATTTTGAAAGGACATTTGTTTTTTATAGAATTTTCCAGCTCAAAAAGAGTATTGAAAAATTGGAATCGAAGATATATGTCATTATCCAACGTGAAAGAAAATTCTCTACGCCCAAAGTAGGATTTATCATAGGCAGGATGCTTCCCATATGCACGTAAAAAATTAATAAACAATATAAGAAAAACAAAATTTTAAACAAAAAATTCAAGGCCATACACACTAGAGAATAGATATGTCGAAATCACCATTTCCATAAGACATTCAGTTGAAAAGATTAGCACGAGGGAACCTACCATCACCGAAGAGAAAACCTCCTGTTAGGTTAAAAAAGAGCATAGGAATCACATCAGATGATTAGAATAGAAAGAGAAGGAGAATGATTTGGTATACCACAGTAAAGTTTAAGCAAATTTGGGTAGTAATCATTGGAGAAGGCACCATTTCCTTTCATCTACCCATCAATTATCATATCATCCCTTGCATTCTCAACTTCATCTCTCGCCATGTCGACCATACAATTATTAAAAGATTCGCCAAATCCCAATGTCTATTGGATTAGTAATGGATTCAACTCAACAAGCAAAATAGACCTTATTCTATACTATCTCTGTCTCTATCTACAGCTAAGCATCTTCTACTCAAAACGACACAAATAAATGCTTATTGGAGTTTGTTTTGAGGAAGTGCGCTTTTTAGTTTTCTTTCAAGTTATGTGTATTTTCTTCCTATCAAAATCGGTGTTGTTTTGAGGATCGTGGTTAAGTTCGAATGAACTCATTGTCAAGAGTTCTTTAATCTGCAGCCTGATTGCTAAAATAACAAAAACTCTTTCTTTACGTTTCTTTTCTTTTCTATTTTTTAATAGGGTTAATTATAAGAAGATAATAAAAAAGTCCCCCAAACATTTTTCATTACTTAGTTATTCTAAGGCCTTGATGATAAATTTAAACTTTTATTATAAAATCATAAATTCTTGATAATAAAATTTTCTAAAGTTGGTGCTTAGAAAAGTAGGCATAATTGTTATTGGATACTATCTCATTTTTCCATATTGGTTAAAAAAGGAAAAGAAGTCAACGGTCTTTAATAGTTAAAGATAAGGCTATATATACTAGACCTTTTTAGACCCCACATTTGGTAAATTTTTTCACTAGGCCGTTATTGTTTTTGTTGTTCTAGCGTCAAAATTTATAATATTTTTTCAATTAAATTTTATATCTTTTAAAGTGCCATATGGTATGGTCCAGGTCACCTATATTTTCAACTTCTCCTTCCAAATATAAGAACAAGAGTTGGCCGCCAAGTGTCATTCCCTTTCAGGAAAATTTTAGACATGACAAGAAGTCGAACCTCGCCAGATCGAACTTTGGTTAAAAATGATACCGTTAAAAGTAAAATGATGTTTTGATCAACTAATTCAAATTATGCCAGTTGAATCTTGACTTTGAACTGGGGCTGACCCAAAATATCATTCTCTAAGAAATTCCATTGCAACCCGATTGCAGAAACTGACAATATCCTTCAAAAGTTGACTACTGTTTATGCAAGAAGACAACTTTCAACCTAGAGTTATACACCATTCGATTCCATGATTAGTACAGTGATAAGATTCTTTGAAGCTTAAGAATGCTCAAATATTGTTAGATCATGTCATAACAAAATCTACTTGAATGAATGTTTCAGAAAACAGAGATGCTTATTCTGCAATAAAGAATGAACCAAAGTTGGTCAGTTAAGAACAGGGTCCTGCCTCATAGACATGACAATCTATCAGAGATCCGCAGAACAACCCTTGTTTTTGTTCCAAGTACTTCATGAGAGAAAACAAATACTTTAGCTATAAAGTCAAAAGAACTTGTAAAAGTTCCAATATCAAGTCCTTGTGAAAAGAAGGGCCTTTATTATTCTACACTTAATTTCAACTTTGGCTTCAAAGTAAATTTTTGTCCTCCTTTTCCTTACCACCATTAAAGAACTTCTGCTTGATGATTATCCATTCACTTCAGCATCTGATCAAGAGATATAATTCTAGTTAACAACTCTCAAAATTTTACGTGTCTTCTTCAACCGAAACTCCATCTGCATCGCCTATAATCACCATGCTTTTGAGTCTCCATATGAAATGGAAAACGTATGCATGCATGGAGAGAACATGAAAGTACTGAATTAAATATTATTCCATTGAAAATGCCTGCTGCTAAAAAGAGACAATTAACAAAGAAGAGGGGGAATTACTAATCTCCTCCTCTTTTGCAACTTGGTAGAGATTAAAACTGAAAAGTTAAAGAAGACGACCTCTAGCATAAACCGATCCACCAAAGGATGACTACAACTGATAACAAAGCAACAGCAGCAGCAGGAGCAGCAGCTAAACTTGGGGAATGCTAATTATTCTCAAGCACAGCAATAAGACCACTGCTCGTCATCACCAGCAGGGGCCGAATCGGTTGGGGAATTAAAATCATCCTCGAAGTAGAACCCACCAACATTAAGAGCAGACAATGAGCAAGAAGTAACCAGATATGGCATGTTGTGGAAGGACTGAGCAAGGCTGCTGGCTAAAGCTGAACTGTTCGGTCCTCCATGATTATTACCATCTTTTTTATCAACATCAAGTGGACAAATTTCTTCCGCTCGGTGCTTGAGGGTCTCAAACATGAGCTCGGGCTCATGCTGCATAACCCGGAGGACATCACTACAAGACGGTCCGGGAACAGCAGAGGTCACCGCAAAGCTATGGGGCCCATCACTCTGCGATACCCTCACAACACTCGGGCCACCAAACAAGTTGTGAACTCCACCGAGCGCCTCCTCATAAGCCCCGCCCAGAAACATCCCCAAGTAATACCACCCACCATTACCGCCACCACCAATATCATGAAGTGGCAAGCTTGACTCACCACCTATGAATTTATCAACCTTCCCATCACTGTCACAGGTTAAATCGGACAAAATCCCTCTCACGACAGGCCTTTCATCAAGTCGATGGATAGGAACAATGGGAAACAACTGTCCAATACCCCAGAAATCAGGAATAGAAGTAAACACCGACAGATTAACATGGTAAGTTCTCACAGGCTCTGCTGCTCCAACGGCGTTACAGACAAATTCACACAAAGCATCAACAGCAGCCATTTGTTCCAACCCAATACTTCCTTCTTTAAATTCCTCAACACATCTTTGTTTCAGTTGATCAGCATAAACAAAGCAAGCTTCATACTCACCTCTAATGGCCGCAGAAGTCAAGTTCCGAGCATCATCAGAGAGCCCATCAACAAGATACTGCAATCCAAACGGAGTCACAGACCCTGCATTCGGAACACTCGCAGAAACAGCCTCAAATATCAGAATAGAATGATGTGACACAATAGCTCGGCCACTTTCACTACAAAGCACCGGGTGCTTCACATTTTTCCGATCACAAACAAACTTCACAGCTTGAACAACAGCGAGAGCATACTCCTCCATAGAATAAGCAACAGAGAGATCAGACTCACTAGACCGAGAACCATCATAATCAATCCCCAACCCCCCGCCAACATCAAACACTTGCATATTTGCCCCAAGACGGACCAATTCACAATAGATTTGTGCAGCCTCACCGACCCCATCAGCAAGCAACGCGGTGGTCGGAATCTGAGACCCAATATGAAAATGCAGAAGTTGAAGGCAATCAAGCATGGAACTTTGTTCAAGCTTCTTCACTACCCTCAAAATCTGGGTCGTGGTTAACCCGAATTTCCCTTTCTCGCCCGAAGTCAACCCGAAATGGCCGGAATGCTTCGTCCTCAACTTAGCCCTAACTCCAATAACAGGTCTAACACACATCTTTCTAGCCAAACCCAGAACCAAATCAAGCTCTTCCTCTTGTTCAAGCACAATCACCGTGTTCAAAGCCAATTTCCTCGCCACCAATGCAAGTGAAACGTACTCGGAATCCTTAAACCCGTTGCAGACCAATAAAGCTTCCGGGCTCCCCTTGCACAAACAGCTCATAGCCAGAAGAAGCTCCGGTTTCGACCCGGCTTCGAGCCCGAACCGGAACGGAGAACCATATCTCACAATATCCTCAACCACGTAACGATCTTGATTACATTTCACAGGATAAACACCTTGATAATGAGCGTCGTAACTCCGAGATTGAATAGCGAAATCAAACGCCGACTGAAGACACTCAAGGCGGTTCTTAAGCACATCGGGAAATCGAATGATAAGAGGCAACTGCAACCCGAGTCCACCGGTCGATTTCGGATCCGAAGCTTTCTTCACGACCTTCAAGAGATCAATCTCTTGGTGAACCAGAGTGTCAACGCCGTGAGGACGGACGGTGACGTTGCCGGAGCTGTTAACGGCGAAATATGGGGCGCCCCAGCAGTCGATCTTGTAGAGTGCAGCGGAGAGAGAAGGTGACCAATGGCGGTCGTCTTCCACGGCGGTCGTCGGTGCCGGAGGTACTTGGACCGGCGACGGAAGAGAGGAGCAGTCCCCGGCGAAGAAGGCGTAGCCGGGAGGCGCGAGGGCAGCGTCTACGCAGCAGGCCAGGGCCGGCATCCTCGCTCCGGCGACGATCGGAGAACGGTTAAAAAGGAAAACTGAAAGAGGTTAGAATGGTAAATATGTTGACCAGTAGGGGGCTTTAGAACCCGCCGAGGCCACAGGCCCCGGCTACCCCCCCAAAAGAAGCAGAAGAAGAACTCTCCAGACCGGAACCAAAACCCTCCGCTCCTTTTCTCTCTAGCACCCCACTTTCTCTAATAATCCCCACTCAGAAGAACTTAAAAAAGAATTGCGGAGAGAGAGTTTAGGGGCTTTAGAGAGAGAGTTTAGGGCTTGGAGTTTTGTCTACAAAGAGGAGAAGAGAAGAGGTGGAAATGAGCGAGATCTGCATGGGAGTGATGGTTCATTATATAGGGATGGTGAGGGGGTTCGGTGGGCCCCATTGATATTTCAATTTGTTCGTATAAATATCTCTAAGAAATTAATTATCTTAAAAGAAAAATATTAAATAGCCACCGAATATGATAAAAATTGAGTACCATGGAAATTATTTAGTGCTTTGGTCCGAAATTACTTCAAATATTAATTACTACTGGCTCTTTAATTTTTTTATTAAATCATAACTTCATTATTTTTATCTATAAAAATGAAATTAAAAATATAAAATAACCTATTTTTGCTCATAAGCAATCTGAACTCTGAGTCAAACCTGATACTTGATTTTTTATTAGATCTCGGGCTCAATTTTTTAAAAAATCAAGTCTCGAGTTGGGCTCAAGGTTCAATTTATCCAAGTGAAACTCGAGTCAATATATATACACTAAAACGAGTAATTATATATTCTTTTTATGTAAATTTTTATATGAAATAATTATAAAATGTTGACAAAATTTTACTTTTTAACATTTATAAATTTAATATTAATATTAACAAATATTTATAGAAAAAGACTGTCTTTTTAAATAAAATTTTATGCAAAATAATCATAATATTAATGTTTAAAAATATTAGTCTATTTTAAAGATTTTTAAACATTTTAATAACATTCAAAGGTTTAAAATAATTGTTTTACACAAAATTTCAATAACAATATTAAACCTTAACGTACCATAAAATAAACAGTTATTCATATAATACAAATAATTTTAATGGGTCAATTATTAAATTTCATATAAAAATTAATTATATTTTTTTGTCCTAAAATTATGTAATTATCGGTCCTGTGAAAACAAAAATAATACGTATATATATGAATAAAATTTAATAGAATGGAGTTAAAATAGAATAACTGAAACAAAAAATTTGATGTATTTATTTTCGTGTATGTGATTTAATGAAACATAATCGAAACTTCAAAACCAAACCAAAACAAGAGATATGATCCCTTAAGCTAAAGCTAAAGCCACGCATTGGTTAGATAATTGGAGGAATGAAAGGAATGTTTTCTACTTGATAATGACTCAGTTAGTTATTGTGTTTTGATGTGATTAGTTTGTTTATTAGTTTTCTTTTTCAATTCTTGTTGACTCCAATTTCTTTGGAAATGGTATACCTACTAGATTTAATGCAAAGTGAATAAATATATTTTTTAAAATATTTTAAATATTGAAATATAAATTAGACCGATAAAATGAGAAGATTAAGGTTTAAAAAATTCAACTACTATTAGACTGTTATAAAATAAGCTAAAAATTGAATAATTTTAAAAACACAACTAAATAATATTAAGGTTATAATTTATTAATTTAATAATTTTATATTGGACTAAAAAAGAAAAAGAATAATAAAATGTTAAAATATAAAATATAAAATATAAAATATTGATAATTAATAAGCTTTCAGTATAGAGTTTTTCGATGAATTATTATAATAACCATAAATAATACAAAATCAATAAATATAAAAACAAACTCATAGATAATTACAAATTTTAAGCAATGATTAATATATCGAGTCAATATATTGAGTCAGTTCGACTAGTTCAATTGTGAAAATTTTGAATTAATTAAATCTTCTGTTCGATTTATTTTAATAACTCTTATTGTTAAAACATATTAATTTATTAATTATTTTATCATTTTTTGTAAATTAATTGATTTTATAAATAAATTAATTTTCATTTAATTGTTATTTTTAATTAAACTTTAAAATTTTCAATGAATAAAGACAATCTCCTTCAATCGTATTTTAAAATATTTAATTTTATTTAATTTATAACTATCTAATATCGGATAAACCTTTTAAACCTTAAATATACTGTCTTACTGTTTAACTTTTTGTCTGATTTTTAAAATATTAGTTTTAAGAGATAACTAAACATAATTTAATATTTTGTGGAGCAGAGTTGATGTTATAATATCAGATTATTATGATTTAATTTGAAATTAGTAAATAATTTAAATTTAAACTTAAACTTAAAATTAAAAAATTAGTTTAAAAGAAAATATTTAAGTTAAGAATGTCAGTAGAATAGGTCGGGTTGGACTAGGGTCGCTCTTGGCCTAGTCCGATTTGACCATGGGTTATGTAACCTACAGCATGACTCGTGACCTGATCTACTTTAAATTTAAAAAAAGTATAAAAAAACGAGGTTATTTTTAAAATAACGGTCAAGTTATGGATCAGATAGACCGGGCAAAATTAAGATGCCAAATATAAGCGGTCGTTGTCAATGCTAACATGCAACATGGACAACCAACACTTTGGAACATCAGAATTATTATTACCAGACAGCATATCTACCACTAAATTTGGCGTTCGTTACTTTAATCATATTTTTATCATCTTGTCTTATACTAAAATTGTCTGTTTTTTTGTGTCATGGCAATTATTCCATGCATTTAATGTTTTTTAATTTTCTTTAGCAAAATTATTATTATCCATTATTATATATTATCCATTATTATGCCATGAAGATGCTTGACAACCACAGTTTCTTGATAATTTCCTGTTCTTTTTTGGGGGGTCTCAAAAAAATATATTAATATTGGCAGACCAAAGTTTTAAAAAAATTAATATTTGGTAACTTTTGTCATCTTTCATCAAAAAATTTTATTTTCTTATTTAATATTATTTTATTAGAAAATATATTTTTAAGAATAGTAGATACTGTTAGAGAATCTCATATTAATTAAACATGAAAATATTAAAGGGTTTATAAATATTAAAGGTCAATCATCTAATTGACTAGTCCTAATCATTTTAACAATGATTGACCTAAGCTCAATTCTTATTAATGAGCTTTATATTCTACTAATATTAAAAATTCTAGTATGATATTAAGAGCAAGTTTGGTACGAATTATTAATGTCCCGGTTGTTCGTTTGGATGTCCAATCTCAACAGCCTGGTCTAGTTACCACTGCATTTATTTCAAGTGACAATTAGATGTTCAATCCCAATTACACTTGAGGGGGAGTGTTAAAGAATCTCATATTGATTAAACATGACAATATTAAAGAGTTTACAAGTGGTAAGGGTCAACTATTTAAATGACTAATTATAGTTATTTTGGCAATGGTTGACTAAGTCCAATTCTTATTAATAGGCTCTACACTTTATCCATATTAAAAATTTTAATAGATACAGACATACAGATGTGGTCCAAGAGAAAGCGATGCCAAACATAAAAAGGATAAAAAATTTATACATAATTAATTTTTTAACTTTTAGAACAAATATGCAAATTGATTTTATTTTTTACAATAATAAAAGGTGTGAGTTCAACTTTAAAATTTTCATAAAATTCAAATAAACCTATAAAATTATGATGTTCATAAATTAATCATTCATATAACAATTAATATATAAGACAATGTTAATATTAATGTGTGAAAAAAAAAGATATGAATTTATTCATAAAATATAAATAATTTCAAAATTTATTACTAAATTTTTATATAACAAAATTTTAGTTTGTGAAATGATGAGTGAACTTATAAATTATAAAATGTTAAGTATTTATTAAAAATTTCAAGAAAAATAAAAAATCATATATTTTATCTAAGTCTGTAGCTTGGCTCGGCTCAATACTAGCTCGACTCGACTCGACCTAATTTTTTTAAAAATTAAAACTATGTCGTTTCATTTTACTTACATATGTCGGATCTTAAATTAGGTCATAAATGAGTAGTTGAAAATAGAGCCTAACTCAAAGTTTAACTTTTTTCAAAAAATTGGGCTTAAGACTCAGCCAACTCGGGTCTAGTCCATTTTCTTCAGATCGAAGCAACGGGGCTCAATGTGGGCTCGGACCTGATTGCCATGTCTAATTTTACCTAATTGAATGACTCAAAAACACAACCTAATAAGTGATTTGATTATATCTATTAAATTTTGAATCCAAATCATGTAAAGGAAATCCAAAGTGAATGCACAAGTTGTCATTGAAATTGAACACGTCGCAAAAAGAAACCAAATTAAATTGGTGACCTAAAAAAAGTTGTACTATTCAATAATAAAATAAGGGACTTGTCACACACCATAACCAATTTTATAGTCATGATTGAGAGCTTTATGGTGATGCAAGCATTTGCTCTTGAGGAATGTCAGCCATAAGCCTCTCTTAGGATCATCAAGGCCGTATCTTATTATACGAGTTGATCACCCTCTTTCACTTAAGGTGTTTTAATATAAGCATTGTATAAAATTTATATTAACGTGTGGATAAGACTTAATAAAAGAAAGTTAAATTTGGTTAATTAAAATAGAGGATATGATCTTTTATTATAAAGGTTAATTATATTTAAAACTAATGTAATTAATCTTATTATATATATAAATAATATAATTTTTATTACAAATTTCATATTTCAAAATTTTGCACTTGCTTCCTTCATCTTTATTTATTTTAAAATTTTAATATTACATCATTTTAGAGTTATAAATAAATAAAAAGTTAAAAATATGATAATTAAATAATGCTATAAAAAATAAATGGTAAATTTAAATATAAAAATGCAATTATGATTATTTGATTAATTAATATATGTTTCATCAAGTATGATTAAGTGCAATTATGATTAATTGATTAATTAATATTTTTTTCAAAAAGTAAGATTAATAATAGAAGTGATTATAAAGTAATATATCCTATGAGATAGACTTACATACGTAATATAACACTTTAGAGAATGATGTTGGAATCCAAATCTTTCATTCTTTCAAAGTAATATTAAAAAAATTAGGTTTCCATATAAACAATTTAAAAAAATTCAAAACAAATTGATCATTAAAAAAAAGCCCAAAACAAGAAGTTGAAAGGCAAAACTCCAAAAGCAAGTGGCACAAATTGATCAGCTAGTCAATTGTAATTCGAAACACTAGGATTTAGATAAGCCAATGGGTCAGGCCGAGCTCGGGGCTTGACTTCGGGCCATGGTGGCCTGTTGGTAGGTCTATGACTTGATGAGTTATAAGCAGGTTGGGCCCGTTAATTTTTCAAAGAAAAACTTTCAAAATGATATCGTTATCAGGCTAACTCGTAGGTCGGTCGACTCATGGTCAGCCGGTGCCCTGCCTATGATCTGATCAACCAGAGTCAAAATTGGGTCAGGTCGGATCTATTTTGATATCTCTACTAAGATTTGTCTTAAGTGTAGGGTATATAATATATTTTAAATTAATTCACTTAAAGTAAAGATAATATAACTAAATGTGTCTAATTGTTTATATTTTTAATTTAGTGTCAAATTTTCTAAAATTTTCAATTTAATGACAAATATTTTTAACCATTCGACTGATTCAGTAAAAAAAATTTGAACTGACTAACTTTTCAATTCGATTTTCAATTTGTAAGCTCGATTTATTCTAATAGGTCAATTGATTAATTAATCGGTTATTTTTAAAAATTATTAAGTTCTTATAAACAAAAATAAATCAATTAATTTTTATTTAATAATTTATTTTTTAATTAAACTTCAAATTCTTTGATGGATAAAAATAATCTCTTTCAATTATATTTTAAATTCTTTAATTTTATTCAATCTTTATGACAATTTAATATTGATTGAACCTTTTAAACCTTAAACTTTTCATTTTACCGGTTTAACTTTCAGTCCGGTATTTAAAATATCAATGAAAATATTAAAATTCTTAATTTATTATAAACATGATTTACCGATAAATCTTATCAATGATTTTATTAACATTGATTACTCAATATTTACTAAAAACATGTAAAATTTTAATAAATAAAGTATTTAATAAACTCATATTTTTTAAAATTTGGAAGACAAAATGAATATAGAAAAACAAAAAAAAAGAAAATTGGGCAATTCTCCACTCACTCGTTAAAGGCTAATTTGATTACATCATGACCTAATTTTTTTTCTGGTGACCTACCAACCTTGAAAAGATATATGTAAGCACACTATTGTGGGTAAGGCGTGTTTAGTATACCTTATCTCGTTGGTTACTTAATATACATATATGCTCGTGTCATATTCTCTTACATCCACAAGTTCATTGGAATTCTCCTTACCATTCAAATTTATTAATGACAGCAAATTATTAAATGTGACTTTTTAACTTTTTCATTTTAAAGTTCATTTTTAAATGGTTAATTATTAAAAAAACTTAAATTTTCAATTATAGCCCGAATTTCAAAAAGTAACAATAAAATGTTTAAATTTTCAATTTTTTTCAATTATAACCTAAACTTTAAAAAGTGACAATAAAATGCTCAAATTTTCAATTTTCTTTAATTTTAGCTCGAGATTATCTGTTGTTCTCTTAATACCATCAACTATTTATTTTTATTTATTCTTCTATAGCCTCAAAACTACTTTCGCATTACAATTATTAAGTTCTTTGTTTTTAGTTTGTTCTCCTGATGTCCTTAGTGTTAGGGTGTCGGGGCTGTGTAATATAAAAATTGAAGAGTAAATACTTTGAGAGAACAAACTGAAAATGAAGTGAAATTTTGAAATCAAAGTGTAAGGTCATCGGAGTTACGTAATCTGATTTAGGTCATTTTTAAATATCGATGTCATTTTATTAATTTTCATTTGTTATGTTAATTTTAGCTGACATGTATTAATAATTAAGATTCCTAAAATGCATGGCAAGCTATGTCAGCAAACTTAAATACTAACGTTAGGCTAGAATTGAAAAAAATTAAAAATTAAAGTATTTTATTACTACATTTTAAAGTTCGGATTATACTTAAAAAACTGATGAAAGTTTGAGCTTTTTATAGTAATTAATCCTTTTTTAAATTTTAATTAATTTTTTAAATTTTAAATAACCCAATTTTTAAAATTATTTTTATTAATATTTTGCTGATGTAATTAATGAAATCTTTAAATTCTTGGTGCAGATTCATATTCTTCACACGTTCATTGGAATTCTCCTTGCCATTCAAATTCATTAGAGACAACAAATTATTAAATGTGACTAATTTTTAAAATCATAATTAAGTTTTAAAATTTTAAATAACCCAATTTAAATTATTTTTATTAATATTTTCCTGATGTAATTAATAAATCTTCAAAGATAGATATTTTAAAAGAAGAAATTAATAACACTTAGTATGAATCTTGCTAACGTTCGAGATTTGGGGAGGTCTAATGAGACTTTCTAGTATTAAAGACTAAAAAATGTCAAAAACAAAGAATCGTGTTATAATTCCTCTAAATTTTAATTTTCACGTGTTCCATCAATTATTAGTTATCTTAATAAAATGTTAATAAAAATCATGTAATAATTCCTTTAAATATTAATTTTCATATATTCCATTAGTTATCAATCAATAATCTTAATAAAATTTTAATAAACATAACATTTTGAATTATTAATTAAAATACAATTGTGAATAAAAAATAAAATTATTTATTAATTAAAATTTAAAAAATAACCTATCAAACCCATGTTCTAATATTATTCTTTTTCAAAAAAGAAAATATATTATTCTTAAATTATACTAGCCGCAAAAAAAAAGCCCGATATTTATAATTATCAAAAACGAAGGAAAATACCAAGGGCATAATCGTAATTTAGTACATGAAACACTGAACACTTGCATGGTTCATACGAAGCTACGAGTCTCCAATGGAACATGGCAGAGACCTCTTGTCATGATATTTGGACAGTTCCATTAACGATAGGACCCAAGCTCCGCGTACTGACCGTGTTCGAACTCTGGACCACTTCAACCTCAATCCACTAACTTGGCAATCTTACTCTTAATCTTAAAAAAATCAGACAAAAAATTAAATTGATAAAATAAAAAATTAAAATTTAATCAAAATTAATATTAAACCCTCACAAAATTGATTTAAAGTAAAGATTTAACAAAATTAAAAGTTTTAAAATATAAACGAAGAAGGGTTATGGATGACAATAGATCAATTTAGGTTTAAGTTCCTAAATGCTGCTGGAGTTGAGACTCAGCTTGAGATTCGGTTGATCCGAGACAACAAAAACGATGTCATTTTTTACAAAACAACGTTCTTTTGTTTAGATACATCGGGCGTCAAGCAAAATTGGGCCTGAGCAGTAGAAATGACCAACCCATTAGATGGATAAGACTATATCTTTGTGATTTCACCTGGCATGGATTATAGATGTGAATAGGGCCCAATGAAATCTGCTGAAAACGCCTTTCATCCACTATTTTGGGTTAAGTGCTGACATTTCACAAGCTTCACACCACACAAATTCATATACTAACAAGCAATGAATGTACTCTTTCACATATCTATCTACATGTAACATGTATACATTCTATTGGGTGACCATATTCTTGTACTGTGAATTGTGAGAAGTTGCTCTCCAAGAAAAGTCCGATATTTCGAGTTGGCATACGGGTGGTTGTAAAGGATTTGCCTTCTATTGCGTTTGGTTCAGTTTTTGACAGATAAAAAAATACTTTTTTCTATCGCAAAAATTATTTTAAGAAAAAATAGGTGTTTGGCTGTAAACTTCAAAAATACTTTTGGAGTAAAAATAGTTTTTTTAAAAGTTAAAATACAACTTTTTTCAAAAGCTCAAATTTGGAACTTTTCAAAAAAAAACTTTTTCGGGTAAATTTTTTATATCAATTAATGAGCCTATTTTTAATCCTTTTTACCCTTATGCTTTACACATAATTCCCACAATATCCACACACACATCTTTACGTTTATTTTGAGATTTATATAATATTATTTAAAATTTTTATATGTTTTAATATTTATTTATGAAATTAATTTTACTTATGTTATAATCTATACAAAATATTTGGTTAGATATATTTTCATTTATGTTTCATATGGTTTAAAATTATATAATAATTAATATATTTTGTTTTGTATATTGTTTAATATATTTTAAATAATATTTATATTTTAAATAATTTTATTATAAAATAAAATATAGCTAAAATTAATAAAAGTGTTTTGCATGAAGTTCTTTTTAAAAAGCTATTTTTTAATTGACAACCAAACAGTCAACTGACTTTTTAAAAAAGCTCTATTAACAAAAACTTTACTAATATAAGCTTAACCAAACAGGCACGATCGTTAATTTGAATTTAATTTGGTACAGGTTGATCCAACTTTGGTCTGTTTTTTTTTCTTAACTTTGGATTTTTGTCAGCTTTGAGCTCGAGATGTCCAGCCCGAAACAAAGAGTTTTACATAAAAACATCTTTTTTAATTTTTAATAATTTTTAAAATAAATTTAATTAGACTCGATTGACTTAAAGCCAAACCAAACACAAATCTGGTTTTTATCATAATACGGAATTATGATAAACATTCGTCATTATCGTATTTTTATGAAAACCTTGAAAAATATACCTGTAACCTCATGGATATATAGAAATGACATTTTGGTCTAAAACTAACTTGAAATTAACAAGTAAAATTTGGACTTTGAATTTTGAGTCTGCTCAAATTTAAATTTAAAAAGTTTGGATTTCGAACTTAAGAGACCCGATCGAAACCCGACCGGAATCCGACCCAAAGCATGGAAAAGCACAAAATCTAAAAACTAAAAAAAGCCCCAAGTCCAGTTGGGCTCGGGATGTAAGCCCGGACTCAGGTTCGTATGCCCTGGAATCGGCTGTCCAAACCCCTCTAATCCAAACAATGACAAGAATATCATACAAGGATTTATAAGATCATTAGTTATACCAGAATTCAGGATTCTACAAGTTAAAAAAGTTCTACAAACTAACATTAATAGATAAAAATAAAGCATAAATAGATAGCTTGACAAGTTTTTTTATTAATCCCACCTCACCAAAAAGCAGAAGTCAACCGTCAAGTGCCTAGCAGCGCAGGTTACTTACCACTACAATAAACTCTGAAGAACACAGAAAAAGCGCCTAACCATCATTAGCAAATCACAACCCTTTGATTTTGAACAAGAATAAATCTTCAATGGGCCGAAAATAACCCGAAACGATTTTCCTTTTTAGTCTGCCCTCGACTGGCCAGCTCGAGAAGACAAGATGATGCCAACAATAAGACCATACAGGGCCAAAGCTTCCGCAAAAATGAGGATAAGGATCATTCCAACAAAAAGTTTTGGCTGTTGTGCATTTGCTCTGTCACGGAAAAAAACCATCATATCAGAAAGTACCAAGATTGTGTCATTTCATTTTGAATTGTACCAAAGGTTCTATAAACATTAGAAGAACATCAAATTTCAAAGAAAAACAAAAAAACGATCTTTCCAGCAATGGAGAAACACAAGCAAGGTTGAAATGCTAAATAAACAATCTACTGCTATAGTGATCTTAAGTTTTCCCTTATCTCTCTCTCTCTCTCTCTCTCTCTCTCTCTGTGTCTCGCACAAGAGAAATCAGACCAATGGAGAGCATCTAAATGAAAAGAAGCAGAGAGGAGGACAGTTGCCAATATCAATCATTCGAACCATGTTCAAAGTCTAGAACCAAACAGGTACATTGCCCTTCATCCTATCTGTAACTGTATTTATTCACTATATCTCTATGGGGTTGAAAATACAGGTGCAGATAAGATTGAGCGTCCCTTTTTATGTCCTAAATGTTGACATGAGACACCATAACAGATAATTGTAATGACACTAAGCCCCAGTATTTGAAATTAAGTATCTATGGTGGCGTATTAATCAGCAAACAGTATCACACATTTCAAATATCTGTATACACAAAGGCCAGCCTTTTGATCTACGCATTACACATATCTGTGCACCCAAAGTTCAGTAATTTCACCTGACGCCTGCATCACCAACAATACCAATGGCCATTCCAGCAGAAAGCCCAGCAAGGCCACAAGCAAGGCCAGACGAGAGATGTGCATAACCGTCAAAAAGATAATATGACTTTGCCTTCGGGTTAATCCCAGTGCTAATAATTACAGCAATAATCAGTCCATATATACCCAGAACACCAGCCATAACAACTGGCACTATAGATTTCATCACTAGCTCAGGCCTCATCACACCCATTGATGCCACACCAACACCACTCTTGGCAGTTCCATATGCAGCTCCCATACCTATATACGTGATAAAAATCTCAAGTATTCAAACATCAGCCCGCAGACTGAGTTATGGTACAACTATGTGAATAACTCCAGTTTAGTAACTCATACCAGAAGAGAAGACGAAAAGCTTATTACTAAATGGCTAATGAATCATATCTCAATCTTTCATCTCACCATAAGCCAAAAAGCTAAATCAAACTGAGTATTGCGTTCAGCTTTTTCTAATTCAAAGTAACTTATCATCAAATATTGCCTATTTCAATATTATTTATACTATTTCAAATTGGAAATCAGTTCTTAAAACTCATGACTATTTTGGTATCCAATAAACCTTGTCCACAAACATAAAATGCTACTATCCACGAAACTCCACGGCAAATCCAATCCAAAAATCAACAATAAGAATAAAAGATCCATTAAAGGATCTACACCAACATCAGCAAATCCAGATCTTCAATCATTATAAGGAGAATATTGATTTTCACATCAAGCACTTAATTTGAGAAATATTTCACGATTTCAACATTATCATTAAAACAAAGAATAACTTGCACGCATCTCAAAAACACATCTGATCACAAATCGGAAATCCATAAAAAGCTCAATCAGATTCGAAGCACATGCATTTTATAAAAAAAATCCAAGGAATAAATCGAGAGATGAATAAGATAGGGTTAAGAGACGGAGTAGGAGGCCGTAGAGGTGGTTACAGGAGAAGACGAGCGCAGCGGCTGCGCCGAGGAAACCAAAGAACGGTGCCGTTTCATCGCCGCTGAAACCAGAAGACATGATTGGGAATGGATCTAGGAGACCGGCGTCGTTTTGGATCTGTTGTACAGAGCGTTCTAGACTCGACCTGTTCTTCTTCTTCTTCTTCCTCTCTCTCTCTCTCTCTCCCGTTTTGATGCGTGTGAAAGTGAAAGAGAGAAACTAGTGGATGCTAATCATTCAAGCAGCTTTTATAGTTGGTATGTGGGTCACCTTTCCGGGTCGACCCGGATACCTTTTTATTTTGGGGCGGGTATTCGACTAAAATTGTTGGGCTTAAAGATGAGAACGTAATTAAGTCCAATTCGGTCCGACCGACCAGAAATCAATAAACCGTTTTTTTGGGTGAAATGTATTCGGAACCAACAAAATAAGAGGTTGCCGACCTACGTTATTATATGTTGTCATTAGCTCTTTGTCTGAATATTAACCGGAGACAGAGGAGGAAGACAGAAAATGGCGATAACACTCAACAATGGATTCAAGATGCCCGTAATTGGTCTGGGTGTGTGGCGTATGGAAGGGAAAGATATCAGAGACCTCATTATTAACTCCATCAAGATTGGTTATCGCCATTTTGACTGTGCTGGTACTAGTTTTGCTCTCACTCTTCTTCTTGGATTTTCATTCGTGTGTTCGTGTGTAATCATCTTTAGTTTTTTGTTTTTTTGGTTCGTTGGTTTGAGTTCTTTATGAGAATCAAGTGGGTCTGTGTATTTCCACTGAAATCAGCATGTAAATCACCTTCATCATGTTCAACAACTATGGAGATTGCAACAAAAGCACTCATGTTTCTTCTTTTTTCCTTAGTAAAACAACTCCTTTTTAGTAACAAATGGTTACTAATTCTTGATGTTA
>JANIIA010000191.1:69087482-69102191 GCA_027478495.1 Erythroxylum alaternifolium
CTGGTTTGAGTTCTTTAGGAGAATCAAGTGGGTCTGTCTATTTCCACTGAAATCAGCATGTAAATCATCTTCATCAAGTTCAACAACTATGGAGATTGCAACAAAAGCACTCATGCTTCTTCTTTTTTCCTTAGTAAAATAACTCCTTTTTAGTAACAAATGGTTACTAATTCTTGATGTTAGTTGCTTTTGACGTGTAACTGTTGGAATCTAGTGGTTCACTGCCTGTTTGGACTGAGAAGATAAAAGGAAAATGATGGAATTACCGACCAATTCATAAGTTTTTGCTGCAGAGAAGAGTTCTTTTCCGTATCATGTCTTGTGTTAGATGACTCGTGAATAGTAGCTTGCATGGGTAACTTTGACCTACTTGTATATGGTCAATGATGCTTTACAAGATGATCCTTTTAACTTGCAGCTGATTACCAGAATGAAGCAGAAGTTGGGGAGGCGCTGGCTGAAGCTTTTAGGACTGGACTTGTCAAGAGGGAGGATCTTTTTATCACCACTAAGGTACATCTTTTAACTGTTACTTCAGGGTTAATTCTACATTCTGTGGTTTGCTTATACTGACAACCTTCTTTCTGTTCGATTCCCAGCTTTGGAATTCTGATCACGGACATGTTATTGAGGCATGCAAAGATAGCTTGAAGAAGCTCCAACTTGATTATCTGGATCTCTACCTTGTTCACTTCCCTGTAGCCACAAAGCACACTGGTGCGTCTCCCTCTTTTTATGTTACTATATTTTTGCATCCTAAATTTCTGGTCTTTAGTTCCATGTTATGAACTTCAATGCTTACCGAACTTGGTAAAAGTGCAAACTTATGTGATCAAACTCTGTTGGTTAAAGAAGTTTCAACAAAAGATTTTGTATGGGAAATTTGAGAAAATTTATTTTGGATCATGGGTCTTCATATATTAGTGGTAGTTTATTTCATTTAAGGCATGATATCTCTAAATATAAGAAATGGACTCACACCAGCAATAGATCGTAGGCTTTCCATAAAGAGATGACTAACTGTTACTGATTTAGCTGATGCCTGAATAGGCCTCTAATGAAGTAACCAAAACAAAAGGGAAAAGTTAACTAGAAGAAGAAAAGGAGGAAGAAGAAGGCTATTAGTAGGTAGTTATATCAGGAGCAGTAGCTGGTTCCATTACTTGATGGTCAAAACCACCAAAGATGTGAGCTCCTATAAGATAAATTAGAGTCAGTTGCAAAATTGTGTCCCCTTACCCTTCTGTTTGGTCTCTTAATAGCCGTATCAAAATTATACAGGAAAAGTGGGATTCACACTTAGGGTCTAGGTTCTAAATTTTGTTGATTATGAATTTCATACACAGATCCGTCAACAGTAACCCTTTTCTGATTTCTTTTTTCGTTAAAACTTTTTTTCGACATGCATACAGGAGTTGGTACAACTGCTAGCGCTTTGGCTGAAGATGGGATGTTGGACATTGATGTAACCATCTCCTTAGAAAGCACCTGGCGTGACATGGAAAAACTGGTTTCCATGGGATTGGTTCGCAGCATTGGCATAAGGTACACATACTATGAAAAAACTCCTTAAGAGAGTTCTCTAAACAACTTAAAACTGTTTGCAAAAGACTCAAACGTAGAAACTTTGAGTGTTTCTTGTTTAACTTGACCAACAAGTTGTATATTCTTATGTTTCTTTTGGAAAGAGATGAACTAGAACAAGAGGAATCGGCAGCTAGCCAATTCTGCCATGGATTTTGAACTTGAGCTTGCTGATACTTGTATTTTGTCTCTTTGAGAGCTTGGAATATAATCAAAGTTTTATTTGCAGCAATTATGACATCTTTCTAACTAGAGATTGCTTAGCCTACTCGAAAGTGAAGCCTGCTGTGAATCAGATCGAAACACATCCATACTTCCAGCGGGATTCTCTTGTCAAATTCTGTCAGAAACATGGCATCTGTGTTACTGCTCACACACCTCTTGGAGGTTCTGTGGCCAATACTGAATGGTTTGGCTCAGTATCATGTTTGGACGATCCTGTTCTTAAAGTGAGTTATGTCTTTTCCCTGATAAACTTCTATTGTTGACCAAAACCTGAGAAAAGAGTTTTGTCTTTGGAAGTACTCTCATGTGAACAATTGGTCTGTGAAATCCTCGTTTCTCAGGGCTTGGCTGACAAGTACGAGAAAACCGTGGCTCAGATCGTTCTCCGGTGGGGGATTCAGCGGAACACTGCTGTCATCCCAAAGTCATCAAAGATTGAGAGACTGAAAGAGAACTTTGAAGTTTTGGACTTCAAGTTGAGCGAGGAGGACATGGACCTTATCAAGAAGGTTGACAGGAAACACAGGACCAACCAACCTGCCAATTTCTGGGGCATTGATCTGTATGCTTAAGCCTTCCTCTATTTTATTTTCTAAGAATGTACCCTGGAAAGCGTGCAATGAATAAGAAGACATCAGCCATCATCTTTTCTAAGGAAAGAGCCACTCTTCAGCTTATTTGGTTTACACTTGATGGATGGTGCTTCCACAAAATCTAATTTTCAACATAGCATATGAATAAGGGTGACAATAGGTCGGCTTTAGACCTATTGTTACCAATTTTTATTATATAAATTCTTAATTTTGAATAGTGGCTAATTAACTTTATTATATAAATGAAATGAAATAATTAAAAAATTATAAAATGGATTGTAAAAGTACTATACTTTCCTATAAATTAAATTAAATAATTACAAAATTATAAAATGGATTGTCAAAGTACTATACTTTCCTTTATTCACCTCATAATTAAATTAATTTTTAAAATTTTTTAGAAAATAGACACCAGGGAAGTGAAGTATGATAAAACGACGCGTTTTGGGTGTTGAGTGCCTAATCGGATCATACCATTTAAAAACCCGCCTAATCATCTTCACGCCATTCTCTTTCTTTCTGTCGGGCGTTTGTGGCTCCAGAAAATTTCTAACAAAGCTATGAACTTTCCTTTCTAATTTGTGTCTCTTTGTCGATAACTCGAACCGGTGAGTTCTTAATCTCCTCGATCTTTGGTTTCCATATCGTTGGCGGTTTCTATTTATAGCCATGTTAGGTTTTAAGTCTTCAGTCTATTGTAATCTTTACTTTTGATCCGTTTTTTGTATAACTCATTAAACCCTAACTTCAAACAATTGGAACTGATTTACATTTTCTGCCTTGTGTTACCTGGGTGTTTGTTGTGTAGCACTTAAGATTTAATGTGTGTGAATTGACTTCTAAAGCTTTTATCTTTACTGATTAAATTAGACTTCTTGTTTAGGATTTTGTGTCTAATTGTATCTCTTTCAATTTTGTTTTCTTGGGTTTGTTTCTAATTTGGTGGAATCAGGTTAAATCATTTCTGGGTTTAGTCATGTTCCACTGTTTCTATAAGAACCTTAGAACTCATTAAACAGGGTTTTAAATGGAAATATACCAATCAGCTAAGAGTACTCTATTGTGGGCTCTGTAATATTTGATGACATAGATGACATTGCAGTATGGAATAGAGCTTCAACTTCCAAGATTTCATAATGAACTACAGATATCAGCATCCTAGCAGATGAGGAAAATTGGGCTAGTAAGTTGCTCTATGCAATTTATAAAGATCAATATGCTGTTACATTCATTAGATCTTGAGTCACTTGCCTAGGTTTTGACTGTGATGGTTGCTTGATGTCCTTTATTTAGTTCATCAGTTCTGAATCTTCTAATCCTTGCAAATTATCTGCCACTAGATGGATATTAAACAGCATAGTGACTATGGCCAAGTTGTTGTTTATGAGTTAAGAGGGTATGCTACTGACAATGGGCTTGAGTACTGGAGTCACTTTAATGAATATGGTTGCCTAGTATTGTGATTGGAGTTGTATGTGCGATTAATCCATCATGTAGTTGTTACTGCTGACAGTAGAAGCCTGCCAGAAATGAACTTCGATTTTGTCTACCAGTTCAACTGGCTTATTGGTTCTTGAAATTGTTGTCAAATATAGGTGGAAAAGTGTAATTGCTAGTAATAGTTTCATTTTTTGTAGGCCAAGCTTATATTGGAAGAGCAAATGTTATTATGGTGTTTACTTTCTGCATGCTCCTTGATGTCTTGTTCTTTCCTTCTATTTATTCTCTTGTTCTATCTTATTCTAGAGCTTCGTTTGAATTGTGCTTCTCATTTATTATTCAAATTTTACAATTCCATAATCTGCTTTGGTTATATTTTTTTTTATTGTTGGGTCTTTACTTCATCTAATTAGCTTATTAAGGATTGAATTTTATGTTCTTTTGTTCCTTCACTGAAGCTTGATGTAACTTGATATCTTTTAAAGCTCCATCTTCTTGTGTCTTTTGATTACTGGAGACTTTTATCCTTTGAATTTTTTGAAAGAATTAAAAAATGGCTTTGTTTCTGTGTTTCTTCCAAAACGAGAAGATATATTATCTGTGGAAAAACTACTTACTGCCCAAGGTCTTAAACATGTGAATTTAAGCAGTGGCATGAACCAGGCTCTTGGTTCTGTGACAGTAGCAAGGATAAGATGGATGATGGTGGACAACACCAGAATGGTAGATATAAAATGGAGTATTATAAAGCAGCACACTCGCCGGTAAGACGGAGTGTTCTCCACACCCATCTAAATTTCTGTTGGTTGTGTAATGCAGAGTAGAGTCTAAGCTAGATAAATATGATTTCAGTGGAATATGATGCCCCAGCATCAGATTAAGGAACAAACCAATGCCTTAGTGATGAATAAGAAGATAATGGCCATCCTTGCTGAGAGGGATTCTGCCATTGAAGAACGGAATTTTGCCCTAGCTGAGAAAAAGGAGGCCTTGGCTGCCCGAGATGATGCTATCCAGCAACGTGAAAAAGCCCTTGCAGAGCGGGACAAAGCCCTAATGGAGCGAGACAATGCTCTAGCTGCAATTCAATACCGAGAAAATGCAGTGAACTTTCCCTTGGGAGGTGGAAATCAACGTGGATCAAAACGAATTCCCCATAATGTATACTCTTCAAGCGACATGGAAGAAGCTACCAATGCAGGAGAAATGCACATTACAGATGCCTATCCCTTAACTATAGCTACTTCTGAAATCGGCAAGTCACGCCAGATAAAGAGATCAAAGGAAAATAAAGCATCTTCCCTCAAGGCAAATAAATCACCAAGGAAAGTGAGTAAAATAGGTGAGGACTTGAATAGACAAAGTTCTTCTGATGGGAAAAAGATTAAGGTTGAATGGGATAGTCAGGATGCAGGCTTGAACTTGGTTAGTTTTGATGAGTCCACCATGCCAGTGCCTGTTTGCTCATGCACTGGAGTTGCCCGACAATGCTACAAGTGGGGCAATGGTGGATGGCAGTCTTCTTGTTGCACTACCACCATGTCGTCATATCCACTACCACAGATGCCAAATAAACGCCATGCCCGAGTTGGTGGCAGGAAGATGAGTGGCAGTGTCTTTGCAAAATTACTTGGTCGGCTTGCATCTGAAGGCCAAGATCTATCACTCCCTGTTGATCTGAAGGACTTCTGGGCCAGACATGGAACAAATCGCTACATCACCATTAAGTAGTTGCTTTCCCTTGTTGAGCTCAGTTTTACCATAAAGCTTGTCATATTTAGCAACCATGTCAGAAACTACTCTGTAGGAAATCATGGAGCTTCTTGATAGGGTCTCCTTTAGTTAGAATTAGGCTGTTGTAATTTGTTTTAGTTTGTGGTCTCGATGAAAAGGGTTTCGTAATCTGCTGGAGTTTCTAGGGTGCCAAGACTTGGATGTCCAAGACAGGTCATTCAACCTTGGCACCGTGCGTGCAATGTTCAATCTCCTGTCCTAGGTAATCTCAGTTGATACTCACTGTTGGTTCTATTTTCAATGATTTTGATTGATTAGCCCCACTTTGAGGATGATGAACAGTAAGGTAGATATCCAGGCAACCAATCTTTGAAACCCATAAATTTACAAGCTTTCAGGGATACTATTACCTTTACCTCCTGTTTCAAAGTTCAAGCACCTTTCATCAGTCTGGTTTTCTTCATTTTTTGGCTTCTCTTTCAATACATGCTAAATATAAACCAAGAAGCAGCTGCTCCAGACAAGTAATGCTATTGGATCTTGCACGTACTGGAAGAACTTGGTCAGCCATTTTTCTTAAGTTTCAGCTTCAAGAACTGCAGGTACTGGAAGACATTGACCAAGTTTCAGGAGCTATTTGAATTTCCAGGAAAGAGATGATACCAACTGTGACTATCTCTGGACGATCACTTTCTTTGAAGTTGCCCTGCATTTTTCTAATGCTTATTTCAACCTTATAAGCACTTCTGAGATTATAATTAATTCTGGCATTAGAAAAAGTTTCAATATTTTCTTCTTACGTCCCATGTTAGTTACGATGAGAATTGAAATATTTAAGTTTTGTTTGTATTTAAGGATGAGTCAGGTTAGATCCGAGCACGTCAATTGCCTGCCCAGGATAGTGATGCAGGCTGGCGAGGAGCAATAACTGGTAGGGACGGCAATTTTTAACCATTGTTTTAAATTTAGTTATTTTTAATGAATCGGTCCTTGGATTAAGCCTAAGTTCAAATTGATTCAAGACTTAATTATTTTAATTAAAATAACTTCGTTTTATTTAAAAAATTTAGGTTTCGAATAAATCTGAGTTTGGACAATTTCAACTTAGAATCTAATTAAAAAGATTATGTTATTTTATATTTTTAATTTTATAGAAATTATTTTTAAAAATTAGTGGAGGCTGAGCTATGGGCTAGTTCATTTTCACCCTAATCAATGGATGGCCTCAGATGCAGACATTGATGACACAAGTTAAGTTACATGTTTCAATCCTAGTAACCCGACAAGGCCCAAGTCTGGTATGATTTTGTTTTAGTTTTAAGTAATACAAGAAGGATCGGTCAGTTTAGACCCTTAAAGACTTGTTTAGTTGAGAGGTTATTAATAGAACGTAACACATTTTTAGCATTTGGTTAAAAGTTTTATAATAGAATGGAACGGAATGGGATGAAAGCGAAGAGTGTCATATTACGTTTCATTTTATCATAAACAGTGAAAATAAGAAACTTCCGATTTGAAGTTTAGGATGGAACGTAAATTAATAAATACATACTACTTGATATATCTTCGATAATTTTTCTTAATACTAATTATTTCTTCTAACTCTAAATCCTTTTTCTCCAAACTCATTTATTATAGTCCACAAGCTTATCACCTTCAATAATATTTTTATATAATTAATAAAAATAATAAAATAATAAATTTTTATTAATGAAAAATAGAAAATGGATAAAAATTATTTTTTAATTGTTTGTATATATTTTTATACAAAAAAATATAAATAAATAATTAATAAATATAAATCACATATAATAGAAAATATATTAAAAAATACAACTGTGGCTTTTTAATTGGACATAATTTATGTTTTAAAATCATAGTATTAAATCTCTTGTAATAATTATTTTAATATCAGGAGTATAATAATCATTTATTATACATTATATTTTATTCTATCCACTTTCTAAATAAGAATTCACTATATTACATTATGAACTATTTTATTTTTTTCAAACAACTTTTTATTATGTTACATTTCATTATATTATAATCTATTTTATTTTATTTTATTTTATTCTATTAATTAACATCTAACTAAATAAGTCTATACGCATTGTTGGGGGAATACTGACTAGCACATTTGGGTCTTAAGCGAATATTCGGATGGAGCGAAACGATGTCGGTTGTACTTCTCACATTTATTGAGTTGCGCCTAACTTAGTGGGGGTTCAGACAAAAGTAAGAAAATATTAGCGGGACATACCTGTCGTTTTCACGGTTCAGATTGACAGGTGGTGTATTATCAGTGGATAAGGTTTACTCTTTTTCTTTGAGGAAACAGTTAAGGCTCCACGTGTGATGAAAAGATCACAGACAGTACTTTTTTCAACACGTGTCCCTTGTGGGGACCAATTCTGTTGGTCAACAACAGGCACGTCATTTTATGGCCTTTGCGAAGCCACGTGCATTTCACACCGCAAAATTCGGTGAGTGGGCCCCGATTGACGGAAATCAAAATATTTTTTATTATATTTTTAAAGCATATGATTATTCCCTTAACGATGAAGGATTAGATAAAAGGCTATCTAGAAAAGGGTATAATGGGTATTCACTTGGGAACGGAGTTAACAAAAATTTTGATCCAATCACACTTAAATCACTTTTCTTTTTTTTTTTTAAACAGAAAAACCTACATTTGATATCTTTAAATACACACAGATTGCAAATTACGTTAATTGAGTACTTTGCATTAGACAAATCCTATACGATAGGTTCGATCGAGAGAATGTAAATAAGGAGATTCGAACACAAGATCTTTTAGCCTCATACTTCCCACTTTACCAACTCAACCACCTCCTAAGAAGCTGAATCATGTTTAATCAAGTTTTAAAAGGTTCAACTAATAATAGGCTGTTTCAAAATTGGCTAAATATTGAATAAAATTAACAAATTTAAAATATTATTGAAAGAAATTGAAGTTTAATTTTAAAAAATAATTATTAAATAAAAATTAATTTAATTTATAAGAATTTATTAATTTACGAGAATTGACCGATTAATTAATAAACTGACCTATTTTTAAGAATAAAAGTTATTAAAGTAAATCGAGCCGAAAATTAAAAAAGGAACCATAAAGTTAGATAATTCATGTTTAGTTAATTAATTTTTAGCATTATTTATAATTTGAGATACTTAATTTAAAATTAATAAAATATTAAATTAAAGTTAAATTAAATAGAAAATTTTCAAATTAAACTCGAATTAAAATTTGAAGTATTATCAACTTTAACGTATTAGATTAGATTAAAAAATAATAAGACTTTATCATATTTTAAGTTATGGAGTAATCTAATTAACATATATATTTTATGAATTATTAGAATTATTGTAAATTGATAACCAATTTATATATTTTTAACGAAAATGTTTTTTTATTCATTCTTTAGGTTTCCTTTTGGCTTATCAAAGCATCAAATTTAGAGGAAGAGTTAATTATTTCACTTTAGACCTAAAATTAATGTTAATATCATAAATAATTCAAAAAGAATAGAACATATCAAAATATCTCAAAAGAATCTTGACAAAATAATCATTTAAACCATACTATCCACTTTTAATTAAAAAATCTTAACTTTATTTTTGTGCAATCTTTTTTTTTATTTTTTGACATGATATTGAGTCTATAAAATTTTTAAGTGACTCTTAGAAATGTCAAAAAAAAGCTCGATCTAGCTCAATTCTAGTCCGAGGTGATCGAACTATAGGTAGGCTATAAGTTGATCGTGGATAGGCCGAGGTCTGGAGGTCTACAAGCCAGCCTAACTCAATCGTTACTTTCAAAAAGACGTTATTTTGAAAAAAATTTTTAAATGACAGACCGAACTAACTCGACCTGCCTGTGGCCTGTCAAGCCATAGACAGGGTCACATGGTCTGGCCGGGACATAGGTCTACCCATCCCCATTGCTGAGCCATGGGCCTCAATGGCCTGAGGTCGGGCCGGGCTAGGCTAGGCTTGGGACAGCCCGAGCCTGACCCAGCTTATTGATATCTCTAGTGACGATGGAGTCTCATTTGTTCCTGTTCAACCAAAAAAGAAAAATGGTACAAATTAATTGGTTTTCCAATTGTTATCACAAGATTAATTAGTTAAAAAAATGTCAATATCACTCCTCTTTTTAATATTTATATGCAAAATTGAAGTATTCTCTCTTTAAATTTTCTCATGATTTCAATTGATTTAATGGGTTCAATCAACAAAATCTTGAACTGGTTGATTTTTTAGCTTTATTTTTAACTTTTCAGTTCAATTTATTTTGATAACTTTTATTGTTAAAAACCGATCAGTTAATTAATTAATCAACTGATTTTATTGAATAATAAATTTTTATAAACTAAAATAAATCAATTAATTTTTATTTAATTATCTCTTTTTTCAATTAAATCTCGAATTTTTTAATAAGTAAGAATAATCTCTTTCAATCATATTTCAAATTCTTTAACTTTATTTAATGTTTGGTCAATCTTGTGACGATCTACTACAAATTGGACCTTTAAAATTTAAACTTCTTATTTTATTGGTTTAACTTCCGATCTAACATAAAATTTTAAAAGATAACAAATTCATATATATTGGTTAATATTCAATGAGCCAGCTTAAAGTAATGCAATTGTAATTTGTCGCCAGTTAATTTATTGTATTTTTATCAAATCAATTAATCAAAATCCAGTTTTTTCATACATCTAAATGTTCCATACAATTCTCCAGTGAATTTGGTACGAAATCAGGCTTCAATCATCAACTACATTTTATCATTTATTTCCGTTACAATCAAGTTTTCTATACACCCCTTTTTTTTTTAACGAAGAAACTCGAAGTTGCTATTCTTTAGATACGTATTGAGTATACCTTCAGATTGACGCAATAGTCTACAAATTATACCAACCGGGTACTTCACATTAGGTAAGTCTTGTACGACATGCTCAATCGAGAAAGCATAAATAAGAAATTTGAACATAAAACTTTTTGACCCCATGCCCCTCACTCTATTAACTCGATCACTCTTAGGAGACTTTCAATACACACTTGCATTCTTAAAACTAGTATTTTTAAAACTGAATCAGAAATTAAACCGATAAGACAAGATATTTAAGGTTTAAAAGGTTCAACTGATATTAGACCGTCTTAAATGAATAAAATTAAATAATTTTAAAAATGATTGAATTAAGATTATTTTTACTTATAAAAAAATTTAAAATTTAAATAGAAAAAGAATCCGTTAAATAAAAATTAATCAGTTAAATAAATCAATCGATTTTTAACGACAAAATTATTATACTAAATCAAACCGAAAAACTAAAAACTAAATAAAAAAATTAATCGGTTTAAAATTTTTCAGTTAAACCATTTGACCTAATTCATTTTTTAAAATATCAACTAAAACTTTGCCCAATTCCAAAATTTTGCATGTAAGAAAAGAACAATCCAACATATGAAACTTACCAAATCAAAGCTAAAAGCACAACAGCGTGAACAACCCGTTGATTTGGTCCGGAAACTTGTTTATTATCTCGAAAGATTCTCTGTTTTAATTATTCTATTTTAATCATGTTTTATTAAATCTTATTCAAACTTTTATACAGAATCCATATAAATGTGTGAATGAGATTTAATAGAACATGATAAGAAAATCATAATCAAAATAGGAGATCTGATCTCATTACTTATACACGTAATCAAAACCAGAACAGGAGATTTGATCTCGTTACTTACACTCGTAAGTATTCTTAGACGATACAACCCAGGGTTTTGGAGATTTCCAAGTTTTAGGAACACTTTGCATGATAAGAATGTATAATGTCGTGAATTTCGTATTGAAATTAGTATTAGTTTTGAGATTAATAATTGATTAATATCATATATTATTTTAAATATTTTTATACTAATAATTAATATTAAATAGTCAAATATTATTTATTTATTTACTAATAAAATTATATTATAAAAATAAAATAGAAAATTAAAATTATTTCACATGTTATAATAATTTAAATTTATATAACTATATTAAAAATAAAAATTTTATTCAAAATAATATTAAAAATAAATTGAAAAATAATAAAATTGTTCAAACAATCCATATATACATATTGAATTATATACTATAATTTAGTATTATATTATGATTATATCTGAAGATATTTAAGATTTTAACTCAACATTTTTATTTATTGAAATTGACAAAAACATAAATTTTAACATAATAACTATTTCAAAATTAATTACAAAAAAATTTTGTAATTTAATCCTTTAAATATTTTTAATTTATAAATTTAATTCAATATTTTTTTAATAGTAAATTTTTTTAATATAATTCAGTATTTAAATCTTAAAAAATATAGTATCAACAATTAAATAGTATGAACATCAATCGATATGAATGAACATCGATAGGAAACTCGAAATATTGGATACTGACTAGAAAATAATTCTGTTTGACTATCCGATAGTGCCACTATACTGGCTTTTGTCCTTACCCTCAAAACTTTGGAGCCATTTTTGAGGATACGAACAAGAAGGGTTGATTTAGCTTTCGTCGTCCACCTATGGCTTGTCTTGCTTTTGTCCTCCTCCCTGCTTTCAGCTTTGGAATATCACATTATCTTGTACGGCCATGAATAAGGTGACATGACCACTCTTCAATGTCATGATCAAAGACAAACCGACTGTTGCTCGGAATTGAGACACTTCAAGGACCAATCTCATGGCTCTTTTGTTTGTGTAGTTTGGGAGAAGGCAACTTCACTGTATGAAATATAAACATAACAAGAGCATGAGACAATGATGTTGTTTTTAACGAGTTTGAGGCAAAAACACATTGATATGATCAAATTCTACAATTCAATGCCAAATGTAAATTTTTTTGAGCTTTATTAAGGTTCTTACATTAATTAATCTGACCATTTAATGATTTGTGATTGTGTTTCTTTTTAGTGGAATTATGCTTTTCTCTAAGTTTCAAATAAAGGGTAATTGTAAATTTTGTGTTATCTTCATTAGGTTTCTTATTTTAATTAACTTGACCACTTAATGATTTTTGTTTGTATTCCTTTTAGTAGAATTGGCTTTTCTCTAAGTTTCAAATAAAGGGTAATTGAAAATTTTTTGTTAACTTTATTAAGTTTTTTACATTAATCAATTTGACTGCTTAATGATTTATGTTTGTATTTTTTTAGAGGAACTATGTTTTTGTCTATGTTTTAAATAAAGTATAATTGTAAATTTTATGCTAAGTTGAAGGCAAGAAAAAGAGTACGGAGTTAGGGGCTTGCTTAATGGTTTTTTTTCTTTATGGCTTTAATACTCAAGCATTTTTTTTAGATTGGATTATGCTCTAGTGTTCGATATTCTTTGATTCCGTTCTCCCCATAGGATTAATATCACAATCTATTATGTATGAAAGTTTTGAATCAGAAAGGGTCACCTTCTTCATTAGGAGAAAGAGTACGTGCTAAAGCAAAGCTACCATAATTCTTTTTCTTTCCTTGCGACTCTTTACTGCCTGACTCGCAGTAATCTCCTCTTCAATGATTTGAATTTGTGTTCTTTTTAGTGGAATTATGCTTTTCTTTAAGTTTCAACTAAAGGGTGATTGAAAATTTTATCCTAAGTTTCTTGCATTAATTAATTGGTTTTTTGGTGGAATTGTGGAGTTTTTTAAGTTTTAAATAAAGGGTAGTTGTCAATTTTGAGAAATTTATGACTAATTAAAATTTTAAGTCGGTGAGTATTGTGAACAAGTCAACTAAAGGTATAATAAGGTATGATTTTTCAACTTTCATGTGTACATAGATCATACAAATAAGAGTCATAATTTAGCCCTAGAATTGAGGAACAACTTGGTCATGAACCCTTTTCATAAGTTGTTGATTATATTGACATTAAGAGTTTCAAAGGATTACTTTGGATGAAACTTGTAAATCAAGGTAAGAAAAAAAAAAAACCATATCAAAGTGATATTTTAGTCTTCAATAACAATAACAACAAAATTTAACGGGGAGTCTTGCTGAAATGTAAATTCTGAAGAAGTTCAATAATACACAGTCTTACTCCTACATGATAAAGATATTGTTTCTGATAGAACAAAGTGATATTTTAGTCTTATAGAATCAAATCCAAAGTAATAATTCATGTAATTATTTTAAATGGTCTCTCTTTTTTCTATTTTCTAATTTTTTTTCTTTGGGCCACAAGTTTAATATGCTAATCCATATTTAGACTAAATTATGGAATATTATCTTGGAGTTTATTTAGATAAGAAGAGCATTAAAGTTGGGAAATTGTATAATTTAGTTAAGGATTTGCAATGTTAGGACAATATTAGATATTTAACTCTTATCCAAGATTTTATGCACAAATACACTCGTCTTAGGAATGTTAAGCGGCCCGGTTCGACAGCAAGGTAAGGTGGCTTGTGGCCCGGCTCATGGGCCAATGAGCTCAACCTGTTATATATTTAAAAAAATGTAAAAAATGACGTCGTTTTTGAAGTAACAGTCGGGCGACGAACCTGCTGAGTCAAATTTGATATCCTTAACTCTTTTCCCTAGCAACCTTTTGTATTAATTTTTTTAATAAAAGCTCATGTTGTACAAACATTTTATAGTACTCATTTATTAAGTAATTAAATAATATAATACACTTTAAACTCAATATATGTATAAATGAAAATTTTTAATAGATATAAAAGATTTCAAAATTATTTATAAGTAAACATTTAAAAATTTTCTTTATTAATTATTCTCAATTATAAATAAAATTTCATGTGATAAAAATATATAATAAATGGATGATTGACATTAACATTAAATTGCTTTTAATAATGATTAGTGTGAAAAGAAAATATGGCCTTTTTCTTTTAAAATAAATTAACAATAAAAAAAGATTGTAGAGAGATAAAAAGAAAGAAGTTGACATTCATGGAAAAGGTAAAAGAAAGTAAGAGGGATTGAGACTCACGAAAGAGCAAGAACGTGAGTTTTGGGAAAAAAAGAAGGCTGGAGGAATAAAAGCCGTAAATTATGCAAATATTTAATGAATCTATATATAAAATTTTTAAAAAATTATGAAGGCA
>JANIIA010000191.1:69102291-69127852 GCA_027478495.1 Erythroxylum alaternifolium
AGAAACTCGGCCTGGCTTGACTCGATTTTGGCCCGGGTTGATTGGGCTATAGATCGATTGCGGGCTGACTATAGTTTGCCTGGGCCGGTCCAGCTTGACCCATGACCTTCTAATTTTTTCCAAAAAGACACCGTCAAAACGACACCGTTTTGTTTAAAACAGCTTTGTTTTGGAAGTTTTTAGTTTAAAAAACAAATAGCGAGCTGACTTATTCTGACCTGACCTATTAATATTCCTATATATACACTCTTCTCATCTATTAGAAGTTGCGGAGTGACTGAACTAGGTAGATTTCAACTAACTCTTATTTAGGAATAGGTTAGGTTTGACCCTATTTTATAATTTAAAAAAATAAAAAATGACGTCATTTTTTAAGTAATAGTCGAGTCACAGGCTGGCCCATGCTCGGGACGACCACTTTTAGCTAATAACTCACCCATGGGCAATCAACTCTAGCCAAGATCGGCCATACTGGGCAAGTCGGGCCAAAATTTACATCCTACTTCAATCGACAAACCAACTTTAAGACTATAATTTACTTTTGACAATTTTCCAATAACAAAATGAAAAAATGGACTGCATAAATTTAGTATATGAATAGATCTTCGAATAACAATGTTAAGATATATATTAAAAGTGTAATTAGTAATTTAATAATTTACATAAAAATTTAAGCAAATATTATTTTAATATCATTTTATATTATAATATTATTAAAATAATACTTTTTATATCATTTTATATTATAATATTATTAAAATAATACTTTTTAGTATATATTGCATAAAAATGGTAATAGAAATATTGATAATAATTTATTTAAAATTTATTGAATATTAAAATAAAAATTATATCATCATCACCACACTCGGTCTGAGTCTCGCATCCAAGCAGAGTTTAGAGAAGTCTTATAATACGCAGTCTTACCCTTATAAAATAGAGATGTTGTTTTATGGTAGACCTATATGCGAATATAAAAATGAAAAAGTAGTACAAGTTAAAAAAGTAGATATGAAAACTCATATGCTAAAATAGTAGGTAAATAAAGTTAAATAAGTAAATAAATAAATAAAATAAAATAAAATCAAAGAAGATACTTGATATGGTGTTATATCTGCTAATACCTGATAAGCTGTAAAGTACAACTCTTCCTGTTTCTAGTTGTACTAGGAGTCCTTGCTCGGTAGCCTTATGAGTATTACAATCTTAAAGTAACAGATAGTCTCGTGGGACCTTTCCCTATACACTCGAGCTGAAAAACTAAGTAATATGATAGAAATACTTGTCCATTACTTTAATTTAAATTAGTTATTTTTAAAATTACACTAATATTTAGTAAGTACAAATTCATTATTTATGATATTAAATAAATTAAATTGATGATTAATATATTAGAAATTATTAAATAGTTAACTTTATGACAATTTAGAATATTATTATTACTAAAATATAATATTATATTATAAATAACAGTTTTTTTTTTTACGATTCTTACTTTTGTCACACATGCATATATTATATATGTAAATAAAAAATAGACTTAAGCCTAAATAAGTTGCGGGAACAAAGGGCGAGACGCCCAAATGAGGTCGGAATGAAATGGAAATGAACTCTAAATGCAAATTCAAAAGCCATTTTCTTATTTAATATCACACGTCCATCATCAATGTCGTGAAGTCCGTGTCCTCGTAGGAATAGGAAAGACGCACAGAGAACAGACGTAGAGGGAGAGATTCTAGTTAGTGAGAGAGCGACGCATAGTTCGTGTTCTTACACTTGAACACACTAAACACTTGGACTTGGTGATGTAAAGAGGATGTTTGGTCTTGATGGGTACTTCTGCTTCAGCTTCGTCTTGCCATTTCCGTCTCAGATTGGTAAAGTTAAAAGTGGGGTGAGGAGGGATTGAAGTGAAGCATCAAATGCCAAGGTGGTTTGGAGGACGACCATTTGTTTGAAATTACCGGTATGTTTAAAGTAAAATGTTATCTTTGGTTTTTCAATGGTGAAAGATGCTTGCTTTTCTTCGTTTATGTTCCTTTATGCTCATTTCTTTTTGATGGGTATGTTTGCTAGTTGAAGATTCTTGGTGGGTTTTTTTGTTTAATCTGATTTGTTGATTGGATTTTGGTGAAAGGTGAGGTGGGTTGAGTTTGAATCGCGGTTTATAGTTGTGTAATGGGTGATACTAAAGAAGCTGATGGTGAAGTTATGCAAAGGATTCAGTCGTCGTTCGGTACTACGCAGTCATCGTCTGGCATTCCAAAGCAGCCATTTTCATTGATGACTCAACTCGATATCCCGCAGTTGAGTCAAGCTCAAATGGGTGCAAGACATTTTGGTCAGAATTTTGGTGCTGAAACAGGGAAAAGAACAGGGATACCACCGTCACACCCTAACCAGATCCCACCCATTTCGCCGTATTCTCAGATCCCTGTGTCTAGGCTGGTGAATCAACCAATGGGTTCACAGAATTTCGGTCCGGGCCCGACCCATTCGCGATCCTTGTCTCAACCATCAGCTTTCTTCTCTCTTGACTCGTTGCCACCTTTAAGCCCTGCAACTTTCAGGGACTCTTCTTCATCTACTGCCTTGGATTCCATGTCCATGGATGTGTCTATGGAGGATAGAGACGCAGCTTCTCACTCAATGTTGCCACCCTCGCCTTTTGGTAGATGCAATACTATGAGGTTTGGTGAGGGTTTACCTCCTCGTAAAGCTCATAGAAGGTCTAGTAGTGATATTCCTTTTGGGTTTACTAATGTGACGCAGTCTTCGCCACCTCTTATTCCTTTGAGGAGTCCAGGTGGTGGCTTGGAGCGATCGGTATCTGGCAGAGAGACTTCTGGTGTGGCTAAGCAGCCAGCTCAGTTGGTCAAGAGGGAATTAGATGGAGGTGTTGATAGTAGTGCGGAGGGGATGGGTGAGAGGAGATCTGAAGGAGAAGTTGTCGACGATTTTATTTCGACTTATATGAATTTGGACAACATTGATGCATTGAATTCGTCGGGAACTGATGATAAGAACGGTAACGAGAACCGTGAGGATTTGGATAGTAGAGCTAGTGGAACGAAGACAAATGGAGGTGGTAGCAGCGATAATGAAGCTGAAAGCAGTGTGAATGAAAGTGGAAGTAGCATGCCAAGGGGTGGATCAAGTTCTTCCATGGAGAAGAGGGAAGGGATCAAAAGGACTGCTGGTGGAGATATCGCATCAACCACCAGACACTTAAGAAGTGTTTCCATGGATAGTTTCATGGGCAAGCTCAATTTTGGTGATGAGTCACCAAAGCTTCCACCTTCTCCAGGGACTTGTCCTGGTCAACTGTCACCCAGCAAATCCATCGATGGGAATACCTTTAGCTTAGAGTTTGGAAATGGAGAATTTACTGGTCCTGAACTGAAGAAAATTATGGCAAATGAGAAACTGGCCGAGATTGCTTTAACTGACCCAAAACGTGCAAAGAGGTAAAATTTCCTGTCCCTGTTGATTCAATATAGTTATTGCAATGAATCTTATATGGGCTTACATCTACATTTCTTTTTTCCTTATTTTATTGCTCATTTAGGATTCTGGCAAATCGTCAGTCCGCAGCACGATCCAAAGAAAGGAAAATGAGATACATTTCAGAGTTGGAGCACAAAGTTCAGACCCTGCAGACTGAGGCTACGACATTATCTGCACAGCTTACTCTTTTGCAGGTGCCAATTTAGGTTTCTGAACTTTTTTAGGTAAACATGCTGTGTTTAGTTTGTTTCTAACTTATTTAGGTGCTTTCTATCATGTTATGGGCAGAGAGATTCTGTTGGTCTTACAAATCAGAATAACGAATTGAAATTTCGCCTTCAAGCCATGGAGCAACAGGCTCAGCTCCGAGATGGTATATCTGCAATTCCTTCCATTTAATTATCCTTTTAATAGATCATTCATTGCAATTGGCTGGGATCTCTTATCTGCAATGGCTGAAACCCATCATCACCTGGTGCCTAAATTTCTACCTACTTTGATATCACGACAAGACTAGGTCCCGGATTCGTTGCCCTTGATTATGACTTCAAGATATATTCTTCCTTGGGCACAATTAGGCATTGTTTCCATATGTGTCCATCAGTCTTCAAATTAGTTATCTTTGCCTTTTTCACAAAGACAGTTTCTCATGCTAAATTCTAGTTATTATGTCACTATCCTAAAATGTTATTGCTTCAGATTACCACTTGCTTCAAAAATACCTACCTACTTGATCAAGAGAGTTCAATATTTAACACACTTTTTGAGTCAGTTGATCTGATACCTTTTTGTATTACTACCTCCGTTATTTTTCCCATAATTGAATCACTCACCTACTTGATGATGATACGTCCATTCCTTGTAGGGAAATGGCATTATGTTGTTGATTCATTAGAGTTCTGTTGTAGTTGATATTATTGCTGTGTTCCTGGAGAATAGGTTGTAGTAAATGGTGGAATGGGGAATTAAACTTGTATTGTCATGCATTGCCGTTTCTGTGTTTTCGAAACCAAGCTTACTTGGTCGTTCCACCTGTGATTGTGTTTGAATTTTTACAGCTCTAAACGAGGCATTAACGACGGAGGTTAGACGATTGAAGATTGCTACTGCAGAGCTCCGTGGGGATTCTGACCCAACTAAGGGTATGGTTCAGCAACTCTCCATCAACCCTCCCCAGATGTTCCAGCTACAGCAGGCACAATCTTCTCAACTCAACATGCAGCAACAGCAGCAGAACATGCATCAATTGCAACAGCAGCAGCCGCAGAATAGCACTGGAAACTCGAAACCGGAGTCGAATCAATAGCCTGGGAAAAAAATGCCATGGCTATTGTTTCATCTAAATCACGTTTAGCATGTTCTCAAGATTCATATTTGTGTCTACAAATGCATTCATTCAAGTGTTTTCAAGTGTCCAAAAACCTGGAACTTCTTTAAAGTGATACAGACTTCATCATATCTATAAGTAAACTATATTTGTTTTGGTAGATAATTTAATAGATAATCAGAACAATCTGTTACGACATCATGCTTCCTGAAGACCTTTATGGTTCAATCTGATTCTGTTTCTTTCTTTGTATTTCAGCTAGAAACATATAATGTCTGTCCTCCAATGTGGGTTAATTATATCAAAACGACATTGTCCAAGACGACGGGACTATGGGCTACCGGTCCGATTTGCCACCGGTTTGGTTGGCCCGATAAATTTTGTAACAGAATTTTGTATCGGTTGGTAGCCGTTTTTTTGTACCATTTCGATTTGACTTTATTTTTTAACAAACTCATTTGTAATTATGTATTAAAATTCGATTATTTATTTAATGCCCAAAAATCATTTAGAGAAAAATATATCATATGACCCCTCTAAGAACCAATCTTAACATATTATGTCCGTGAAAGAAATTAAATATTTGATTATTAAAAATTTAGTAATTACTAAAATACTTTAAAATATTAAATATTAAAATAAAAAATCTAAAAAAATTGATGATGGAGTAACAAAAATAGGAAAACTTAAAAAGAGTGAGAAAGGAATCGTAAAAATTTTAAATCGGTCAATTTTTTGATTCGAGTTTTAACTTTTTAGTTTTATTTACTTTTATCATTATTATCATTATCCAGTTTGAAATTTCGCAATAAAACGGGATCTGTAGAGATCTTATAGTACGCAGCCTTACTCCTATATAATAGAGAGGCTGCTTCCGATAGATTCACATGCAAATGTGATAATAAAAACGTGATGCAGGCTATAAAGGGTAAAAAGGGAAACTGGATAAGTTAAAAAGATGGTGGAAAGAAAGTAAAAAACACATACATTAGGACAGGGAAATAAATCCGGATATTAATAAATAAAGAAAAATAGGAACAAAGGACATGCCTGATATGGAGCTCAGCTTTACTAAATACTTGATAAGCTGCAACAGATCAGCTCTGCTCGTCGCTACGTGGGCTAGGAGTTCTGGCGCTGCTACATTGTGTGTATGACAATCCTACAGGGTCCGACATTCTTGTTGGATCGTTTTCGTACACCTGTCTACGACTCTCAAACTAGAAAAGACAGATTTGACTTCGTACACGGTGAAGAATAGTAGTTACACGAATTTAATTAGAAATGTTTAAACTTTACTGGAAATTTTACAGTACCTCTGGATTTTATTTCTGATGCTGATGCTGGAGCCATTGTGTTAATTACTTTTATTGTTAAAAATCAATTAGTTTATTAATTAATTAATCAATTTTTATAAAATAATCGATTTTTATAAATTAAAATATGACAATCTAATTCTAATTAAACTTTTTAAATTTTAAATCTTTTATCTTATCGATTCAATTTTTAGTTTGATTTTTAAAATATTAGCCTTAGTTGTCCACTCCGGTATATAAAAAGTCCATCACCATCATCATCATATCCAGTTGAATCTCACACCAATTCGGAATTTTGAGAAATCTGATAGTACGCAGTCTTACCTCTACAAAGTAAATAGACTGTTTATGATAGACTACAAATGTGACATGAGGATTGAAAGTTCAACTTTGAGAGAAAAAATATAAAGTGAAAGTTCATAGATTGTCATCTATTGCAAGTAATTAGAGAAAGAAAATGAGAAAAAGAAGACTAGAAGAGTGCTTTAAGTTACAAGACAGCTCGGTTCTAGATTTTTGCCTTTTGGAAACTTATCTTAAATCTCATAGAAGAGGATATATTAATATCACTCAGTGGAAACACAAAGGAGTGTATAATGTGTTTGTTAGATTACTGAATAAGTGAAAATGTTGATGAGGAGAAACTGATCCATTGCAGCCTATAAAGCAACTTTCTATACGTTCTGAATTTGCGGTTCTTGAACTTTATTCTCCATGTTCTCGGTTTGCGGACCTTGAACCCATCCTCCATCAATTGAATCAATGCTTCCATAAAGACCATCATCCAGAAAATCACCAACCCTTTTCACCTTCTGTTCAGTAGGCTTAACTGGATAATTTCCAGAGAAGCAGGCATAGCAGAAACTATCAGAATCTTTCCCTAATAAGTTTTTCAAGCTATCAAAAGGTAGAAAGGCTAGAGAATCACAACCAATGAAGTGTCTAATCTCTTCAACACTCATTCTGTTAGATATCAGTTCCTCAGAACTAGGAGTATCTACCCCATAATAACAAGAAGCAATCATTGGAGGACTAGCAATTCTCATGTGAACCTCTTTGGCACCAGCCTCCTTAAGCAATCTAACTATTTTGGAAGAGGTAGTTCCTCTTACAATAGAATCATCCACAACCACAATTCTCTTCCCTTTCAATATGCCTTTTACCGGTGAGAGCTTAAGCTTCACACCGAAATCCCTGATCTTTTGTGAAGGCTCGATAAAAGTTCTCCCCACATAGTGTGACCTTATCAACCCTTGTTGAAATGGAACTCCTGCTTTAGCAGCATAACCAAGTGCAGCCACCACCCCAGAATCTGGTACAGCAATTACTACATCACAATCAACAGGAGCCACAGTGGCAAGTATTTTGCCAAAAATGCTCCTGGATTCGTAAACTGAACGACCAAACACAACCGAATTGGGTTGAGCAAAGTAAATATGCTCGAATATGCATTGTTTTGGTTGAGGATGAGGGATCAAGCAAAGTGACTGAACCCCATCTTTGTCAACCACTAGAACCTCTCCAGGATTAACCTCTCTCTCATATTCAGCATCAATCAAATCCAGAGCACAAGTCTCAGAAGCGAACACAATAGCTCCATTATTTCTCCTCCTACCCATAACCAAAGGCCTAAACCCAAAAGGATCTCTTACTGCAACCAACTTGTCCTCTGTCACAAACACCATAGAATATGCACCTTGAAGCTTCTCACATGCCTCAACAATTCTCAAAAAGAAAGGCCTAGCCTTTGATATAGCTATCAAATGTAAAACAACCTCAGTATCAGAACTAGTGTTAAAAATTGAGCCACTATCCTCAAGCATAACCCTCAACTTCCTATAATTTACTAAATTTCCATTATGAGCAACCCCAACAAATCCAAACCTGTAGCCAGCAACAAAAGGTTGCACATTCTTAAGCATTGAAGCCCCTGCTGTGGAATATCTAACATGACCAATAGCTAAATCACCTGGTAATTTATCGAGCTTAGACTCATTAAACACTTCAGAAACTAACCCAACACCAGTAAAAGATTGATGAACCTTGTTGTTGACAGCAACAATGCCAGCTCCTTCTTGGCCTCGATGTTGTAAAGCATGAAGGGCTAAATAGCAAAGACGAGAGGCTTCAGGGTCACCATATATACCCACAACACCACACTCTTCACGGGGTTTATCGTCATCATCAAAATAAGAACTTAAAGAATGATCATCTGGGTGTTGCTCATTTGCTGAGAGATGACCAGCTATAGGATGTTTTGAAGAGAAAGGGACCTGAGCCTTCTGGGTATGATAAAGATCGTGTCTTTGACTGAAACCAGAGGGTTTAAGCAGGGTTTTTGGGAGAAGAAAGACTGGAGCTTTCTGGCTTCTCTTTGCACTTGAATTTAAAGAAAACGAAGGTTTAGAGAGTGCAGAAGAATTGGGGCTTGTGGCGGCCATTGAAGTGAGTATGAGAGATAGATTGAAGCTTTTTGAGGTTAGAGAAGAAGCTAAACACAATGGAGTTTCAGTCAAGAGAAGACTCAGAAGTCTTTATACGAAACTGGCTCTAGGTTTTAGGAGATTCGGTCCATGTGAAAGCTAAGTAATGATTGAGTTACATCGTGGCTACATATATTATCTCAACCCATGAATCTTATTGGTCCGTTAGCTTTCTAATCTGATCTCTCTTTAATATCCAAAAGAAATTATTTTAATATATTAAACCTTAATTAATAATTTTAGAACTTTCCAACTTCAACCAACAAATCCTAAGACTTTAAAGTAAATTAAGGATCACATAAGTCAAAAGTTTGATAGAGTCCATGTTGAGTAGATTTAAATTTTATTTATTACTTTTAAAATAATTCAAATTGAAATATAAAAATTCTTAAATTTTAATCATTTATACAAATAATTTTAGTTGTTTTATATATAATTTAGTTGTAAACTACTTCAGAAGCAGCTAGGGATGACAATAACGATCTGGCCAGCTCGATCAACTTTTAGCCTGGGCTGATAAGACCACAGGAGGGCTACAGCTTAGCCTGGTTCGGCCAGTGGCCTACCTAATTTTTTCAACCGACATTGTTTTCAAATTTTTTTTGCTTAAAAAACAAATGGGCCTGTCCGATCATGATCGGGGCCCGGCTCGGGCCCGGCCCATTAACATTCTTAGAAGCAGCTCATAAACTTGTCATAGTCTAAATGTCCGATCTGAATTGAAATTAATGAATAAAATTTAAATTAAATTGAAATTGAAATTTAAAATTTTAACCAAAATTTAAGTCTAATTTGAACCAAAATAATTCAGCCGAACTGGAACAACAAAAACGACGTCGTTTTATAAATTAAAAAAAAAACTGGTCAACTCAACTTGGTCCATTGATATCCCTATGAGTTACCATACTAGTGATACATGATTAATTCATATCTAACATTTATATTGTGTATGTTTATTGTTATTTTTTAAAATAAAATCTAACATGAACTACAAAATTAAAATTTTTTAAAATTTTAAAAATCAGGAAATTTCTATGATTTCTTAAATTACAAGAGTTCTTGTCTTTTAATTTAAATATTTAATAAGAAACGGTGTGTTTGAAAAGAAGGTTCTATTAACACGTGGATACGACGTCGTTTACCGCTGGTTTTACTTGTTCCACCCTACTCTCGACTGCACTGAATTAAAACGCTTGTAAGATATATGGAGATCGTAACTACATAAAAATGGTCTCGACTCTCTCCTTCTCTCACTAGGAGTCAAATTTAGGGTTTGTGATATTTAAATTACCGGAAGCTCTCTTCTAGTCTTCTTGTTCGATCCCCAAGGCTAAAGCTTCCCGATGACGCCGCCTCCGGGACCGTACTCTGGCGTCAGCACTCTTGCATTGGTAATTGTTCCTTTCCTCCCATATTTTGGTTCCTGGAAAACGCTTGAAATTTAGAGAGGAAACAGAAAAGAAGAAAGTTTATTTATGATCTCTGTGTTTCATTAGCGTAGGGTTTTAATTAGTGAAATTTGGAGCAATATCTTTGAAAATCAATGTCTGGTTGTTTGATTTTTGGGTTGTTTGTGTGTTTAGGTGGCTCGTGTATCGGCTTTCTCTGTAGGTCTTGTTTATGGCAACATGAAGCTTAAGTATCTCAAGGTGGGGTTTGCTATATCCGTTTGACTTAACTGTGATTGTTTCATTTCCGAGTTTATCATCTGTTTATGGAATGCTTTTATGGTTCATTGCTTATTTGATTTCCCCATTGCTCTGAAGTTCTTTGCAAGATTTGAAAGTTTGTTGTTTGATAAGAAGAATTACAGGAATTTGCGTACTGAGGCATCATCCCATTTTCACGATAGCTAGATTTGAATAAACAAAGAGCGAACTAAAAGTAATTATCAAACTAATAATGCTATTATGCTAAGGGATAACGAATTGCCTTTGTGCTGGAACATCTATAGATGAAGAAATCTGGTCCTTCGTTGTTCAGGATTGGCAATTTGGGTTTGGCTTGGCCTAGCTTGAGTTGATTGATTTTCATGAAGGTCGGCCCGGCCCGGCCCGGCCTGAACCATTTTGGACAAAATGTTAACATTTTGTTAACCATTTTGGACAAAATGTTAACAATTTGTTCGATGACTTGAGAACTAATTGGTCAAAACAACATCACTGGCTTGTTATCATCTTTAGACTTCGTGTTCTTTTCTTTGCTTGGCCTATTGTCTAATCACCTCATACTTGTTTCATATCTTGTTGAAAGTGTCTATATCTTCGTTTATTTAAGTTGGAATTTTAAAATTAACTAGGCATATAGTTAGAGACTATCATGTTCTTGATCTTTTTATCCTTGAAAGTGATTGAAGTGCCCTGATTATGATTTATTATCTGCAAATGCTTACTTGATGATGTCTTTACCATTTAAATGCAGATGAAGGCAAATTCTCACAAGAAAGCTGAAGCAAAGGCTCATCACTGAAATAGATGGTTTTCATGAGAAATTTACAGTTGAGGTGGCATAGAAATAATGCATATTGATGGGTAGTACCGTCTAGTGATTCTGGTTATAAGCTTTTTTGAAGTTTTTGTCCAGTGTTGTGAGAGATTGTGTATGTTGTTGACCAACCATGTAGCAGGACGATTTTCTGGTACTGACATTGGCTAATTCTTGGAAGATTAAGTCTTCCTTTTTCTAAAATAATAGGTCTTTTTAACGCATTAACGTTGCCCTCGAATTTTCTTTCGTTTTCCAGTAAATTGTTGATCTGGAATGCAATCAGCTCGTCAGACTGAAGTTCAGGTACTTTTTGTGAAAAGAGAATGATTTCTTATGATCCATCCATTTTTACGATAGCTAGCTTTGTGGACTTAGTATCACTGGAACATTTTTGAGGCGGCGGGGATTTGAATGAAGTCGCTGAAGTTCTTGTGCAACAGTCAAACTTCTGTGGCATGTGACAAAGTCTGTATGACCGCCAACTTTGTAGATGATCCTGTAAGGGTTTTGTTAGCGACTGGTTCAGGAAAAGAGAACTGGTTTGTTAAGAAAGTTATCAATTAGTGAACAAAGTGGAATAATGCCAACCCAATTAAGGAATAAAGAGAATCCTTGAAAAGTTATCAACTAGTGAATTAGGAAGAATGATGCCATGTTTGTCAGCCCAAGAACACCATACATAATCCCCGACCTTTTTACCAAATTTTGATCTCAAACTGCTAATGCAGCAATATTAGATCTCCAAAGTGATGAGGCAGAGAAGCCTATGTTTATGGAAGTGTAAGTTAATAAGAACTCATTGAAGAAGTGAAACCTTCAATCAGCCATGATATAGACAAATCCTTCCCAACCAATTATTGCATAAAACCAACCAAATTTGGATGTTTTAACAGAGAACTATACAAGAGAGATCACATCTCAGTTTCAGTTAAAGCAAGACAACTCTAAGGCATATGACTTGCTTCCGTCCAAATTAATTTGCCCGTCTGTCCCTGCATGAAATAAAGCAAAAAGCTCTTCATACAAACCAATAGTTATTTAGAAATCAATTAGTGTGGTGGATTAACATGGAACGTACTAACAGATCATTCAACTCTAGAGAATAGCACACTATATTATTGGGATACTTCTTAATACAGGCCACCGAAACGACATTTTTTTGTAAAACTAACCGACATTGTTTTGGTGCTCAAACTGCCACCCCTACTTATTAATATAAGAATATCCATCGAGACGGTAGCAAAATGGTGGTCAAAATCATTCCTCAGATAAGATTTCATTTATGTATTGCAACAAAGAGTTCATAATTGTCACCTCTATATAACAGGGCAGCATATGAGTCTGTAAGTATCTCAATCGTCTAAACATGAGTGCTGTAAATTTGCATCCTAACTTAAGACATCTATATAACGGGACAACATAAAGCATACGAGTCCATAAGTATCTCGATCATCTAAACATGAGTTCAGTAAATTAGCGAGTCCACAAGTATCTCAAACGTCTAAACACAATTTCTGCAAATTTGCGTTGTGACTTTTAGGAAATGGATAAGACTGCCAGCAAGTGAGAACCAAATCAATACTCACAGCAGGCATTGTTAATGTTGAATTCTAAATATGCTGTATCCTGAACAGATGGAAAGAAAGCTTAACCTGCTAAAAACCATCATGCTTCTTGAGAAAAAAAGATCAAAACAAACCTGTGGACAAATTGTTGGCAAATTCACAAAATGATACAACTGTAAATCCCTGGTGCTTCAGAAGCAACTAATTTACGTATATAATGCCTTCATCAGGGTCATCTCCCTCCCAATTTCTATCATCTTCAGGTGAACCAGATATGTTAGAGAGCTCGTCATTTTGTCTTAGTGCAGTCTTTTTCCCATCTTGTATCTTATCCAATATCGCAATAACCTAATAGGGAATAATTCAATGCACATGTATCAGAAAAGAACACCATTATTGAACTAAACTCTGCTCTCTAAGTATAGAAGAACCCAGATGAGATGATGAATGAAATGCGGACCAAACTCCGGCCAATAACTTCGAACCGACGGGTCAATGTAGGAAGTAATTTCTTCCCCAAAATGCAAAATAACAAATAAATAATTCACCTTATTATTAGAAATCAAGTTATTGAAAATTTTGAACAAATCCTGAAACCTGAAACTACCCTAAGTCTTGTTCCCCCCTTATAAAGGGCAGAAAGAAGAGTTCAATTAAATTATCTGGGCGCTGGTGAATGCTCATTGCATGAGCAATTCAATAAGAGATATCGATTATCTCGGACCGAATCGATAGATCGATTCAATCTATCAAGTGTAATTTGGGTATGCATCCATAATTCTATCTCCACCAAATGCACACTGAGTCATTCATTTAGCAATTCCTAAACTGAATAATGAATTTTGAAAGATGAAAGTGAACATATAGATATTTGACACAATGAACATGCTTGAACTCTAACAAATAACATGAGAGCTTCTACTACAATATGTTGAACTCCAAAGATTAAGATAATGGTACTTACTCTGCTTCCTTTCTCCATAGATTCATCTTCTATGAACCTAATCTCTGGAGTGAGTCTCAACTTCATTCGCTTCCCCAACTTGCTTCTCACATACTTGGTTTTCGATTTCAACCCCGCAATTGCAACCTCCTTGCCTCTCTCATCTCCAAACACTGATACATACACTTTAACTACCTGCAACGACGCACAGAACGCCACCACTTCTCGTAAGTCAAAAGCGAAATCCAAAATATGTTCAACAAAACTAAACGTTTCTTTCACCTGTAAGTCACCGGAGACTTCGACGTCGCTAATGGTGGTCAGAGAAGACAGATAACGGTCGGCGCCGAGAGCGGTCTCCGGTAAGATAGCATACTGCAGGACCTTATCGGTAAGAAGCATGTCAGAGAGCTCTCTCTGGATTTGCTTCGCCACCATTTTCACTCTCCTAGGGTTTGCCATGCATCTCGTCGTCGTTAACGGCCTTGAGACCGTGCGTCGGATAACTGGAATCTTCGGTTTGAGTGTCCGGAATGGCAGTGCGGCAGAGCTCACGGTGGTCGGCAATGGATGTGACCTGCGATAAGGTGAGATGAGCAGTTGGTTATGGAGGAGGTGTACGGTAGGCATCGCCGTAGACAATCGCAGCTCCTTCTCGCTTCCGGACTTTTGGAGTCAGACATATAAATTGTATATCTTTTTAATTTAATATGTTTTTGCATCACAGGGGAAAGGGCATTTTTGAGAAACGACTGGCCATCGGGCTAATGTACGGAAAATTTTGTGGGTCAGACCGGAATGAAAAAATGGGTCCAGTTTGATTTTGCTGGTCCAATGACCCGTAACTAGGCCCAATCATTAAAATGTGATATATATATATATATATATATATATATATACCTAAAATTTTTCAATTATTGAAAAAAATGAAATCATCTTACCTATGAAATTAGATTGGACATCTCAGGATCGAGCTTGGTATAAAATTTGACCAAAGTCATTTATAAACAGTCTCTCTATTAGTCAAAGATATGATTGCATATTTATTGGACCTCTTCAGACTCCAAGAAGCAACAAGATTCATACTAAATATTGATGTTGTTGTTGTTATTGTTTCTAGAATTAACTTCAATTAGATTGACCTGGGTCGAAATGTCAGTCGTACATATAATTTCATTTTCTCAACCTTTATTAATCAAATATTATTTATACGACGATTCAATTCAACTCTTAAATTCGAACTTAATTAATTAAATTTGATTCAAATAAATAATTTATTATAATTATTTTAAATTAATAATTTAAATCAAGTATAATTAGTTTGGGTCGAGTTTAATTTTTTTAGGTTTCTTAAACCATAAAAATTTTCAAGTCTTATCCTTTTATATAATTATTCATAAACCCTAAAGTGACAAAATAAAGAGCCATCTCCAGATTGGAAAGCTGTTTCTGCCTCAAAAAGCCTGTACCGCTTGCTACTTCAATCCCACACCAACCAACCAACCAACACAAACACCACAAAGTGTTAGAAGTTGGAAGACCAAATGGGTATTTTATACAACTCCATTTCCTCTACTTTGGGGCAAACTTGTTATTGTTTTGACAGGTCCTTATTTAAAATTACTATTTTTTCTTGAAACGAAGGAGTCCGCAGACGTTATTCTTTAGATATATATTAGGTAAATTTTTAGATTAATATAATAGTCTGCAAATCACGTCAACTGAATATTTTGTACTAGGTAAGTCCTGCATGACATACTCGATCAAGAGAACGTAGGTAGGAAGATTCGAACACAAAACTTTTTAATCTCATGCCTCCCTTCACCAACTCGACCACTCCCTAGAAGGCTTAAGAATTCTAATGTTTTAAAAAACGAACCAATTTAATCCGTGTAATAGTAAAAATTTTAAACCGACCAACTTTTCAATTTTGCTTTCAACTTCTCAGTTCAAGTTAGTTTGATAATCTTTGTTGTTAAAAATTGATCAGTTTATTAATTTATCAGTTAAATTTTTTAAACCTTAAATTTTTTATCTTATTAATTTAATTTTCGATCAAAATTTTAAAATATTAAAAAATACAGAAACATTTGGTTTAAAATAATGTTTTTTTGATACTTCCAGCTTCGTATCTGTATCAGGATTCTTCAGTTCCTGTAATTCGTGAACTGCTTTTGGCTTCTGCTCGATCGGTTTGTCTGGAACATGTGCTTCTTAACATCAAACTGTACTACATTAAAAAATAAATAAACAAATCTGCATCAAGATTAGGGTTCTGATACTATGTCTTCTGAACTCTAAATGCTATGTCCTCCGAACTCTAAAACTAATTAAACTGATGCAATAATTTACTTTAGTCCGTGTTTAGGACGCACATAATAATAACCTGTAAATCACATGGTCAAATACGTTAATTAACGGATCAAACTTGAGACAAAGCGATCTTCGAAATCACTAAACATCCCGACATAGAACATCTAGTGCCCGAGCTCTTAGAGCAAATATGTTGGATATTTTAGAATATCTGTTCAGTAAATATGAAAATATTAAAGAGTTTATAAATGGTAAAGGTTAATTATCTAAATGATTAGTTTTAGTCATTTTGATAATGATTGACTCAAACCCAATTATTATTAGTAGACTCTACATTCTATCCATATTAAAAATTTTAATATGGTATCAGAGTAGATTTGGTCCGGATTATTAATTTCTTAATTGTCCATCTAGATGTCCACTCCCAGAGGCCCGATCTGATTACTACTGTGTTTATTTCAAGTGACGACTGGATGTTTAGTCCCAGTTGCACTTAAGAGGGAGTGTTAGAGTATCCTATATTGACTAAACATGAAAATGTTAAGGAGTTTATAAGTGATAAGGTTCAACTATTCAAATGACTAGTTCTGGTCATTTTAACAATGATTAACCCAAGCCTAATTATTATTAGTGTACTCTACACTCTGCCTATATTAAAAAATCTAATAAGACAAAACTAATGATTAAAAAACTCAACTGTTCTGGTTGATTTAATTGTAAAATCTTGAATTGTCAAATTTTTAGTTCGATTTTCAAATTTCTAATTCAATTTACTTTAATAACTTTTATTACTAAAAACCGACCAGTTTATTAATTAATCAGTCAATTTTTATAAATTAATAAGTTATTATTAACCAAAATAAATAAATAAATTTTTATTTAATAATGTAATTTTTCAATTAAACCTAAAATTCTTTGCTTTTTGAAATCAATCTCTTTTAACTATATTTCAAATTATTTAATTTTAAGCCAGTTTTATAACGATCTAATATTAGTTGAACTCTTTAAAACTTAAATCTCTTGTTTTAATTAAGCAAGTTACTTAATTGAAGTCTTAAACCTTAAACTTTAAACTTTCTCTGTGAGTGAATTCTCGCATTTTTCTTAATTAAACGTGTTACTTAATTGAAGAACTAGATCAAGAGTGGTTAGTAACCAATAAGTTTTGGTTAATTTCTGAACAAGGCACTAGAAATTCATCATTATGTTTCATTTTTAATCATTACTAAATATTTTTAAAATCATACCAAAAGTTAAACCGATAAGACAAAAAATTTAAGGTTTAAAATATTCAAGAAGTATTAAATTATCATAAAAGTCATTAAAGATTGAATAAAATTAAAGAAATTAAAATACAATTGCAAGAGACTGCTTTTAATTTAAAGTTTAATTGAAAATTGAAACTGTCAAATGAAAATTAAATGGTTTTTTTTATTTATAAAAATTGATTACTTTACGAAAATCAAAAGATTAATTAATAAACTGATAGATTTTTAACAATAAGAGTTATTAAAGTAAATTTAACTGAAAATTTGAAAACTGAATCAAAAAATTGGTAAGTTCAAGGTTTTTACAGTTCAACTTTTTAATCATAGAATTTATCAGTGTTTTAAAAATAGGAGCAGAAGTTAAATCGATATGGCAAGAAATTTAAGGTTGAAAATGTTTAAAAGGTTCAATTAGTATTAGAATACTATAAAATTAATTATAGATTAAATAAAATTAAAGAATTTAAAAATAATTATAGAAGACTATCCTTACCTACTAAAAAATTTAAAATTTAATTGAAAAATGAGATTGTTAAATGAAAATTAATCAGTTTATTTTGGTTTATAAAAATTGATTAGTTTGCAAAAACTGATAGATTAATTAATAAGCTAATTAATTTTTAATAACAAAAATTATTAGACTAAATAAAACTAAAAAATTAAAAATTGAATAAAAAAGTAACAAATTCAAAATTTTCATTTATTGTTAAACTAATATAGGATGCGTTTAGATCTGCACTGCGGTTGGGATAAGTACTTATCCACCGTAGTTTCTAAATGCAATCACATATTTGAATTTGAGGGCGATCAAGCGAAGGTTAGATAAAAGTATAGAGCTACCGCAGAAATCGATAAATAGAAAGACAGTTGCAGTAGGAAAGTGCTTCTGGGATAGAAATTCTACTTTTCATTAATAATTTTCTGATATATCCACTATCAAATATCAATAGTATTTAAGTAAAGTAAAAATAGCTAATGATATATTTTTATAAAATATTTTATTTACTAAATTTATTTTATTTATATTTTCTTAATTTAATTTAATATCTTATTATTTATAATTTTAAATTTATATGACTAATAATATAATTTTTAATTATTTATACATCAATTAATAGTTTATTAAATCAATGAATTTTTTAGTTATTTTATCTTTTTTCAGTAACTGTAATTGTACTTGTCAAATATCTATTTTCACGTTTCAGTACTTATCAAAACAATAATCTTAAATACATAAATTCTTATTATTTTAGTTGGCTAATTTTATCACGTTATTAACCGCTATCGTTTCGCAAACTGAGCCATAGTCTATTCAACTTTTAAACCATTAGAATTTGTTTGCTGTTAATAAGAGTGATAATGAATGGGTTAAGAAACATATTCAAACACCGTAAAGATACGGCAACTTGAGTTCTCACAAGTCAATTCTTGTAGTCAAATCATCGTGGTGTTTAGAAATTATAGCGAGACATGAGCATGTTCCTGCACGTTACTTAGCGTTAATTAAGGCACAAAAGGCAAGGCCTTTACTTGTTGTCATTGTCCCTTCGAACGAGTCTAAGCATGGATTATTAGCAATAATGACTTATAAATAAGGATTGAATTGGCCAATGGGATACACCAAAAGCTTGCATTTGTGGATTGTTTTTGACTTTTGTTCTAAAAGAGTAGCTAGGTGTTTGACTATCGAATTAACGATTTAGAGTTAAGAAACGATCTCGACTCTTTTTTTTTTTTTTGGGGGTAAAAACGATCTCGACTCTTTGGTTATGGAAGAGCTTGAAACTGTATATTATGGCTCTTTGGTAATTAGCAGATTGTATTAGTTGTTAAATAATTTTATTAACGATTAGTTGATAGCAAATTATATCAGCTAATTTGACTAATTATTGTCTATTAAAAATATTTAGTAAAATTAATTATTTAGTATTAACTGTTTATGTATAAAATAACTTATAAGGACATAACTTAAAAAAATTATAAATACATAGAGTATTATATTTTAATACTTCTTTGAATATTTTCATAAGAATTTAAATTCTAAATATTTAATTTTATAAAAATTAAATGTATAAATCTAATAATAATAAATGCTTTTTTCTCCTTATTCAATCTTAAATTAACGATAAATACTTAACATAGGCCAAGATTAATAATTATTGTAAGAAGAGAAGAAAGCTTCAATAATAATTACATGAAAGTTGCACGCATCGTATAAGATTGGGAAGAGGCAACGAAGAAAAAAAAGAAATGGAGGCTTTGTCGTTGTCTGTGAGTATTCTTTAGAGGGCATAATTTGTCATTTTTGATCAGTTGAATGCCAAATCCTAATCTTCTTGAGTTTTTTCAAAATCAACCGATTAGGTTTAATCAATCAACTCAATCAATTGATTATCAAACACAATGATAAGTTGTTTAACATAGTCAATCAGTCAATTTTAAATGGATAAGTCATTCACCAAACGGGACAGATGATAGTTTACTTGCCATATCCTTGTATTTGGTTAAGGAAAGCAAAATCAGACTAATCAGTCAAGATTAAAGTTTCAATAATAACAACATAATTTCAATAAAAGTCATGCTAATATGTAAAATTTAGGAAGGTCTAGAAGTACAAGCCTTACTCCTAACTGGTACAAAGACTGTTTCTGATAGAACTATAAAAAAATTGAAAAAATAAACGATGATATAAAGATAAAAAAAGAAAAAGACACAAATAAAAATTAAAATTAAAATAGACATAAAAGATTATAATAGTATAATAAAATAAATAAATATTTACAAATAAAAATATAAAAATAGGTAATGAAATAAATATTATAACAAATATAGAATAAGGAAAGAAAAAAATAGTATCATTTTGTTCGGTACGTAAACACGAAATCCGATTTGGACCGTGGTTGACCCAATTATTAACATCAAAACTATGTCGTTTTATTCAAATGTTTGAAACAAGCACCATCAAATTCTTCTCTCCCTGCAAACTAGAGTAAGGATTTGGCTCAAAAGTGACCCATCCCATCTAAGGAGAGTCCAAAGCCATGTCCCAGCATACATTCCCTAGATCTTGATCTTGGATTAATTAGTATTTTAATTAGGATTACTGTGTTCATAAGATTATGGGAGACAAGAGATCATGGGAATAGAAGGAAAATTAATATTAATTAGTTAATTACATTAACTAATGGTATGAACTTTTGCTATGCTTAATTATTCAACAATCATGACTTTGAGTATGAGCTAAGTTGTCATGATAGTAATATTCTCCATGCTAAGAAATGCTCTCATGAACAGTCATTAAAAAAACACTTTCCAATGTGAAAAAAAAGCTTGGAAATAGTTACGCATGGTAATGAGTCAGGTTGGCCGGCCCTGTTCAAACTTGAAATTTTATTATTGGGTCTAAGTTCTTCGAATCGGACGTGAATTAAGGTCTCCTCTCATCTGACTCTCTATAAGAAAATCTCCGTTCACTATTTTCCGTAATATCTTCCCTTTGCCAAGTCACGGGATTTACAAGATGTCCCAAAGGCTCACTCGAAAGGCTGTTATACTACTCGAGTTTAGGTAGCCTAAAGTTTGATCAAGTTCGATTATATTTTTTTAATTTAAAAATTAAAAAACGACATTTTATATGAAAATTTTGAGTTTCTAGCCAGGTTGATCTTGATGACTTTAGGTTGGGTCGAGATAGGCATCTCATGTCATGCCTAGTTATTTAGCAATAATAGATGCAATGGGAATAAAATAAAATGATTTACATTTATAGATTTTTTAATAACATTGTCAGAAATAGCCTCCCTATTAGTTGAGAATAAGGCTATGCACTTTTGAATTCTCCGACCTAACTTTCACTGAATTGTTGTTGTTGTTTTTTAATAACATTAAATAACACTGCATTCATTACTAATATAATTTTTATTGATTAAACTGAGAAGAAATCAAATTAGTGTAACCTACAACAACTTCATTAGTATGTCTTCACTTCATTAATAAAAGCTAATTAAATGAATAACCAAAGAGGCAAATAATTATATCCTCAGGGAGAAAAAATCATTTATAATTCAATAATATTTGGTGTTATTACCTTAATAAATCACTCCTTCCTCTTATAAAACTCCCTAATAAAATCATACCTATTTTTAACAATTATTATAATTAAAAAATTCTATTTACTTAGTCAGTTTAATCTTAAAAACTTTGAATCTAATAGCTTTTTTATTTAGTTTTTCATTTTTCGATTCGATTTATTTTATTAACTTTAATTCTTAAAAATTGATGAATTCATTAATTAATATGTTGATATTTATAAATTAATAAATTCTTATAAATTAAAATAAATCAATTAATTTTTATTTAATAATCTTTATTTTTAATTGAATTTTAAATTCTTCGATGTAAAAAACAATTTAATTTTATTTAATCTAATTTTTAATACCTATTTAATCTTTTAAAATTTACATTTTTTATCTTTTCGGTTTAATTAAAATCAAAATTTTAAAATATGGCTCATTAATATAATGGACGTGCCAATCTCGTAATTATCTCAAAACCAAGGGCGTTTATGAAACCATCTTATATTATAAAGAACCCACTAATAACCTACACTTTCTCGCTCAAGCTCAAAAAGACTTTCACGCTCCCTCACTTTCTCTTCAACTTTCTCTCACTTTTTCTTTATCCCTTGATTTTCCCGAGAAAATGCCGAAGAGCAACAGAATCCGGCACATTGTGAGAATCCGACAGATGTTAAAACGATGGCGGACGAAGGCGAGGCTGGCAGCAGCTCGAACGCCGTCCGATGTACCCGCCGGACACGTGGCTGTCTGCGTGGGGGCAAGTTGCAAGAGGTTTATCGTGCGCGCGACGTACCTGAACCACCCGATATTCAAGAGTCTCCTCGTACAAGCGGAGGAGGAGTACGGCTTCAAGAACCCCGGTCCTTTAGCGATCCCGTGCGACGAGTCGGTTTTCGAGGAGATTCTGCGTGCGGTATCGGACTCCCCACAAGTCGTGGGATTCTCGAATCCCGAGGATCTTCAGCGATGTCGCCACGTAAGCTTCAGGAGCGGTTTTGATTATTTGGGTGAATCGAGGTCGTTGCTTAAAGGTTAACGGACTGGGTTGACTCGGTGAATCGTTCGAGTGGAAGTAACTAACCATATATGTTTTTGTTCAATTATATTGGTTAGGTATAATTTTGCTTTAGAGTTAGGGGATTGGGATGTTGTGATGGGGAGGAATGGAAAAGTTTGTTTTTTTTATATATAATTTTTATTAACCAAAAACACCTCTTGTAAATTTTAAGGGGAATATCTCACAATTTGTATTAATCCAAATTGTTCAAATATTATTGCTATGAGTAGGATCATGTTAATATATTTTTATATCATTAAATATTCTCTTGGCAAGGTCGATGGACATCTTCGGTAAGAAAACAACTCGTTAGCACATCTTCGATGAAGTAAATAGCTCATTGGCATGAACACTTTCAATGAGAAAACAACTTGTTAGTATATGTACATGGCCCTTGAACATTTTCGGTGAAAAAATAACTCGTTAGCACATATATCGAGTGTGATTGAATTTCTTTATAAGTCACCCTAATTTGATTTGATTTTTTTTTAAATTTTGGTTTTACTCTTTAAATTTGTATGTAAATTAAACAAATAAAAGGAATTTAGTTATCCATATATATATAAAGTGTTATGCATACTTTGCTTGTGGACTCAATGATTGTAGGCAAATTGCTATCATGGGGGTTTGCTTTTCTGCCTTAGCCATTAGTAGCTGGCTTACACTTGGAATTGTTATATTCTTCATATGATTATTTTAATTAAATTTATCATTTCTTAAATAAAAATTAATCTAATTATTTTAGTTGATACAAATTGAATAATTTACGAAAATTGACTAAGTAATTAATAAATTTTATTAAACTAAATCAAACCCGAATAAAAAAAATAACCAGTTCAAAACTTTTACGACTAAACTTGTCAAATCGATTTAGTTTTTAAAATTTTAGAATTCATTATAATTAGCCGAAATTTGTCTGTATCATTCCACAATTAATATCAAAAATAGTGAAAACATTAGCATGAGCAAGACGTAAATGCCACATAATGTCATGAAAATGACGAAACCGTCTCTACGATAGAAAAACAAGAGTTGGAGTCAAACATAGCCTTTTGTTAGGCCTTAATCCGTGAAAGCAAAAGAAGCTGAGGTTCATGAATAACGAACGAATCAATACACTAATGACAAATTGGTGTCTTTACGATTAGATTCTATCATAACCAGAACCAGCCAATCAAGATGATAAAAAGAATCCTATTACACAAATTTTCTTTTTCTTTTTCTTTTTCCTTTTAAAGTAAATGATTTTTTTTAATATTTATAATTTGGATATTAATAATCAAGAGATATTCTTTACAAATATAAGGAATATATAATTATGTATACTAATTTTATATTAAACATTTCATAAATCATTAATTTGTTTATACAATAGCTCACAAACAATAAGTTTACGACTCAAAGTTTAAAACGTTAAATCGGTATTAAACCGTCATAAAACTGGTTAAATAATAATTTAAAATATGATTGAAAAAAATTGTCCCTTTATTTATTATAAAATTTGTAGTCGGAAGGTAGGCGGCATAGGATGGTGCCGGGCAAACGGCAGAGAGGATCTTATCTCTAATATATGTTGTAATCAATGTAAATATATTTAACCACTAATCATGTAATACGGAATAGCGACATGTGAGGTCCCTGGTCTCGTACAACTTTAGCAACGAGTGGGTGGTGTCTCATTTTGTGACGGACGTGTTTGTTTGATAAGCTTTGTATTGTAGCCTTTGGTACAGCATATTGCAAGGGCTAATGTATTGTCATGTATTGAAAAAAGAAGAGAGGAACGTTAAAGAACTTATAAAAAAAAAGCAATAATTTATGGATGTTATGTAACATACTAAGATGTTTTGCTAGGTCTTGTTTGGAGTTTTTTCACAACGGCACAAAGTACACATTTTGTACCATGATAGGGTTTAAATAGGAATATTAATTTTAGACCGGCTCGACCTGATTTTAGCTCGGATTGATCGAATTACGAAAGGATTATGAGCTAAAAGTAGTTAGCACGGGTCGGCTCGTAACCCGACCATTACTTTAAAAACAATGTCATTTTTTAACATTTTAAAAAATTACAAGATGAGTTGCGTGCCACGAATCGGTTAGCCTATTGACATTTCTAGGTATAAAGTTATCAATAGTTTAAAAATTGGCAGATTTGTCTATTAAGAATTTGAGAAATTTTATTGCAATATGGTATACTTATCTCTAATACCTTATGTCTAAACAATTTTATATTAGGATGAAACCGTAGTTTAATAAGCCTTAAAAATTTTCAAAAATTGATAAAAAAACTTTTTTCTAATTTTAAAAATTTTAGAAAAATCTATGTTTATAAAGATTTTAGTTAAAAAATAATTACAAAACAAATGTAGTATGAATATATCACTAATATGATAATTCAACTTACCTTTTTAATCTGACTTAAATGATAATAAACTGTCATAAAATCGACTAAAGATTAAATAAAATTAAAGAATTTGAAATATGATCAAAAGAGATTGTCCTTTTTTATCGAAACATTTAAAGTTTATTTTAAAAAATTATTAAATGAAAATTAATTGATTTATTTTAGTTTATAAGGACTTATTAATTTATTAAAATTGATCGATTAATTGATAAATCAATTGATTTTTAACAACAAAGATTATTAAAGAAAATCGAATCCAAAAATTAAAATCAAACTCAAAAGTTAGACGGTTCAATATTTTTATAGTTGAACCAGTTGAATCGATTAAATTTTTTAATTATTGCTTATTTTTACATATTGTATTATTTTTTTGACAAATTATTTATAATGTAATAAAGGATTTAATTGTCATTTTCCTCTCTTAATTTATAAATTTATGCTAATTTGAAGTAAGGATGAAACTTAAAATATGGCTAATCATACATCTCTCGTTGTCTGTAGCTTTCAATGTGGAAAATTGCGCCACCCACTTTTAAAGATAAGCTTTTGGAATAGATTTTTATTTCTGCAAAAGGACCCCTTTCATCTTTAAATCTGAATCTGTGTGTAGGACTTTCAAGTTCCAATCCCATCCACCGTTAATGCTTCAAGGAAAGCGCCTTTTAAGGCTTTGTTTGGTAATTAGCTGATTGCATTAGCTGTTAGCTGATTCTATCAGCTGTTAGTTAATAACTGATTCTATCAGCTGATTTGACCAGCTGATTGTATTAGCTGTTTGTCATTTGATGTTTGGTAAAATTAGCTATTTA
>JANIIA010000191.1:69323249-69341333 GCA_027478495.1 Erythroxylum alaternifolium
GTTTTTGGGTTTCTGGCAGATTTGACCTTTAGTCATTGTGGGATTTTTATCTTGAGATTGGTTTAGCCAAAAATTCTAAAATTTCATACTTAAATTCTTGACTCGTTGATGGATTTTTTGGGACCAATTGTAGATTTTTCTGAGCTGGAATTTAGGAGAAACAAATTCCCAAAATTTGCGTCATATTTTGGATCCCCAGAATGACCTTTCGACGATGTTTCGATCATAACTTTTGACTTAGATGGCGAAATCCAGTAATTCAAGTCTCATATTGAAGCTAACTCAACGAGAGAAAAAAAACCCTTACAGAACTTAGCATATCAAGCTCTATATCCAAATTCCAAACAATTCTACTGAAAAGGGAAGATGGCATTAAAGAAGATAGCTTATAAATTCAAAAGATTGTTGATGTTGGAAAAATCAACATTTCTTGTTAAACTATGCAGAATCCATGCAAAGTGAGAATACTTCTTGACACTTTGCCTGAGACCAAAGTTTTAGAGAAGGAATTGCATGAAAAGCATGAGGCAGGCATCAGAAGAAGTTATGGAAACTGAGTATCCTGAGGAACTCAGAATGTGATTGCCCTGATGCTAAATTTGCTTATGGGTTTTGTGTTTTGATATTGTCACAACACATTGCATCACACTTGGAACACTTGGATTATCACGAAGCATGAGGCGGTGTTCCTGATAATTTCGGTTTTTTCCCAAAGCTGGACTCGGTTCCTGATCGTTTTGGTTCATTCTTGCGCTAGGATTAACCATTTTGGCACTTACAAGTTAACAGATCCAGAGGTTATAGGTACTGGATCTAATATAAACAAAAAGTCGATGAAAAGTAGTCACACTGTAAGGGATTATATCATGGAAAATTTGAGTATTTTATCATTGATCATGTGAACAAAGAAACAACAGCTTTACACTTCCGGTTCTGATAAAGCTTTTCAGCTAAAAAAAGAGACAACTGGAAAGACTCCTGCCAGAAAAAACTGTACAGTTTTCTGTGAATGGTTTATCGGCCTTATTTTATGATCCACTCAAGCCTGAAGTGACATGGATGAAAGTGTCTTCTCTGCAGGGAATTGTCAGGCCACCCATTGGATGGTCAAAACCAAATTCCTCTTCAGCTTTTCTGAGCAAATCTTGGAAAGAAGGCTGATTCAGATAGGATACTGGAACTACAAAACGCTTCTTTTCAGTATCCCCCACATAAATTGCTAAGAAACCTTTTGGCACTTCTGATGATCCTAAAGAAGCTTTGCTTGTTGTTGATTTTGATCGGTGGAGGATTTGTTTAGCAAAATTTCCAGCAAAACGAATAGCCATGATCTTTTTGCTAGCAATTTCCGTGGAAGAAGATTAGAAGAGAACAGCTTCTAGGTGGCTTGGGGTTTAAGCTGAAGTACTCAAAAGAAGTAGAATATGTCAAAACTTGAGTTGTGTAGTATTTGATTGTCTTGGCTGATGATATATATAGATGATGTAGGTTCTGTAATATCTGAAGCTAATACTCCTCAACTTCAGGTCTGCCATAGACACATGTCATAAAGGTCCACATGGTCCCGTCTTCTAACTAATTAAAAAACACTGCATTTACACCTTCAACAAGATGACGCCCCGCAAGTTCAAGGCCATGAAATAAGGGACCAGCAAAACTATGGAAAAGAACAGTTGGATTGGATTAGAAACATGTTATCGACAATTAGTCTATGGTCTGAAAACTTAGTTGCATATGCATTCTGGACATGCTTGTGACAACCAAGTATGGTATGAGATGATACGAGGCAATTCTGAATTATGGATTAGTTGTGGTGAGTGATTAAGGTAGGTACATATGTGCAGCAGAACAGGTCACATGGTTTTGTCTTCCATTAATTGAACTTGTAAGTTTGTTGGCAAGCATTATCCAAGGCAGTTTTAAGAGAAATATACGCGGAGGACCAACTTGCTTGATTCAGAGATGTTGACAGTGACACCTCAGTAAGCATAAACCAATCTCCTAAATGAAGAATGCTCGTATCCCGAGTCTTTTGACAGTTCGTGGATGATAGTTGGGGAAGCCCACGCCCTGAGTCTTCAGTGACATGCGGTGTCCCAAACCTGAACACATGCGAGAGTGACTATAAGAAAGATAGAAGGAAAAGAAGGAGGTGTACAAGCAAACCAACATTTCACTCTCCAACTGTTTTATCTAGAAAAACAGAAACTAATTTAAGCATCGGAGTGCTTAAATCGGAACTACCTCCGACATTGTTTTATAGGAATACGTCAATCAAGTTAAGCAGGAGAGTTCATTGGGAGGGTAAAAAATGCATAAATTTGGTTTCTTCTGGTGATCAGGTCAGGTATGCTTGGCTAGTGGATCAGTGTCGTAAAAGACACATCCATTAAATGTGAGATGAACTTTTCTGTTATATCAAACCAAGTGTCTTCAATTTTGTACATTAAAGATAGGATTTTTGTTAGAGTGTAACTTGATTTAGTGCTGTTGTAAAGTTTAAGTTGTGTTGTAATGGAGTAGGTATAGTTTACGTGTATTAGTAGATAAATCAGCATATTCTGTCAAGTCCAAGCATCATTGTGTTTCTGAAATTCAAGCAAATGTATTCAGCACACTCAAGCTATATATGTTTAGAATACAATGAATGAAGTAGTTCTCTTTTGATCCAATTCTCCTTCTTATTTGAATTTACAAGTTCTGTACATGATATTCTGCATTTGTTTACAATTTTTTTCCATAGCCCATTTCCTGAAAAACTGTAACAGATTTTGTTTCTTTATCAAACTGCAACTATTCTGAGAACATATCAAACAAAATTGAAGTGAAGAAACTCTTCTTATTTGTATTCATTTTGAAGTATATACATTGAATTAAGAGTTTCAAGCTCTACAAAATTTTCCTTGTGGGGTTAGTTTACAATCTCTTATGATCTACTGAAGCTAGAAGTGACATCAAGGAAACAATCTTCACTGCAGGGAATTGTCAAACCACCCGTTGGATGATTGAAACCGAACTCCTCTTCAGCTCTGCTGAGCAAATCTTGGAATGCAGGTTGGTTCAAGTATGCTACTGGAACCACAAATCTCTTCTTCTCAGCTTCTCCAACATAAACAGCCAAGAAACCTTTAGGTACATCTAAGCATCTTGAAGCAGATTTGTTCCTAGATAAAGATCGTCTGAGACCTTGTTTAGCAAGAACACCAGGCAAACGAATAGCCATCTTAAATTGTTGGAAGGTTTAGAAGAAAAGTGCTATGATTGTAGTTTACTGCTCAAGGAAAAACTAAATGTTTGAGAACTTCAAGACTTGGAGTGAGTTGTTTTTGAGCCAAACATGTATATATAGGTGACCTTATGTAATGTAGATCATGTAGGGTCTCTGGTTAGTGGCCAAGAATCATCTGGCTGGGGCTTGTTTGAGACATTGTTCATGAGGATATCACATGGCATTGTCAGATTGTGTTCATACAACAACGGGTATAAAGATTGAGAAGATTCCAACTTCTTTCAATGGTGTCAATATCTATAACATGTCCTATCGCAGAAGAAATTAAGCCTATGGAGGACCAGATAAAGACTTAAAACTAAGTGATTGCTTGATTGGAAGACATGCTGGGACAACCTATTCATTAAATCAGAAAAAAGCAGAATGCACAAGCAAGATATGAGAATCCAGCTGTAAAATTAAGTTGTCTAAGAACAGAACTTGTAAGAAAAAGGGACTGTTTACCAGTTGTGTACCTTATTTCAGTACAGTGATGGTAACAGGGTCCCTTTTTCTTATAAGTTCTGCTCTTATACAACTAAACTTCAGTGTTTTGTCTAAACAAGATTGAATAAACATTTACTGACTTGCAAGTTTTGAAGACCTGTTATTTGATGGTTGGTGGAACATGGAATTAATTGTTCCAAGGAAACTGCAAGATAAAAATATGAAAAAGGAATAACTTGAGATTGAATTACCCTATTCATAGGAGTAGGGAATGTAAACAGTTCCATTCTGCAGTTCTTCTATCAAGATTTGAGATTTATTTCTTCTGTTAGAGTTTGCACATTAAAGGTAGGATCTCTCTTTTTTTAATTTCAGAGTTCATTTTCTGACAAATAGTAATCAGCATTTGTGCAGATATCTCTTGAATTGTCAAAATGACACATCCTCCATCTTTCTCTAAATTGCAGAGAGAATTCATCTCATGGGAAGATCTAACAGTGAAATTTGGTTGAAAGGAAGGCTTCAAAGTACCTGCCTCAACAGTTCTTCTGCATAAATAAATAGCTAGTTTCAGTGATGAAGTTGAAGAGGAAATTATTCAGTTAATTGCCTGCTTATCTGAAATCAACCATCAGATAAGAGGTACCATGATTCTGTTTATGATATTCACATGGTCAACTGATTGATTGTGAGTAACAGATACATATAAGATAATGTAAAGCTCTAACTATCAACTTCAATGTGTGTGTTAGAAGAGGAGCAAAAATTTAAGGAAAGGAACAATTTCATTTAGTATTGATGTCAAAGTATGTACAATGAATTGGCAGTTCTAGCTCTAAAAAATTGCCTTGTGGGTCTAGTTTCAATCTCTTATGATCTTCTCAAGCTAGAAGTGACGTCAAGGAAAGTATCTTCATCACAGGGAATCGTCAAACCGCCCATTGGATGATCAAAACCAAATTCCTCTTCAGCTCTACTGAGCAAATCTTGAAATGAAGAGCGGTTCAAGTATGAAACTGGAAGTATGAACCTTTTCCTCTCAGCTTCCCCAACATAAACAGCTAAGAAACCTTTAGGCACAGGTAAACATTTTGAGGCAGATTTGTTTCCAGACACTGATCGTCGGAGACCTTGTTTTGCAAGAACTCCAGGAAGGCGAATAGCCATCTTGTCTTGGTGCTAGTAACTAGAGTAAAAGAAGGTTCACAAGAACGGAAATTCTGATGGTTTTCTGCTGCAGGAAAAGCAAAATGCTTGAGAATGTGATGACTTGGAGTGAGTATTCTGTGCGCCAAGCATTGTACATATAGATGAAACTATGTGACGAGAGTTAATTAGAGTTTGGAGTGAGTGGCCAAGAATCATTTGGCTGTGGTCTGCTTGAAACATTCCATGAGGGTATCACATGGTCTTGTCTTCCAACAACAGAAAATGTAAGGACTCAGAGGATTCTTGCTTCCATTCAGAACCTGCTAAAGATTGGAAATTGACAAGTTGGCTCAATGTTCATGCAAATGGTGGGGACATTTAGCGTGTGAAGTAAAATTAAGTGCCTTCTTGATTAGGGACACTTTGGGACAGCCTATTCTTGGACTCCAGTGGAGGCAGAATTCAGGAGCAACATAACATAATCCAGCTGTGGAAGTGAAACTGTTCATGAATGGAAACTGTGAGAGTATCAGAAAAGATCTTTACCTCTTTAGTACAACACATCAAGGTCGTAGAGATTAATCCATTGATATTAGTGCTTTGCATGAACAAGATGATCTCTTTGCAAGCTTCATGAACTAGTCAGGATTGCCTTCACTATTGAATAGGATACATAGTTCATCATTTACCTATACTAATCAGGATACTGGTCCACAACAAATTCCAATTCGAGTTTAAGCTTCACTTGCCTGGAAATAGCTAGTTAGAGAGTTGATTAGTAATCTTTTCCATGGACTTGTAGAAACTTTCACATTTTCTCTTCTTTTTGATATGAAAGTCTAATACTCACTATCCACGTGATATTTCACATCTAACTTCATTGAAACCTAGTCTTGAGACTTTCTGCAATATGACAGCCATGATTCACACCCTTCCACACATACAACATAATGTATCTGTTGTGGTTTAAGTTACTGATTCATTCGATAATTTCTCTTGTAGTTGCAGAGTATCCAGTTAAAACGCAAATAAGAGGTTATGGCAATAACTAATAATGGGAAAAGGAAGCAAAAAATGGCACCAAATTATTCCTCAATTTGATTGATGAACAAATTGTGAGGCAGTTACAATAAGTTGTGTTAGTTGCTTATGTGTTTACAAAACTGTTTCTACTGATTAAAGACTATGTTGAACTTGAGCCTGAGATGATGCTAACAAAGATGTCTTCTCTGCAGGGAAGAGTAAGACCGCCCATGGGATGATCGAAACCGAATTCTTCCTCAGCCCTTCTGAGTAATTCTTGGAATGAAGGTTGATTCAAGAATGATAATGGAACTATGAACCTCTTCTTTTGATTCTCTCCAACATAGACAGCAAAACAGCCTTTCGGAACATCGGGAATTACTGAAGATGATTGGTTTCCAAGCAGATTCGACCTGCGAAGGATGTGCTTGGCATTCAGAATTCTTGGAAAACGAATAGCCATTATTTTACACGTCAGGAAGATGAAGAAAACTGCAGTGAACTTGAATAGAGGAGAGATTAGTTTTGTGGATAGCGAATGTGTGTACTTGAATCGAAGTTGCAGGCTTGTGTAGTGATCCATATGTGTATATATAGACATTATGTGGAAAACCTTATATGTGATTCAGAGGAAAGCAACCTCCTACTAGGATTTACTCGGAGACAAAGACAGCTGAATCATCACATGGATCTGTCTCCTCAACTGACCATGACAGTTTTGGTAGTGAATGAGTTTGCTAGTTTGTTACCACACATTAGCCAAACTAAAATGAGTCTTCCATGTAAGAGACTAACTTTATGGATGACGACAAGGTAAGTCGAGCCCGACACAGTCAGCTTGAAGCTTGATCGGGGTCGGAGAAGCCCCATAGGCCAAAGTTTAGCTTGGTTTCAGACTAAACGAAACAGCGCAGTTTTTTTCTTGGTTGGCCGAGCTGTAAAGCCCTAGTTAGAGCCTGACCCGAGACTACCAACTCTAAATAATTTAGTATAGAAATAAATTATCATCATCATGTTAGCAGAAAACAGAACATGCACCAGACATCAAGTATGGTATTGTTGGTAAGGATGTGAAGCCTTATTACCAAATTTCTTAAGAACATTAAGATGTATGGATTTGTTACATCATACAAACCTGACATGCTGTTTTCTTCCATCAAAGTGGGATCTTGGTTAGAGCATGTCCCTTGTGTTACGGTCTAGTTGAGGTTGGGCAAAATGTAAGTCCTATGTCTATACTAATTTGCATCAAGCTAAACTTTATGGACATTTCTGTTAAGGAAAATTTGAGAGAGTAAACACTACCATGGAAATAATATAATGAGACTTCATTGATGTACAACAGGTACTTACAAAGTTTAGAATAGACTGCTTTATACTCAACAGCATGAATCCTGCAAATCTGTCTAAAACTGGTTACTAGATAACAACAAAAAATAGATAATTTGTCCAAATTTTTCCATACAAATTCGGACAAAGTTCAAAGCTACCAAGGTGCTAAGTGTTTGAGTTGTGTTTTTCTCAGCTTTCAGTCTTTCTGTTGACAATGTTCACTAGCAATTTTCCGTGCCAATGTGTCATTACCATGCTGTCTCAAGGTGCTGGAACGTCACCGAACAACCTAGGTGTTGCATTTCCAGCAAAATGGACAGCTTGGACATTTCACAAATTTCTAGATAGCTAATTTTCTGAACAGCTTTGTTTGCAACATTTTCTTATCACAGCATGCTGTCAATAGCATTTGAAGCTTGTAGCTTTTAGGAATGCCACTATATGTTTGAGCACTCATCTTTTGAAGAACAAGTTGAAGTCCAAGATCTAAATCCAGATTCCAGAACAATCAAATGACATTTTAATCTTCTAGATGATAAAATTATGAGAAGAAAGTAGGAAAGTTTTCCTTATGAACTGTTCCATTAAAAAACCAAATTGCCATTTGGACAGATGAAACGAAGGGATGAAGCTATCAATTTACATGGAAGATCATTTCAAGTAAAGGAGAAAAAAAACATACTTTGAGGCTGTTCTAAGTAGTTGATTACTAGTATTATCTAATATCAAGTTTACCCAGGGCTGAGAATTAAGAATGATTTTAATCACAATTGAATGGAGGGAGCAATTGCTCAAATTTTGAAGGAATTCCCTCTTTCCGACAATGAAACGAAAGATCTTCAGATTTTGAAAATGAAAGAATTCCGTTCTGTAAAAACATTGGATCTTTTGAAACATTGCAGTAACATTTGAAGAAAAGCAACAACATAAGGAAAAATCACTATTTTACATTTATGCAGATTGAAAAAGAAATTACATTGAACTTTCAGTTTGTATTGTACAAAATTGTGGTATGGGGTTAGTTTTCTCCACATGTTCATCACCTACTCAAGCTAGAAGTGACATTAATGAATATCTCTTCACTGCAAGGAATTGTCAAATCACCCATTGGATGATCAAAACCAAACTCCTCTTCAGCTCTGCTGAGTAAATCTTGAAATGCAGGGTGGTTCAAGTAGGATACTGGAACCACAAATCTTTTCTTCGCAGTTTCCCCAACATAAACTGCCAAGAAACCTCTGGGTACATCTAAACATCTTGAAGCAGATTTACTTCCCGAAAAAGATCGGCGGAGGCCTTGTTTGGAAAGAACACCAAGCAAACAAATAGCCATTGTTACTTGGTTGAATTGCTTTAAGTGAGTGAATCAATGGTGGTTAAGGAAATGTACTAGTTGAGAATGCCAAGACTTGGGTTGTGATGGTTATGAAACTAAGCCTGTCAATATATGCTGAGGATAACACAAGCCAAAAGTCATCAATGGCCACTAATAGTACTTATGGGTCGGCTTGAGACAACTACGAGAAGTCATCACATGCTATTGTCTTTAAACAAGAACGAAGTAAAGGAGACAGAGAAGTCTTAAGTCTACATATGGCTTTTAATGTTGAAACTCTGCATGTCCCACAAATAAAATGTTAGGCCTATAGAAGACAACACAAGCTTTTGATCGGATAAGGAATGATGAGAATAGATGCAGAACCAGAACCAAAAGGTTGTTGGATTGGTTACCTTCTGCAGACAATCCATGATTGTTCTTATATTTCATAGTAGCTTGACTAGAAACATACTTAAACAACTGAGGTGACCATGAGACCTCCTTGGAAGTTGCTTTCAATTTGACTAGAATAGATCTTATTTACATAAAGCTGTTGGATTTTGGATCAGGAGCTTCTGAAATTTCAAAGATAAGTGAACTCTTAGTCTAGTCAGAAACTTCAACTTAATCTAAGTGACAAAAGATTGAACTCTTAGTCTAGTCAGAAACTTCAACTTAATCTAAGTGACAAAAGATTTCTTGTTCTTATCATAGAAACCTAAAGATGGTTATAGATGTATAAGTAGGCTTCTTATTAGTTGGACTTTGTAATTTGTGATAGAACTGGAGAAATATGCAGCAGTAACTCCTGAACTCTTGTCTTCTGAGAGTGAACAATAGCAGTAAAGATAAGTCGCGTATTCTCAGTTGTGCACAACAGGAATTTCCCAGATCGTTGCGCCTTCTCTTGCGGGTCAAAACTTACCCGACAAAGAATTTCGATGCCTTATATGAGCCAAGAACAGCAGCATTGTGAAACTGGTAGACAAAGCCTTGTGAAGAGCACATGAATCGTGTGTCGATGCCACTCTCTATAGAACCCACCTGCTTTCAGAGAAACAAGTTGCAAGCAGATTTGGTGCAGTTGGAGCCAATATGTGGCTCTATAATGATTTCTAGACATCCAAGCAGGAACACACAACTCATTTTGTCCATGTTAAGAGAGATAATGCTAGCCTCAAGAAAGCTCCAAACTTTTGTTTTGTTAAAGCATATCAGACATGTTAAGAACAAAGAAAGTAATTATAATAGTAGGGGCACTTGAATCATTTCAGGCTGGAAGCTACCTATTTTAAACAGAGACATTGTCTGTCACATTATATCTAGGCTTGCTAAGAGTGTTCTTTTGGAAGTGGCGGAGATCTTCTGAACAATATTTTTGGTGCACAGTTATTCTACTATGTTGAAGAAAACGAAACAGTATTATGATAAGAAATGCTTCAAATGGATAGATAAACATAGGTGAACCATGGAAAGCAGAATGCAACAATCCAATTCGTTTCTCTCATTTGGTAAACTCCATCTGATCCTATTAAAAAAAATATATACATTGGCTATCCAGTTTCTGTGATACAAAATTGCGTCTGTGGCTAGTGTATTGCCTTTTCCTCATACTCCACTGCGGCTGGAGATAACATCAAGAACATATCTTCTTTGCAGTGTTTTGTCAAACCACCCATCCGACGATCAAATCCAAACTCCTTTTCAGCCTAGCTCAGCAAATCTTTAAATGCAAGCCGATTCAGGTAGGATACTTGCACGAAAAGTCGTTTCTTTTTATACTCACCAACATATTTTTCACTGCTAAATAACCTTTTGGTACATCTAAAGATGTCTAATTGCCCATACTGACCGAACAATTTGATGTGCAAGAACACCCTGCAAACCAAATCCCATCCTTTCTTGTTATTGCAAATAATGACTTGTTAGAGGAATTGATTCTTGTACTCGCTATTGCTAGGATGCTGTGTGAGTTAAGAGTGTGTTCCAGTATGCGGGTATATATATCCTGTAGATAAACCAATGTGATGTTTACTGGGAGAATCATTTCCTGGAGTCTGCTTGGGACATAGCTCATGATGCATCACATCATATTGTCTTTGGACTTAATAAACTTACATATTATTTCTGTCATATACCATGACCCCCGCAACTATTCTTAGAAGACAACAGAGGTCCAGCTGAAGATTACGAATCAAAATTAGATATTTGATGTCATTGTTGATATAGATGAATAACCAAGTGGTCCTAGAATGTAGACATTCTTGAGACAAGTCAATTAAAACAGAGTCCTGAATGACTAAAATTTGTCAGACACAAGTGTATGGTTACAAACCCTCGTTGCAGATATAAGCTTTTTAGATATTCTAACAAAATTGAAGGAATAGATGCTATTTAGTAGAAAAAGAGAAATCAAGAATAGGGAATATTAAATTTTGTTCCATTATATTCTTATTTTGGTTCTATGTCAAGCTATATGCGAGCTTTAGAAACCACTAGCTTTCAGTAAATTCACTGCCATGTGAATTTAATATAAGGAGGTCCTCTTCTGGTGTTGTAAAACACATCAAGATCTTGGGAATAAGCAATTCAATTCAACCATCAATTAGCAATTGTTGCTACTTTCATTACTTGTATCCTTGTATTGACTTGCAGTTTCTTCCATCCTACGAATCTATTGCAGGCTTTTGCTATACCTGAGCTTTTGTTCCTACGGATAGTGCTGTATTCCAATTTGATAATTGAGGATATCTCCAAAAGAACTGCAAGGGAAGGATAATAAACCTTAGACAAAGGCATCAAATGAGTTAGATGCAGATTTCCATGTTGAAATGAAGTGGAAAACTGAGAAATGGAATGTTTATGATTTGGTCCACTAATTCACTAACGGCTTGTGGAAGTGGGCTATATGAACGGCGGAATAAAGAGAATTTGTTACTCAAATTCGAATTTGCAACAGATACAACTGAAAAGGAATTGAGAAATTCCACTTAACTTAGACTTATGACTGAGAGAGTCTTGGATAGAATAGCAAAATAAAAAGTGATTCCATTTTGACCATTATTATGGTTTATGATTTTGTCCACTAACTCTTTCCCTTCAAGAGTCATGATATGTAGTTGAATCCAGTTTCCTACTATATTCTACTTCTTACAAGCATGTCCGGTGGTTGGAATGTTACCTGGAAATACCTTGCAATTGTTTCAACCGTATGCTAATGGAGAGGCCAACCAAGTTCATATGTAGATGTCGATTATGGAGATGGACAAGTAAGTCATCAAGGTCGCTTAGTCTTTTCCACTGCTGGCCTTCTTATTCCAGCTTGATGGACATACTTTGTTTGTCCCTTCGATTGAAAGACAAGAACATGTGATAATCTAACAGCCATGTCTGGACTATAGGACAGAAAATAATTGTTAGCCAACCACTACATTTTTGAGGATTGCTTACAGAGCAGTTTGGCTATATATACCAGCAATTGTAACCACAACTTAACATACCATCTCACCAACACATTCTATCTAGTAGGTTTCCTTGATAAACAACTCCTCCTAAGCTTTTGTTCCCTCGAGTAACAAGTTTTATAAAGCTTTTGAAACACGAAGAAGAAATCATGGGTATCCGTTTGCTGAGTGGTCTTGCTAAGCAAGTTCTCAGACGATCTGTACTGCCTGCAAAAAGAACAACTTCATCATCTCTGGAAGTTCCAAAAGGTTTCCTAGCAGTTTATGTTGGGAAGACTGAAATGAAGAGATTTGTAGTTCCAGTTTCGTACCTGAACCAGCCTAGTTTCCAAAATTTGCTGAGTATAGCTGAAGAGGAGTTCGAATTCAATCATCCAATGGGTGGATTGACAAATCCTTGCAGAGAAGAAACTTTTATCCATGTCACGTCTAGCTTGAGGATATCATAGGACAAAAATATTTACCTTCATCGGGCAATTTTGAATTTCGTATGGTCGAAATGACAATTGTAAACATAACTTGTACAGAAGCAAAAATTTCTCACACAAATAAAATACTGTTATATCTATACTGGTCTGCAAAAATGTTTGCATGCTCCACTATGCAGAAACTCAACTGTCTCATTAACTGAACTGTAGCCTTACCAATTGTCAGGGAAAATGGGAAGTCTGAGTGGAGAGGTCAGAAATTGAATCAAACTGCTTTTTCACTTTCTTCTATAGGTGCCAATAGTTTTGTGTTTCAATATTCACCAGGCAAGTAATCAGGTGCTGAATTTCATGTCCTGTTCCTTGAGTCCAGTAACTTTTACATTTAATCTTCTTCCATAAGATCACAGAAAGTTTTGGCTTTCTGTTGACGATCTGTCAAGATTTTTTGGTCTTGGTTTGCTCCAGTCTCTTACAGTCATTCTAAATCTTTTAACTTCTAGGAAACAAGGACAGGGACAAAAAAGACATGTTATCGCTCTGATCAATAATTCATGTGAGAACTGCTCATATTTATGCTGAGGAAGTATACATAACTGGGAAGTGCAATAATATCTTGACGTAATCTTGATGAATTTGTTTCAGTGAGACTTCCAATAAGATGCATATACAATTTCATTCATATCATAAAAGCCTAGAGAAGTTTTAAAGATGTTTAAAGTAGGCTTCTTTTCACTTGGATGCATGCTGTGACAGGATTTGAACATTGAGCAGTGATACCTCATGAAATCTTCTTCTCAAAATAAGTAGTAACAGAGTCAGTATACTAAACAACGGTATGGGTGAGTTCAAGTGTTCTGAGTTGTGGACAACAGAGTGACTTGGCATTTCTGCATAGGAATCAAGGAGAGCCATTTAATGCATTAGGTGAAAGGCAACCTCATGAACGTATCATAAAAATTATGAAACTGCTAGACAAAGCCTTGTGAAGAGCACTTGAAGCAAGGGCAATGCCACTTCCCATAGAGCCCATCTGTTCCCAGACAAACTTACTGTAACGAAATTGGTGGAGATAGACCCTGTTTAAGTTGAGATAGAGGTAATAATATCCTTAAGATGGAAAAAAAGAAACAGAAGTTGTAAAGGATATTGAAGTAGCAATAGCTAGGTTAGCAAACAAAAGTGGTGCATATCTTCTGAGCAGCAGATTTTGTACTCAGTTCATCTTCTATTCAAATAAAGAAAAAGTAATGAAATATGAAAAGAGTCTAATAAATAAATGAAGATGGAAGAAAAATGTAAAGCTCAAGAGATATCTCTAAAGTAGCTTGTCATTTCCTTAAATTCTTTGATCCTACAATGATACAATATATACATTAACTGCCCAGTTTCTGTAGTACAAAATTGTCTGTAGCTAGTTTGATTGTGTTGGAATGTTGGAGTGAGAATGTCCCACGTTAGAATGGAAAAGAAGAAGAGAAGCATTTAAGACAATAGACCTGTGGCCCAAGACCTGAAACCAAAAAAGTGAAGAAGACAATGGACCTGCGGCCCAAGACTTGAAGCTCAATGAAAAAAGCTCAGTGAAGAAAACCCAAGCAGGCGAGAAGAAAAGAGATGGACCTATGGCCTTTGAGGTTCAACAAGAGTATAAGCCCAGACACAAACATGTGACTTCTGAGACTCCAAGTGAACACATGCCCATACATCAAAGAATGTATCTATCTCTCATATACTCCTCCTTGTATCGGACCCCATCAATTTTCAACAGATTGCCTTTTCTCATGATCTACTGAAGTTGGAGATAACATCAAAGAATGTATCTTCTTTGCAAGGTATCGTTAAACCACCCATTGGATGAGCAAATCCAAACTCCTGTTCTGCCATGACTAACAAATCTTGAAAAGCAGGCTGATTCAGGTCGGATATTGGTACCAAAAAACGTTTCTTTTTGGACTCACCAACATAAACTGCTAAAAAGCCTTTTGGTGCATCTGAAGAAATTGAGGATGCTCCGCTAATAGCTGATACTGATCGAACAATTTGCTTTGCAAGAGCAACAGGCAAGTGGATACCCATTTCCTATATGCAGATATTTGGGTTTGAAAGAAATGGATAAAGAAGTTGCAGATGTATTCTCTCCTGTACTGGCTATTGCTAGGATGCAAATGCCTGAGTTGTAAGGGATTCGATATGTTGGTATATATAGATGAAATATCTTTGAGATAAACCAACATGACAATTTACTTAGACAATAGTTTGCTGGAGTCTGCTTGGGACATAGCTTATAGAAGCATCACATGTTATTGTCTTTCAACTTATCATCTTCATGACAACATATCTTATAAACCATCATTGACTCTATACCTAAACAAAAACAACATAGGCCCAGCCTAAGATTGGCAATGAACAGTTGATACCTTGTGTAGTTGTTAATATATGCATAACCAAGCTGGTGCCGAATTATGAGCATGCTTGAGACAAGTAAATTCAAGCACTGTCCTTAACGACTAAATTTTTCAAGACATTATAAAGAGCATACCAGAACTATTATTACAGTGTTCAGTGATGCATGTCAATTTGGCAAGTCAGACCTTAATAAACAAGTGAAGGAAGGATACCATTCCTTAAGACAAAGGCACGTAAATGTTTGGTTCACAAGTTCTTTCCCTTCTACACTCAGGATTTGTAGCTTGAATCCAATATCCCACTTGTCTGTTCTTCGATCTGCTTTCATTTCAGTACACAATTTCTATTAGTTGTCTTTAGCATGTTCGGTTGTTGAAATGTTACTTGGAAGCATCATCCAGTTGTGGTTATGCAAACGTCACCTAATTAGTTGCTGATAATGGATATGTAGATGGACAAGCAATTCTCAAGAGTCATAGATTTCTCTTCGGTTGGCCTATCTACTTTGTTTGTAGGCCATGTTGTGTTTGTACTATCAAGCACAAAAAATGAAGGTTACTCTTTCATTCACCTAAATGTGTAGATTGGTTGAAAGACAACATCATGTGATACTTTATGATGGGCCACGTCCTACGATCCAGAATGTTTACAAGAGAAAGAGGCTGAGAGGCTTTACAAGGGCAGGATCCAACAATAGTGAGTAAAAGGAATATGATGGGATGCATGAATAAAATGGGAGAATAGAGGCTGAGGTGGCATGCTCTGTCCATGATCACCAAGGAGTGCAGTTACGATTGTTGAGTTTGTTACGCTGTAGGCAGAGTCCATTTGGTGTCAAGTTGTTATGCCAGATAAGGCTGCGTTTGTTATGCGTCATTTATAAGAGAACAGGAAAGAAAGAATAGAGTAGAGAAGATTGATGAAATGTTTTGATGATTGAGAAGGAAGGCAGACTTCACAAAACTGCTGGTGTCATTAATTCTTCTTATCATTATAAACTCTTGTTTCCTTAAATTCTTGTCCTTTACAGTCCAATATAGCAGTGCTTTATCTTTTACACTTTACTACGTCAATGTTCTATCACTTTATCAGTTATGTCTGACTACAGACCATTATCAGCCACTAACTCTATGCTCTTGAGGATTATTATCAAGCTAATTGGTTTATATATACCTGCAAGTGCAATCACAACTCACCACACCAACCATTTGACATTTTCTGCACTAGAACCTTTCCTCAAAGAAACACTATCGAGAACTTGATCCTTCATCCAACTTTCCTCTTCTTCAGCTTTCAGTAAGAAGGAATAATGGGTGTTCGTTTGCCTGGTGGCCTTTCTAAGCAAATTCTTAGACGATCTTCACTGGCTGCAAAAAAACAGATTCAACATCTTTGAATGTACCAAAAGGGTTCTTAGCAGTTTATGTTGGGAAAACAGAAAAGAAGAGGTTTGTTGTTCTAGTGTCATACTTGAACCAGCCTCCATTTCAAGGCTTGTTGAATATGGCTGAAGAAGAGTTTGAATTCAATCATCCAATGGGCGGCTTATATTCCTTTCTCAGAAGAAACTTTCATTTGTATCACTTCTAGCTTAAGCAGATCATAAAGAAGGCACTACAACTTGCCACCTAATGAGTTGAAACAATTTTGCATGGCTGATATATGCTAAATGTAAATAGAAACTTCTGATGAAGCAAAAAGTTTTTCATATATATGAATCTCCTTCAGTCAACTGCATTCTGAAGCCTCAGACATTTTGATTGTTGCAGAATTCCATCATGTTAATTACTAATTTAGTCCAATAAACCCGTATCAATCTTCACAAAATTAACAGATATGTTGCAGATTCCAACAAATTCAGCCAACATAACTTAAACCAAGTGGGTAAATCAAACTGATCCCCTGACAGAAAGTCATATTTCTCACAAATGAGCACGACTTCTCTATGCATATTAGTAGTAAACATGAATCCAGTATTTGCCTTTATAACACGGAAATGATTGGGGTTCAAGCCATGCAAGAATCTGATCAGTTTATTCATTTCCATTGCCAGTTTCAAGGTAGTTCAACTGTATTTGAGATTTCTCTTATATATGCTTCCAATTTTGGCTTCCAAAGGGCTAAGTTATGGCAGGATTTAACAACTCTTCAGTTTACGGTTTCTAATCCTTGGCTTGATGTGGGAGATTTCAATTGTTCTTTGTCTTCGGATGAAATTGAGGGAGGCCGGCCGTTTAATCTTGGTCTAACAAAGGAGCTGTCTAATTTTCTAGCTCGGATGGACTTGGGGGATCTTACTTATACCGAACGGCTCCTTACTTGGTCAAACAACTAGCAGAGAAACTTGCGCATTAAAAAAAAAAAGGATCGTTCTCTAGTCAACTCATTATGGATGCAACACTATCCTGACTCTTTTGTACATTTTGGTGAAAACTTATCTTCGGATCAGTCTTATATGTTGTTAAAAAGGATGACTGACAACAGATTGGCAAGCACTCCTTTTCGATTCTTCAATGGCTTAACTCAAATGGCGGGATTTACAGAACTGATTGGAAGTTGTTGGAGGACTGAAATTGTTGGATGCAAATCATTCCAGTTTATGCAAAAACTGAAGTTGGTGAAGTTTCCAGTTAAAGGATTCGTGGCTAGTCGCCACCAGCCGCTCTCATCCCTTAAGGAGAAGCTCTCACAAGCTTAGAAAGCATGTTATGATTCTCCACACAGCTCAGCTCTAAAAACCATGGAACAGCATTGCCTCCAGGAATATCAGGAAGCTCTAAACTTTGAAACCTCAATTCTCAAACAAAAGTCCAGGCTGAATTGATTGAAAGATGGAGATGCTAACTCAAAATTCTTTCACTCATCTTTATTAGCACGAAGGAATTGAAGGAAATTTAACACGAAATTACAGATTAATTTCATGATTAATCATCAGAATTAATTAACCATAAGATTGCAACATGCTACATTCAATAATAGTATGGATAAATACCTGAAAATTGTGAAACAATTGAATCTATTGTTGTTTTCTGTGAAGAGACGTGACAGAAACGCAGAGGATTAACTACTGCTATTTCAAACCTGATTTGAAAAATCCGTACAGTTCTCAATAGGCGACTGTATTTAAAGTTAGCTAGTAGTAGGGCCTCCTATGCACTACAAAACATGAGCCAAGCCTACCCATCATAGCAAGCCCATGAACACAGGCCCAATGACACGTTAAAGAGAGAATTAACAAGCCCAATT
>JANIIA010000191.1:69358987-69376228 GCA_027478495.1 Erythroxylum alaternifolium
TATTATTCTGGAGGATTCAACAGGTCAAGTTTCAGTCAATATTTGGAGGCATTCCGCTGCGGGTGAAGTTGTGATAAATACACCGTACACGTAACTTCTGTCTAGAAGGTCGGGTTTTAAGAGAGACCGCTTGTGACCCCTCCGACCAACTGGGATTTTACATGGAATGGTAATACTGTCTAGGAGATCATTGTGATCATCCTAGGTATTACCGAATCGGTTTACTTCACTAATTAGTGGGCTCACAGCTCACACAGAATTGGAGTGAAAGCTCAACATTATACTTTACTCATTTTATGCTTTATCTTCTTCCTCGAACATGGAAGGTTAAATATATATATTTTATCAGCTTGATGAAGATAAACCAAGAAAATATTTAAAGGTCAATATCTCATATTTTTGGATCGAGTTAAAAGCCAAAAACAAGCATCAGTGTGGTATAATTTGATTATACAAAATAGGGTTTGATCACACGAAACAATATCTGGAACTTGTTCAAATGATCTGAAATGAAAAGCATATCCATCAGATTCTCATAAAGAAGAGCGAAAGGAAGAAGAAGAAGAAGAAGAAGACTTTGAAGTGCTTGGAAGTGCAACCAAGGTTTGGTTTCTGTTTGTTCTGTCATCTGTAGTTTTGCTTGGAGAAGAAAAACTAGAAGCATCGTTCTCAAATCTCATCTCAGTGACTACTTTCATCTTTCCTTGGACAAGATTGTGTTTAGCTACCCATCTCTGAATTTTTCCTGAAGTTGTTTTGTATAGACTGCCACATTTTACAAGAACAACCAGGCCAATCTCAACTTGTTCTTCTCTAGAAACAGCTTTCTTCATCTCTTCACATATGTTCCTCAAAACCCTTTCGTCTTTGTCACTTCTTTGCAACTCTCCAACAAGAACCACGGTGCCTGAAACCTCAAATGCAGCGAGACAACCTCCTCTAATGAACTCCTGACAACTGTTGTGAGCTGCAGTTTCAATGTAATGAGGGTGTACTTCTTGATTGTTTCTGAGTTTGATTACATCTGAACAACGTCCGGTCACATATAGGTATCGATCTTTACCTTTGATGACTCCTCTATCACCAGTTCGGACAAAGCATTTGCTAACCGAGTTATGGAGTCTCGCCTGAAAGGTCTCCCGTGTCAGAGATGGATGGCTAAGGTAGCCAGAGCAATTGCTTGGAGATGACACCCATATCTCACCTTCAAGCCCATCGTCGAGAACTTCATTGGTGTCTTCATTTACAACAACAATGTTCATGTCCTCATTCTCCTGGTATTCTTCAAGCTGAGAACCTAGTCTGGCACTTGGTAACAACTTCTTGTACGTAGGAATGTCGGTGAAACTGGTATGGCTTCTCCAAGCTGTTGAAACAAAGGTGCAGTTCTCTGCCAAACCGTAAGATGGAGAGATGCAAGATGGGTTTAACCCAAATGGCTTGAACAAATCAACAAACTCATCAACTGACACCTTGTAAATTGGCTCGTTAATGAGGATTAGATTCTTCATACTCCATAAACTTATGGGTCGAGTTCCTTCATTCACTCCACCACGTTTCACAACAAGTGGCAGCGTGAATGAAGGAACAGGAGTGCAAGTAGCTTTGAACTCTGAAATCATCTCGAGCCATAGCCTAGGCCTGTATAGAAATGCAGTAGGTGATGCTAAGACGCATGTTGCTCCTGATATAATGGTGAGTAACAGGAATTGAAGCCCACAATCGTGGTACTGAGGCAACCAAGATGCTATGACACTGTGAGGACCTAGTTCATAGGCTTTTCTAGCTACTCTGACGTTGTGAACAGCAGATCCTGCGGTCACAAGAACTGGTTTTGGAATCCCAGTCGCACCTGAAGTGTACTGAACCAGATACACTTCGTCTGGCTTGCAACCACTGTACGTCGAAGAAGAACTCGTACCTGAACCTACTAGCTTCTTGTTCTTAACATCAAACGTAGAAATCCACTTGACCGTCTGTAACAACTTTGCAAGCTCCAGATTCTTAGAAGAGGAGGAGGAGATATACTGTTGAACTCTAGCAATGTACTCAGGTTCTGCTATGGCAACTTTAGGGTTTGTTTGGGAGATGACTCTAACAAGATGGTGGTAATTTTGGTTAGAGAAAGAAGGGTCAGGGGGAAATATAGGTACGCTCAAAAGGCCAGCTCTTTGACATCCAAAAATGATCTCAACCAGCTCAAGCCCAGGTGAGCATAGAACCAGAACTGTGTCACCTCTTTGTTGTGAAAGAAGAAACTGACTGGAAATAGACTGTACTGACTCGTTGAGCTGACCATAAGTGAGGGACGAAAACTTGGAAGCTTCACCTTCTTTTTCAACCCATATGAAGGCTGGTTTGAACTTGAAAGCTTGCAGATTAGCCCATGTGGGGAGGTAGAGATCGACCACTGGCTGATCAGGAAAAGAAGGGTCGTAATTCTCGTAGTTCATTGTGGTTTTTCTGATGACAAGGAAATAGCTAATGTGATGAGCAGCTACTTCCTGATGAGACCATTTTATAGTGTAAAAAGCATGTAGAAAACCGATTTCACATAAGACGGCGAAGATTGATTCTGCGATGAGAACAAGAAGTTCAGTACAAAAACTATCCATCTGATGTATCAACATTCATGGATATTCGAGAGTTGATACTATAAGATGCTGTGTTTCATTGTTAATCCAGAAGAAATAGCAGAACAGAACAAGAAATAGCAATCTGATATTAGGATAATCAAACATGCAGACAACCTGCGTGTGGATATTCGACGTTGATACTATAAGATGTTACCCTTAAACGTAGTAAATTTGTTTTGTGATCATCAAGATGGAGATGAACCATGACAAGTTCAGGAGTTCTTGAGTTTGGAGCTAGTCAAACTCTCTTTGGTTTCCGTCTGTTTGTCAGTTAAACCAATCTTTTTATTTTTCAGCTCCACTGCTCGATACTTACAATAGTGAAGTAGTCATCACTTTGCATTGGAAGTTCATATAATCAAGTTGTGATTTTGATTGAGTACGAAGAGCTAACATTATATTCCAGTCAAATCCTCTCTTACCGTATTATGTACTATCCCTGTTGACTTAAACCTCGTCTATTTAAATTTCACGTAAATATATGTATAAAATTTAATAAAATATATTAAGAACATCGTAACTAAAATAGAAGATCTGATCTCCGTTATATTTGCTTGAGTTCGATAATATATAATCATTATTTTAGTAGAGTTTATACACAAATACAACAATTTTATGAAATTCCACTGTAAAATTCAGTGTTTACAAAAAAAATTCAATAATACGTAATCTTAAGCTTACTTAATAGAATGCGCACCATAAGAGTATAACCCAACACCTAAAACTTAACAAATTAACTAAAAATCATTTTGATAATTTTGATAATTAAAATTATCTAAAATATCCTAAGACACAAACGATTATGTAATATTAATCACGATAATAACAAAAAAATCATCTAAATATAATTATCTTACTTTCTTTTATATTGAAAATCAACAGTAATCTCATACGTTTCGTCCACACAGCCGGCACTTTCATCCTTTCAATTCGTCTTCTTTTATACTAATCTTGGCCTCTTTTAACTTTTTTCCTTTGTTTCTAAGTGGAAAACACGTAAGAATTTGAGCTTGTCTGTACGTATTATGAAGGTGCGTTTTCAATTATACTTTCATTCTCGTATCAGTGACCTGTTCTGGATTGTGAAATTGCAGTGTAGACACACCGATTTCCATTAAGAGGGAAAATAACAAATGCTAATCAGTGTATTAAAATCTCAAATATTAAAAATATTACAAGTCCATAACTCCAAAAATAAAATATCGCTGTATGTATAAAGCACAGCACATAGATCTTGAAAATGCCAAACTTGTTGGTCCCAGCAATCACCATTCTGCAAATCGACATCAGCTCTTGGACAAAAGACACTTGTCAAGAAAGGACTAAGGATAGTATTTATTATAGCAGTTCCCAATGCACCAAATTATCGACTAAGTTAACTTGGTTCCATATTACCACGATTCATTCATTCCTAGTTGTTTCTTGGTGTTAATTCGTACACGGGTCCTTATCTAAAAGCTTAATGCTTTAATATAACATACAATTATTTTCATTTCCACGTGAAGAGCTGCATCAAGTCACAAAATCATGGTTAAATTGTAGTGCAGAAAGGGTAGAGTTAGAAAGTTGTAGCTCTGCAAATTCATTAGAGGACAACCAAGTCTTTGTTTTTTTTGACAACAATCAAAGAACTTTAAGATAGGTAGTCTTTTACTTAAATTTCCAAGCGATTTACTACACAGGAGAAATCTATATGTACCTCCCTCAAAACCTTGCATGACTAAGCTTTTTCAGGACGACAAATTAGTTACCTTCACTTCCCACTGAACACTTTCCCTATAACTGATAACTTAACTGGAAGGAAGAAGGTGCTAACCAGATCCACATCTCATCGAAGGTCTGAATCATTGTCCCCAAGCGCAGGCCCTATGTCGTGCAGGATGGTGGAAGAAGAAAGTGAAAAAATTGATGTAATAGAAATATCACAAAATGCATGTACAGGAATCGCACATAAGAAAAGAAAAAGGAAAAGTACTATCAATGACAACCCTACCTATCCCTACTCTCCATAACCCCATAACAAGAAGAGAATCCGCCCATTTACAACAAAGGAGAACATAAATAAACAACATACAATGATAATGATGATTAAAATGTTTACCTTTATAAGGTATAAATTAACTATCGGAAAAGATAAAGTTAGGAACAATATAAAGCCGTGGCTCTATCTTAACCACTTGTGCCTAGTACTAGGTAGATTGTAAAGCAAACATTATGGTAGCAATACAGCAATGCCACTGTTTCATACTTCTATTGGTGCATTTAACCGTTAATCCAAGTGATATGATTTACCCAAATGGCTTCTTTAGCTTGCCCTACTTGTATATGTACATAAAGAAAATGCCACCATACTGGACTTATATGCAGCAAAAAGTTCAAATAAATTCTAAAGTCTTAAAAAGAGACTCAATCATATTTTAAAGGCCATCCAAGCAAGAGACAAGCATTGTAACAAAGCTTAACTATAACTTCAGAAGCATGTTAACTTAAAATCACAACATAGTGCTCTAGTGACAAGAGTTATCAAATAAAAAGGTACATGTTAGATTGAAGTTAGCTGTTACAGCCCAAAGGCTTCAACTACAATTTCCAATTCCAGAGAACTCGATCCAGTGTATTGCCTAAAGTTTCAGATAAGCACAGTTAGCTGAAAATTTGTAAATAAACTTAAGCATACTACTATGAACTGATCTGGCAACACCAGTAATTGCTACGGCTGAAGCTTAGAGCCTAGATTTTTTATTTGGTAATTGAGAATTGGAAATAATACCCCTCATCCCCTTGCACCCACCATGAATTGAACCGATAGATGGAAAGAACCTGGACATTTATTGATATGTCTTCTGTACCAAACACCAACTGTTAACGTTCTGCAGGTTCCCTCAAGCTGGATGAGCAATTTAGAGATATGTCTTCACGTCAATGATTTACTGGTTCAAGGATATACAATTGATTGTGTCTCAGAGCTATTAAGTGAACTTAATGCTAATCATTTGCCTCATGAACACATCAAATCCTAGTGTTAATCTTTTACCATAAGTTGACAAGCATCGATATTCTTCATACTTTTCCGGTCTAGAATATTCTTATTACGCGAGTAAAGACTGCTTAACCAGTCTGAATAATAGAGATTGTATCATTGCAACTCTCTGTTCAAGACTAATAAAAGGAATAACTAAAAACTGTCAAACACCAATTCACAACCCACATCGTAACTTCACACGCTTGCTATGCTTGCTCCAACTTTGAATCCTGCACACTCCAACCCCTCTATGCACTGTCTCTAGCACTTGCAACTCCTCTATGCATCATCTCTAGCATTTGCAACCAACCACTTAAGTCCCTTGAGATCTCTTTCTTTGCATCTCCTAGTTCAATTACATAACTGGTAATGTCATGAAATCTCAACCAATCTTCTGCTTCTCCAACAGATATCAAAATCAAAATCCCCTGATCTTATGAACTCTTTACAAGTCCTCAACATTTCATTTTCCCCACTCATACATCATCTTTCTTGAGATTTTATCAAAAACCACACCGATATCACCGGTTTGGCTTTGGTCAAAGTTTTTAGGTTCACGTTGTGGCCTAAAACTCCAAAAATTTCGCTAGTTAACAGGAAATGGACTCTATTTTCATTGAAGGTCATACACTACTATAATGATTCTCAATAGCCAATAGTACTTGTACAGTGATGAATCAATTTCAGCATTGTAAGGTAAATAGTAACAAACAATAATTGGGATAAAGTATGTCATGAAAGCAGTCGTGGATATATGTTTTTCACCAAGTAATTGAGGTATAATTACAAGAACTAACTAATAATAGGATTTCACATATTTCCTTTTGGTCCAAAAGCATGTTTTGCTTGCCTCAGTTTCTATAAATCCCCTTGCGGCATCAAAGGAGGAAGCTACCCATAATTTTCCAGTTTTAGAGGATAGTTTTGTAAGAAGCAACTCCTTAAAATTTACTTCTAACTCCTAGAGGAATCTATCCTATGCAGGTTATAAAAATCATTGTTTTCAATACACTAAGATGTCAAAGTTCAAACCATCCAATCTGGAAAATGCGGAAAACTCTAATTGTCAGTTACATGGTCAAGATTGGACTGATGTCCATGTCTGTTTACTATACTTCATGATAAAGTGGTAAAATAGGATGCTTGTTGTTTCTGATAGAGATTTTTAAGTCAGAAGATCTATATTTGCTAAAGATTCTGTGGACAAATCATCAACTTTTGCCAACTTGTTGGGGAAATTACAACTGTTGGTTTGTTTCATGTTATTATGCCGTTACTACTCTCAGTATATCTCATTTATCACCGAGTAATTATAGTTACTTTCAAACAAAAGCTGCAAATTTTAAACGGGAAGAACAGACATCAAACAATGATGAGAAGATTCTTCACAAAATCTAACACTTCTAAGCGCAAAAGATGAACAATTGTATCAAAAACATGAAGTTTTAATGCAGTAATCCTAAAATCAGGTATTTAACTTGGATAAAATTCAAGAATGCAGCTCAAAAACCTACAACAAGACCCTATACCAACTACAAGAAAGCAAACCTCTATTCACCAGCAGCAAACACAACCTTTCAATACAAGAACTGAAAATGAAAAATGCAAAAACCATCCAAAAAATTTATATCAATAGCAAATTGGTACTACATATCCTTGTGAAACTTTACACATACCCAAGATTGAGAATGCCATTAAGTGGGTCGAGAAGTTGAGGCTGCTGCTGCTCCTCCTCCTCCTGATGTTGTTGTGTCAAAGCAGTACCAGTAGCCACCGCAATCGCACTCGAAGATGACCCCTTCGTCTCCACGAATCTCCACATATACCATGAAGCAACAGACCGGTAAGGTCTCCACTTCTCACACAATTGATCCATCTGAGATGGCCGCGGCAATTCCTCCAAATTATAAAGCAATTGCACTCCTTTCCTCACCGCAAGATCATTAATTGGCAACACATCAGGTCTATGCAGGGAAAATATCATAAACATGTGCACCGACCAAGAACCAATCCCATTAACCATAGTAAGCATAGTAAAGAGCGACTTATCGTCCATATTTAGAATCGCCGCATCGGATAATATCCCATTCTGGTATTTTCTAGCGAGATCGTGAAGATAACTCGCTTTACGACCAGAAACTCCGATTTGCCTAAGCTGTTGCGGAGCCAAAGCGAGGACTGTCTCCGGAATCACTGCTGCTGCTCCACCACAAAGCGAGACAAACCGCGTGAAGATCGATGCCCCGGCTTTGAGCGCGAGCTGTTGGTAGAGGATGCTTCGAGTTAGGGCTAGGAACGGCGTGCGAAATGTCTCCAAGACTGGCGGCGGGTGGGCGTCGATTAAGGGCGCTAAAAGTGGGTCCGATTCCCGCAGATAGCGAATCGCGTTCTCCATCTCGCCCTCGCACGAGAGCGACCTCGCGACGACGGCGAGCGTCAATCGCTGTTGGATAGGTCTGGTTTTGTTTGGTTTGGAAGTTTTTGGGGTTTCGGAGGCGGTTTCCGGAGAAAGCTTGCGAATTTTTCTCGGACGCGCGGGGATTTTCGTCAGATGGGGGGCAGTTTGCGGCGGAGCAGTGGCGGCGGTGAAGGTCTCATGTGGCGAAGATTGGGACTGAGTCTGCACTTGCGGTTGGGGTTGGGGTTGGGGTTGGGATTGCTCGCCCATGTGGAAGCTAATCAGGATTTGAACACAGCCAAGGCAATAACGACGTTATCGGCGACGGAGATTGAATGACGAAGCGGAGCAACCAGAGAGTGACAGTGAGGGCCTCCGTCTGTTTTTAACGTTTTCTGATTCTAGTATTTTAGTCCCAGACCACGACATTCAGTTCCGGTCGTCCCCACGCTCCTGCTCCGAGCGTGGACGCGCGGGACATTGCCTTCTCCTCATTCTTTGTGTCCACTTCAAGCACACTCTTGGCAAGTTCCCATTGGTTGCGCATTTCCGAACTTAAAACAATATTTTTATTATTCCTTATATTTTATTTTAATATTATTTCTTAAATAAAGTACACATTAAAAATAAACAAATTATTTATTTTTTATAAAATATTGCAAGTGTAAATAATATATTTAACAAATATTAAATTAATTGTTTATTTAATCAGAATTGAAGACATATTATTAATAAATAAATAAAATAATTTGTTTATATATTTTGAAACATTTAAATTGTATTTTAAGTCTTTAATTTATCTTAATTTGCTTAAGATTGTAATTTTTTATGTGATGAAAAAGAAAATATTTTCAATATTTAGAATATGAAAACACTAAATTAGATTTCCTGTTGTCATAAATGTTGATAACATTTAACTTTGCCCGAGTCTAATTAAATAAACTCTAATTATATTTAAAAAATTAACGTATTTAATATATAAAATTTTTTTAAGTGAAAGTTTAAAAAGGGTTATAATATATGCAACTTCTTTTTTATATAAGAGATGTAATTTATATTCTAAAAAATAAAATTTAAATTCAATGCTTTACTTAATTTTATTCATGTTAATTTATTTGCAGATTATAATAAATTTACAATATTTAAAAAATTGCATCGTAGTTAAATTAATAAGAAAAAGTTGATATTATTTCTTATAAAATAATTTTCAATAACAAACTTAGGCAACCTAGGCCCAAGCCCAAGTCCAAGTCTAGTTCAAGACTGGAATCAATCCGAACCAAATTAAGGGGGTGCTTGGTTAATGGGTTTGGGAAGAGGTTAATGGGTAAGGAATGAAAAATGAGTGGTTGGTTGTTGATTATCATTATAGGGGTAATATTTTGATATCCTACTTTTGGGGACTCCTCCATACCCCCCATTTAGTAGAGGAATGAAAGTCATTCCTTAGTAATGACTCTTTTTTAAATAAATTAATTAATTAAAATAATAATATTAATTAATTAATTACATTATCATTAATTAAAATAGAATTAATTAATTACAATATAATTAATTAAAATATAATTCATTAATTAATTAAAATATTGTAATTAATTAATTAATTAATTAATTGAAATATAATTAATTACAATATTATTATTAATTAATTAGTTATATTATAATTAATTAAAATATAACTAATTAAAATATAATTATTCATTAATTAAAACATTGTAATTAATTAATTACAATATAATTAATTAAAATGTTATTATTAATTAATTAATTACAATATAATTCATTAAAATATAATTCATTCATATAATTAAAATATTTTAATTAATTAATTAATTAAAATATAATAAATTACAACATAATTAATTAAAATATTATTATTAATTAATTAATTAATTAGTTATAACATAATTAATTAAAATATAATTCATTCATTAATTAAATTAATAAATTGTATTTAATTAATTACAATATGATTAATTAAAATATAATAAAATTTTATTTCTCAATATTTTTTACAATCCAACTACTGTCACTGATAATAGTAATCATTCCTTCTTCTTAACCCCCATAATAATTATAATGATAATATCCATTCTCATTCATCACTATATTCATTCTCATTCTTATTACTATTTCTCTATGCGAAGCAACCGTCCCTTTAGTCACAGAATGTACAAAGTGTTTGCTAATCAGTAACATTGAGACCTCAATTGGAACAAAACAACGTTGGGAATGAGACCACAAGTCTTGATGATCCCACAAGGACTACTTGACCTAGTTGTCTTGAAAGGGGAATAAAAAAACCTCCTAAAAATAAACTCAGGTCTAAGTTCAATGCTTCATTTAAAATAATCAAACTTAGATTTCTCATATCTGTTCTGATAAAGACTAGTCTAAGAGACCAAAAGCATGTCTTTAGTAAGATTATTGAAATGACCTTTTGCTTGATCATTAGTTTCCTCTCTTTTTTGATTGTAAAAATAGAGAGGTAGGACCTTAATGTCTGATAAGAAACAAAGCAAGCCATGTGAAACTTCACAAAGCTCTTCACTTGATATGTTCCATAATATTCTCTCAATGGCCTTTCAATATCTATTCATCTACTTATTATATAAACCAAAGTACTAGACTTGTCATTTCAAATCAACTGAAACAAACCCTCCATTTTCATCAACAAGAAATGGGTATTCCATTGATGGGCATAGCAAATGCAAAGCAGAAGCTACAAAGAACACTTTCTTTCAGAGTTTCGGGTGTCCTCCTGGCTACACCAAACGTCCCAAAAGGTCACATTGCAGTCTATGTAGGAGAAGGTTACAAGAAAAGGTTCATCATTCCAATATCTTACTTGAACCATCCACTGTTTCAACTTCTGCTAAATCTTGCTGAGGAGGAGTTCGGGTTTGATCACCCCATGGGAGGTCTTACCTTACCTTGCACAGAAGAGTACTTTGTCAGCTTAACTTCAGTTTTGAGTTGCTCATGAACAAACCCGAAAAAAGCTCAGAAAGTTACAGAACCCTGTCAGAATCTGTCTGTTGTCATAATATTTTAGTTAACATTTTACTGTGTCGAGATCCTGTAGTGTCAAACCTTGATCACAAGCAACCCTCTTCTTACAATAACCCAAAGATGGAAACAGAGTCCACGATTTAAGAAAAGAAGCTTGTCTATTTCATCAGTTTTGGTATGTTATATATGCATTCTTCTGTCACCAATTCAATTTCCAATGTGTTCTGTAAATCTGTTTGTAGCTAAGTATAATGCAATGTTATCCCTCACTGCTTAAATTTACACATTCTTTGGCATTGGCATGGTTTAACTTTCTTTTCTGGTTTGTATAGAGATTACGAAGTTTAAATTTACATGCACGTCGAGGGCTTTTCTTTTACTACTGCACAAAGGATTTATTCTATAAGTAAAAGGAATTTGTTTTCAAATTTACTAATTGAAACTTGAAAAATAGTGCAAGAATTCACATATAATTAAGCTTTTAAAATATATGGTTGTGAGTTATTGTGTGATTAAGTTTTAATTTAAAAAGTGAGAATTACATATTTTCATAAAAAAGGATTGTCTTTTACTTTCCAAGTTTGTATTCTCCCTTTGATCAGAACCCTAACATTATGTTTGAATTAGGGTTGATAATTTTAATTTGGTTTAGTTTAAAATTGATGAGTTAAGTTTGATTTAATTCTTTTAAGATCAACTCGACCTAGTTTAGATAAAAGATGTCCATTTTATTGTCACATCATCTTTAAAAATGTACCCCCACTTTATAAAGTATTTGTTTTTCTATTACAACATTTCTTTCTAAAATGACAAATTTTAACATATTTGAAAGTAAGAAGGTTAGGAGGTGTTTGGTTTATGGGTTTGAAAGATATCAATGGGTATGGAAATAAAAAATTTCGGTTGATTATATATTATCATTGAATAAATAATATTTTGATATCTGAATTTTGAGGATTACTCCATATCTCCCAAATATGTGAGGAATAAAAGTCATTCTTTTCTTTTTTTAGAAAATAATATAAATACTTAATTATAATTAATTAGAATATATTAAATATAATTAATTAAAATTAAATATATTCTAGATATAATTAATTAGAGTATAATAAATATAATTAATTAGAATATATTAAATATAATTAATTAGAATACATTAAACTTAAATATAATTAATTATAATATATTAAATTTTGAAAAAAACTTTAACAAATTTTATTTTTCCCTTTTTATCAAAAATATAATTAATTAAATATCATTAATTAGAATATATTAAAATTAAATATAATTAATTATAATATATTACACTTTGATGTAAAATGAAATTTAAATAATTTTTATTATTTTAGCAAAACAATATAATTAATTAGAATATATTAAAATTTCATACAAAAATTTAACTAATTTTATTTTTTCCTTTTTAGCAAAACAATATAATTAATTAAATATGATTAATTAGAATATATTAAAATTTGATGTAAAACAAAATTTTAACATATTTTTATTTTTCCTTTTTAGTAAAATAATATAATTAATTAGAATATATTAATATTAAATATAATTAATTAGAATATATTTATCAAGATTTTCAACAAATCAACCTTAATAGCAATAGTAATTATTTATTTATCCTAACTAATATCATAATTATAATAATTATATTCATTATTTTTATTCTTATTCTTATTGTTATTTCCCCATGTGTAACAACCGTCCCTTACATAAAGAATATTTATATTGACCATGCAAAACATATCAAATGACAACAATTTTTCAACTTTATAGGAGATTTGTAAGGTTCAACGAAATCAAACTTTTGACGCAACATGAGAAGAATATTCTTTGTACAATCTAAGAAATATTCAAAACTAAAAAGTAAAAAAAATTAATTGACTAAAATAACGTTATCCGAATCCAATCAAGCTGAACCGAGGAGATGATTTGATTGGGATAGACTTTTGTCTATAAAATCAAAGTCAATTTTCATTGCCACCTCAAAATTTTTAATACAATAAATCGATTTTTGCAATCCATTTTATCGTTGGAAAAAGAATGAATACTAGTTCTTAGCAAGTAGAATTTGTCATATGTAAAGCCTAAAAGTAAATTTTAAAATTCAACGTTTATAATAAAATATAACTTGAATTATGATGTTTAGAAACGTTTAAATTAAACATAACGTTTTGAAAACACTTAGAACTAATTGTAAATTAATAGAAAATTTAATAGATTTAACTCTTTGTTAGCTAAATGTTATGTCAATATTAACATAATATTATTTTTATTTTTTAAATAAAAATTTACCTTATTGTTACATAATTATTTCTTAAAATTATTAAAAATGTGAGTCTCATAGCTATTTGGCAGAAGATGCCATTGTCTATATATTTAAGACAATGGGTTTCAATTGTCACGTGACAATGAGACTTATATTTAAATAATTTATATAATGAGTCTCAATTGTCATATGATAATAAAATTTACTTTTATTTTAGAAATAAAAAAATCTAAGTTAATATTGACTTAACATTTAACTGACGAGAAATTCACGTTGTTAAATTTTTCATTCATTTAGAATTTGTTGTAAATATTTTAAAAATATTATAGTTCAATTTAAATGTTTTAAAATATTAAAATTGTTCTAATTTTTGTCGTAAATGTTAAGGTTTAAAAGATACTTTTAGGCCATAGGCGAAATATTGGATTGGCATGTTTTATCTCCCCTGCAAAGTTTCGCCTTCATCCCATTAATCCCCAACCTGGCGTTTCAGGCATAACTTTGTTGTTTAGAGTAGAAATGACTCTCACGTTTTCGTCTACCATTATTAACACGGAGTTCTATCCGGAAGTGCCCATACCTACTCTACAAAGTGGTCATGTGCACATCATTTCATTTTCAGTAGGAATACACAAACTTGCATACAAGAAAGATCAAATAGAATCATCAGGATTTGATAGTCTATCTGTTCACGCGACTCTTTTAATTGAGATAAATAAAATCTTATCCATATAATTATACTTATAGAGATCTTATCTACATAAATATTTAGATAAAATTTAATAGAATAGAGTTGGAAAGAATAACTGCAATGATATCCTTTAAATTATTGGCTCAAAAAGATAACTAACTACGCTAAAATTGGATTTTTTGCAACTTAGTTTTTTGTGTGAGATTCTACATTTATTGAAGAGAATAACAAAATACACCTTATAAGAATACAGATATCTCTTTTTTATAGACATATTTTTATGAGTGTAAGAAGAGCAAAAACATGAAGGTCTTGACTTATAGGCAACTCAAAGCGGATAATATCTGTAAGTAGATGATTTGGGTTGTAACAAATGATATCAAAGTCGGTTTCCGACCTGTTGTGCCAGCGAGGACGCTAGACCTTCTTAAGGTGAATTATAAAATCCCACATTAATTAGAAAGAAGAACGAAATATGCCTTCTACAAGTACAAATACTTCTTCCCTATAAGCACATTTTCCTAAATGCAGAAAGAATAAAAACGTGAGAACCTTCACCCGATGAACAATCCCAAGTGGATAATATGTATATGCAAATTATCCAAGGTGTTACATTTCGGCTAGATCGATTACATGAACCAAAAACCACCCTTACATAAGTTACAGAAAGGAAGGAAAAGTTAACAAGGCCATTAGTGTTAGTGTATGGTTGGAGCTCTGTTCTCGAGGTATCCATACCCCACCAACCATGGATATATGAGAAAACCATTTGAAGCCATGATGTTAGATCCCACCAAGCTCATTGGAAATTTGAAAGCTTACTTCAGTTACTGACTCTATAAATGCAGAGCTCTTGCATTTCACTTAACAAGGTCTTGAGCAGGTACGAAGTTTTTTTGTTCTACAAGTTTCAATCTTTATCGAGTAAAGCGTCAATCTTTTTCCAATTCAACTCATTCTCTGAAATGGGTATTCGTTTACCTTCCATGATCGTTGGTGCCAAGCGAGTTCTGAAAAGAAAGTCACTTGCTGGAAAAGAACCAGATGTGCCACAGAAAGGGTAATATTGCAGTATATGTTGGGAAATGTCAGAAGAAAAGGTTCGTGATTCCAGTAATGTATAACAACCATCCATCATTTGGAGACTTGCTTAATCGAGCTGAGGCAGAATTTGGCTTCTATCCCAATGGGTGGTTTAACAATTCCTTGCGAAGAAGGTGCCTTTATTGGTCTCGCTTCTCGACTGTACACCTCCTGAACAATGATGAACAGAAAAAAAAGAAAACTTTAACAACTTTGATTGGATCTTTTTCTCTTTGTTGAAAAAAAAGAAAACTTTAACAACTTTGATTGGATCTTTTTCTCTTTGTTTGTTACTACGATTTTTAGATGATACAAATCGATGAAGCTATGTATAGATCTTTCCAAATGTTCAGTGATAGAGCAGAGAAACTGTGACATGTAAAACCAATCCTTTTATTCTCTGAATCACTTAACTTCCTGTGTGTATGTCCAGATCAAATTTCAGGCATTGACAAAGTAATATCCAGAGCTGTTAACAAGTGGTAATTACATATTCAGTAACAAATGTAATCTGCAACAAACTGTGCTTCTTGAAGAATCCTATCAGGAATTTAGTAATCTTTCCCTGTACAAGAGCTTGAGCTTTCCTTTAAGTTTTCAGAATTTTCTCCCCCAGAAAAAGAGAGAGGCAGAAAACATGCCATTTCATTGCGAAAATGAGTAACGAGATTGATTTATAAATGATCACCCCAACCTTTCCGTGAGGAATTTGAGGGGAAAAAGGGATGAATGAAGACCTCTGTATCATGTGCCAATGAGCTCGTAGTTGCAACAGGACCGACAACTGTAGCTGAAGTTCTCCATGGATCTAGCCTGCCTCAGAATGAGTTTCATTTCAGGCAGTAGTAGTAGATGCTTAAGTTTTTCACAGGCTTCATGCAGAGCTGGTGCATGATGCCTCTGGAGTTTACAAGGAGAGGTAGTCATATTTTTCCCGAAACAAGCTGAACCAAATTACGATTTTTAATCAAGGTGTAATGATCCAATCTTTCAATGTGATGTCTAGGTACTCATTGGTGCCACAGCCATGATTGTTTCTTAGTTCTTCCCATTTGTTTACCTAAGAAGTTTCAGGTTCACAAACCTGCCTCAAGAGTGCAGAAAGCAAGGAAGAGCAGCTGAGACTGACAGTGCTTTTGCAGCTCGAATTGGGCAATGTTTTACCTCACACAGTATTGGATTCATCAATTTGAATATTGACATTTTGTGTCTTCAATACCTCTTGCATTGCACCGTGACATCTCCAAGGGAAATGATCAGTGAACATACTTGGTGATACAACTATGTCTTTGAAATCTTCTCTTTTTGCCAAATATGCTTTATAACCATGTACTCCCTGTAAAAAACCCCAATACAAAGGCATACATGAATTTGTTTGTTCTGGTACTAAATGAATCACAATTCCAGGTAGGAACATCTCTGGCGGATCCTCAGGTGACTCGTTCTCTGATGTAGGGACAGTTCCCAAAAATTCAGATACAGGATCCTCTAATGGATGTAGCATAACATCCCCGCTAGCAAAGGGATTTTCTGCATTATCATCATCAATATTCCCGGTGCCATTTATCGTGTTGGATTCGTTCCAAAGGGAGTGGTTTTTGTTTACCTTGTTGTTTCCACTCATCTGATGCTTGCTCACATCTAGACATCTGTAAGCTAGTCTGGAAATTGCGACTGTATCAGCATTGGAATCTTGTGAGAGTGCTGTAATTGCAGCAGCACGAAGCCGTAAAACCGATCTAACTGAAAGGCGAGACGAGAACTCGTCGTCATGGACAATGCTAGTGATGAATCCTGAACATGCTTCTGCTATTATCAAGTCCACACATGGAAGTGGTCCGAATGAATAGACGTGTAAATCTGGGTATCGACGATATAGTCTCAATCCTAGCAATGCAGCGATTGAACCTCCTAGAGAATGACCAACTACGCGCACCCTGTATCCTTCGCACTCACATCCAGCTCCCAACAAAGAGGAAAGGAACCCTCTTGATTCAGATTCAATATCAGGGGGCCTTCCCTGTATTTGTTCATAAAGGTCACGGGCAGCCTCAACAATTCCTGAATGTGCATAGTGTGGAAAAGATGATTCTACACTTTGCTTCACATCAGGATCAATAT
>JANIIA010000191.1:69378330-69392215 GCA_027478495.1 Erythroxylum alaternifolium
TCCTTCTTAGTATAAAAAAATTTATAATTTTATAAAATTGTTGAAATTTTTATAATTTTTAAACACTTTTTTAAATTTTTATTAAAAATAACGATAAAAACTTATATATGAATTGCATACAATTGCATGAATAATTTTTAGTAATCAAATAAAAAATAAAAAGTTAAACTTACAATTAATATTTTAAAAATTAAACTTAAAATTAGAATTTTTGTAACTCCTTCAAAATATTAAAAAATTATAAATTTTATAAAATTGTTGGAAAAATTATAATTCTTAATTTTTAAAATTCTTTTTAAAATTTCATTAAAAATAATGATTAAAAATCGAAAACACTTGCATGAACAATTTTTAGTATTATTAGTGATTAACTTTTTTAATAAAAATAGAAATTATAATTAATATTTTAAAAATTGAACATGAAGTTGGACTATAAAATAAAAAAATTAAGATTTAAAAGTTAAACACTAAAAAATTAGCATATAATAAATAATAAATAAATATTATAAAATAAGTAAAAACAAAAATAAAATAGAATATTTTATTACAATATCAATATCTATTAATATATAATCAATTGCAATAATTCAAAAAATTTGAATAATAATTCTTCTAAATAATTTCTACCTTCTTAAGTATCACGATTCTTAAAATAATTATTTAAAATTTTGATTAATTTATAAAAATTGATCACTTGATTAATAAGTCGATAAGATTTTAGTAAAAATATTTAAATAAATTAAATCAAAATTTTAAATAATTTAAGGTTATTGAGGTTAAATTTATCCGTCCAATTTGATTTTTAACAAAAATTTATTTATAAAACATTTTCCATATGAAAATCGTTTTGAATGAAACTTAAATTCTGATAAAGTATCCCTTTTTAATCTATTTTCGTTGTAGTTATTCCTTTCAATAAGTATTTTTAAATAAATCATATATAAAGACATGACCAAAGCCTACCCTTCGGTCTCTTCATGCAACTACCTACGTAACTTTCTTCTTCTTCTTCTTCTTCGTTGCTGTCGCCGTCGCCGTCATCCTCATCGTCATCATCATAAACGATAATGATTCTTTTTCTTCTTCATCATCATTATCGCCATCGTAGTCGTCGACGACGTGGTCATCATCAGAGACAATAAGGATAGTACATGTTTTAAGTTAGCATGTTACTCTTCTATGGTGTTTTCGCAGGTTAGTGGAGTATTATTCATTTATATAGCTAATAATTAACGATTAAATAAAAAATAAAACAACTAATTTTCTAGAATCTGTACAGTGTCTTCTGCATAAACTTTGCGTGTATTGAACCACCTTCTTTGATTGCCTTGGATACATCAAACTTCTTTCCTTGATAAAGGTTTCTATTTTTATTCTGCCATTTCCGGACGTGATTCACGTTTAAGTTTTACTTATTTCAAGTTAATCCCTTCTTTTGGAACTTCATATTAGAGAGGAAAAAAAAAAGAATTATCTCTCCACCATTGACAGTTCTAAGAAATCAAGATGATGGGATTGTTTCTCTCAAGAGCTCTGATGTAACCCAGATCAATATCTTCTTCTTCTTCTTCTGCAAATCATCTTTTCATTCTTTCAGATTAATCTGATGCTGTTTTCTCTTGCTGTTATTATCAGATTGATACTTGGATATGTTTATCCTGCCTATGAGTGTTTCAAAGTTGTGGAGAAGAATGGACCTGAGATTGACCAACTCTTGTTCTGGTGCCATTATTGGTATTGCATTGTTATGCTTTTACGTGCTTGGACAATTCTGTTTTATGTATTTGTGAATTCATGGTGTTCATTACAGTTTATATTCTTTCACAGGATTTTAGTTGCAATGTTCACCATTTGTGAGAGACTGGATAACTTAATCTCCTGGTATGTATGCAATCAAGGGAATTTATGTTTCTAGGTAGTGACCCTTTAAAAGCATGTTATCCGAGAGCTTGAAATTTGATGGGGTTCAAATCAAGATTAAAATAATGTTGTTTTAGTTTAACTAATTAAAACAATATCATTTTAATCCATAGTTAAAGTCAAATCAGTACGAATCAAATTGAGTTAGGTTCAGCATGAGTATTGATTGAGCTTCGCATTGAACTAGACTGAGTTGAACCCAATTTTTCAACCCTATTTCCAAGTATGATATCCCACATTAGGTGGGTGTCAAATTCTCATATTAGATAAATCAGTTTATAAATTTATAGAACATAATTAATAAACCATTAATTAGCTATTTTTTAACATGTGATTTTATAAAAACTTGAAGTAATTAAATAAAATAATATTGTTTTGATCTATAATTTAAAGAATCTATTAACTAAAATAACACTATTTTATTAAATCAGTTTGGATCAAGTTGAGTTGGGTTCAGGTTGAGTATTAATTGAGCTTCCAACTGAATTGGATCTAGACGAATTCAAAAATTCAGTCTTTAATTAACTATTTTTAAAATGTGATTTTCCAAAAACCCCAAAAAAATATTATTGTTTGCATTAGGTTAAGTGAAGATTGTAGAGAACCTTTTTTTATGCCCTTATCATTTCTCATACAGTTTTATGTTTTTAATTATGACTATTACTATTTGATTGTCTTGAAGGTTACCTTTATATAATATGGCAAAGGTGGCATTTATTGTGTATCTTTGGCATCCAAAAACAAAAGTATGTGAAACTTCAATGATGTTTCTAACCAATTATTATCAATTTAAATCTTTTTTAATTCAATATCTCTTTTTGCAGGGAGCAGATTATGTCTATGATAGAGTTTTTAGGCCTCTAATGGCAAAATATGAGACTGAAATTGATTACCACCTACTGGATATGGAAGCTAAGGTTGGAGAAATTGCAACTGCGTATTGGAGAAAAGCTGTAACTTATGGACAGGCAAAACTTGTTGAACTTTTGCAGTATGCTTCTTCTCAATCAGCATCACAGCCGGACAAGCGGAAGGAATCTTAACATTGCACAAGGATTTTTATAGGCCCGGTAATCTTGGCCGAGGCAACATAATGTCGTTTTAATAATTACGGTAATCTTGGCCGAGGCAACATAATGTAGTTTTAATAATTACACAATTATTAAAACGGCATTATGTTCCCTCGGCCAAGATTACCGGATCTTTTGATTAATTATATTAAAAAAGAAAGCAATTCAATTGTTCAAATTCTTTAAACTCCAAACTTCATTCTGCCTTAGAACTCGATCAATCTAAGTATAGTCTACTAACTTTAAATTAAGTCGGATCCAACGTAAATTTTCATATCTAAATTTTTAACTCGATCTCAACCTTAAATTAACTGGGGTTGGCTAAATCTTGAATTAGATTTAAATCAATTTTCAGTCGAGGTCAAATTTTAAATTAAAAATCTAGTTCGATTTAACTCAAAAATGAAGAAAAAATTGGAAATCTAAAAATAAAAGCTTCAGGCTCGATGGAGTTTCAGAATTATTTCAAAAATTAGGCTAATATGATTTTTTACCAGGATATAGTTTAGGATATCATGAGACTAAGTTATTAATGGGTGAAAAACCCTGAGGTTGTAATGGTTTTGGCAAGCTTTCAGATTTTTTTCGTAGCCCTTTTTAGCACAAGTAAAAATAAAAAACAACTAAACACAAAATGAAAAATCAACAATAAAAATTTGTTAATATTGTTTGGTACATTTTGTCTACGTTTACGGCGCTCTCACTCAATTTAATATTTTCACTAACGACAATAATTTTATACAAAAATTTACTGATCTAATACTACTCAATTTTGGACACTACTCTTTGTCTTCATTGCTCGTGAAAGTAATTCACATCCAATAACACGATCGACTCATGTTAATCTCGATAGAGAGTTTTTCTTAAAATCTTTTAACGAAAGAACAATAAACGAACAACTCAAATGATTAAATAATCAAGAACAAGATAAAATATACTTGAGATAGAAAAGAAGAACAACTTCTTGATAGGTTCAGCTCTCCTATATAGATTTGAAAGTTGTCACCACATATTATGGACCGATTCACGCAACTTTCGGTACCAACTCATGGAGCAATAACCACATCACGTAGCAGTAACCAAATCAAGTTAAGTCTTATCGAACTTAATTTTTAAAATTTTTATCTCGAGCTCAATCTTAAATAAACTAAGTTGACTAAATCTTGAATTATATTTAAATTAAATTTTAATTGAGGTCAAATTTTAAATTAAAAATTTAGTTCGATTTAACTCAAAAATCGAGAAAAATTTGGGAATCTAAAAAATTATTCTGAATGCTGACCCAGGCTGCCAAAGCACAGCACTCCAAATAATCTTCGTTTCAGCAGCAGCAAGAAAAGGGCCAGGAATTTAAACAGACAACATATAGATTCACCATCTTCCCAGCAAGGATCTGCTCCAGAGGAATCTATAACCTATGATTCGTTATCTTTTATTGTAAAAATGATTATAGGACACGGTAAGTACAAAGATTTGGCCATTATTTAATATGAGTTTGAATTGAAAGATTTTTAATTTTTAATTTTTTAGGTATATTCAATAATTGAAAAGGCTTCGATGTAGACTATAATTGTTAGAATATCGCAATAAACATGAAAATATTAAACTGTTTATATGTAGTAAGAGTCAACTATTTAAATGATTAGTTCTAGTTATTTTGACAATAGTTGACTTAAGCCCAATTCTTATTAACGGGCTCTACACTTTACTAATATTAAAAATTCTAATATAGTTTCAGAGCAGGTTTGACCCAGATTATTAATTTTTTAATTGTTTGTCTGAATGTCCAGTCCTAGCAATCTGGTCCAGTTATCGCTACGTTTATTTTAAGTGACACTAAATATCTAGTCCCAGTTATACTTGAGGGAGAGTATTAGAGTATACTATATTGACTAAATATGAAAATGTTAAAGAGTTTATAAATAGTAAGATTTAACTATCCAAATAAGCTCTATATTTTACCCATATTAAAAATTTTAATAATAATAGAGTTTAGATCTCATTTTCTTTAAAGTTTTAGATTTGAACGTCAAGATCGAAACTTGAACGCAAGCACAACTTATTTTCACAATCCGACTAAATAGACCTGCCAAGTTATTATTAGGTTAGGCAATAGTTTGAACGGGTCAGGCCAAAGCTGATACGAGATCAATTGAACTCGAACAACACAATCTAATCTTAACTTGAGATTATTTGGATAGTCTGAAATGATGTTCTTTTAGTTTCAATTTTCTTAAACTTAAAAATTAAAATAATAACATTTTGAGAAGTTAACTAAAAAAAGACATCAATTTAACAAGTTAAATTAAAATGATGGCATTTTGATTTGGATATTTAGATCCTAATTCAAACTCATCTCCTAATTCTGAGTTTAATCTAAAACATTATTAATTCAAATTTGACAATATCACATTAAATCAAATCAAGCTGATTTTGCCACTAATCATCATAATTAGGTTTACCAACGAATCAGGTTCATCCAAGCCTAAATTCTACTCAAATTTTATGTTCGAATTCGAATCTTACTTCAATCTGAACTAAAACTTGATTATATTAGAGATAATTTTAATTAATTTTATTAAAAATTAAGTCGAATTAGATAATTCAAACTTGAACCGTGAAACATCTTTTAAATTTGATTAATTAGCTAAAGCATAATTTATTAATTGTGGTACCAAGAAAAACTTGTCATTCTAATCATTAGGAACAAGGTTGTACGAAAGTTCTAGAGAATTCTTTTTTTTAATAAGAAAAACAAGTTATCGAGAAAGTTGTGGAGAGGGCCAAGTATCGGGACAGATCATCTGTTACGTTCTGGTCGACTAATTCGGAATCCACACAAATACCTGTAGACAAAAATAAGCGAGACGTGTTGGAATACCCATGTAACAGGATGTTCCAACCTCCAAGTATCCTCAGTTCATTATGTTATCGGAATGATACGTGTACCTACGAAAGGGCACGCGACAAGTCTCAAGGTCTCTGTCCTTTGATGAGGTAACGGATGATGACAGCCAATTAATTATTATTAAATAAACCTAATAAAATATTATTAAACAAGTTATGACTGAAATTCAGCTGCCACTGTTAATGAGTTTGATTAAGTCACGTAAGTTACACGTTTCGAATGACTATTAGCCGACTAAGTGAAAAAAGGAGCAAAAACGGTGACGTGTTTAGTCTGACCTTCCTTTACTTTTGGAGGCTCCCCAACCGCCACACGTGTCCTATCCACACAATCGATTAGTGGTTAGCATACTCTCCTTGAATTACCTTAAGGCTTTGTTTGCTTTTATCTTTAAGACCTACCGGTCAATTTTTCCTTTTAATTTTGTCTTTCTCGTCCTTCTTCTTTTCTTAATTTTCCTTTCACATAATTAATCAATTAGATGAAAAAAAAACATTTACTAAGAATGTAGTGGGAAATGAAATGTGGTCATTGATCTCAACATGGTTTTTAAAATTATTTTTTACTAATTTATAATATTTTTAAAATCAGATCAAAAGTTAAATTGATAGAATAAAAGATTTAACCGATTCTAGACTGTTATAAAATTGACAAAAAATTAAATAAAATTAAATAATTTAAAATATGAATGAAAGATATTATCTTCGTGTATTAAAAATTTTGAAGTTTAATTAAAAATATTATTTATTAAAAATTAATTAATTAATTTTGCCTTATAATAATTTATTATTTTACAAAAATTAACTAATTAATTAATAAATTTATTAATTATTAACAACAAGAGTTATTAAAATAAATTGAACTAAAAAGTTAAAAACTGAATCGAAAAATTAGAGAATTTAAGGTTTTAACATTTAAACCGATTGAGCCCTTTAATCATCGCTAATTTCATAATCTTACATATGAATTATGTGAGAAAATTTTTCTATAGATAAAATATGAATTTAGATAAAGGTATTAGTTAACATTTTAGTACTCTTGATATTTTCTTTGATAATAATATGTTTATGTAAATAGATTTTGTAATTGAATAGGTAATATTTTTGCCAATTCTATTGGGAAAGATAATTTCATTGGTTGTGACTTAAACATTTTATTTTTATCAAAAATTTAGTGCTAGACAAATAATTATGCTTCTTGATTTATTAAATAATCAAAATATGATAATAAGCGCATTAAATTATGACTTTATTAGGGTTTACAATAGGTTGAATTGTATATACTTTATAGGCATAAGTTAATAAAAACTTAGACTATATATAATTATTCAAACCCATTTGTATCACCTTATAATTAAACTCATTTACATATATTCTTATGGAAAATTTCTTATTTTTATTATTTTTTGAAGGGTTATTTTTATTATTTCTCATCATAATTTATCCTTTTTTATATTAAGAAACATAAAATAATTCAATTATAGATTTAAATAATTATTCTCAAATATATTTTTATTATTTATGATATTTATTAAGGGTGAATTTTTACTAACTATTAAGCATATAATTTTTTAAAAATAATATCTACGTAATCAATCGCATAGATTATTATAGAAAATTTCTTATATTATTTCTTCTCATGATAATTTATTAATTTTCTAAAAAAATAAAATAATTCAATTATATGATCAACAGGTAGTAGATTTAAATGATTATTACTGTTAATTTTTATTTAAAAATTAAAATTTTACTATTTATGATATTAAGTAAAATTGAATTTTTACTAAGTATTGAGTATATGGCTTTTCTATAAATAAAAAAAAACGAGTGCGTCCCTAGGGAGTAGAGATTCTTCACTTTCTCTTTAAATTGCACATGAACTCGCCTCTCTCACAGTCTCACTCACATTTAAGGCTCCTAAACCAAGGAGACAACCAGAGAAAGCCAGCCAAAGGCAAAGAGGGAGCGAGGGAGAGAGAGAGACGACTAACACTATCGCAAAGCAAAGGTTTCCGCTGACTTTACCTCGTGTAGCTTCACGAGACGCACAGTGAAACAAAAGCCACTCACTCACAGGAAATAACGAGAAAAGGCAATATAAAGTGTGAGAAACTTAAAAAGGAAGGGTCATTGAATGGAGAGCACAAGTGTGAAGAAAAGTGGAGGCAATGGACAGGTCCTGGACGGTTCGGATATAATGGAGTTGGTTGGGAACCAGGAGGTGTTTAACAACTTCGTTGATCATAAGTTTCAGGAGCTTGATAGAGACAGAGATGGCCAGCTCTCTGTGAAGGAACTCAAGCCTGCTGTTGCTGATATTGGTGCTGCTCTTGGCTTGCCTACTCAAGGTTCTTCTCCTGAATCTGATCATATCTACTCTGAGGTCAGTTTCATATCCCGAAAAAGTGCTTCAAATTCTAGCCCTTGTTTGGTTTCAGGTTGTGGGTTGTCTTGCTTCTTGATCCAATATCCAAAGTTTGCTTCTTTCATTAAGAACATCTCTAGTCATGCGTTTTCCCTTGGTTACATATGTTCACCACTGGTTTGTGTTCTTTGGTTTCTGGTGACGCCCATTGATTATCATTTCCAGTAACAGAAAATAACAGAAATTGTATGCATAAGATGTTTAAGTGGGATAACTTTAAACTTTATCATGATTTTGTGGAGGAGATGAAGCAACAAGCGTTCTGATATCTGAATTCTTTAAACAATAACTTCAACAATAGAGACTCGTCATGCTCGTCATTATATGTCCCTCTGAAACAATTTCTGAGCTCTGGTAAACCTCTTAGTAAGATGAACCTTATAGGATTCTCAAAAAAAAAATCTTTTTCTTTCGAAATCAAATAATTATTAATTTCTTTTCACTTTTTGTGAATTGATAGTTTTTTCTCAAAAAAATAGTTTTTTTAAGTATAGGAATATGATCCTATTTGATGAAATATCTAAACATAAGTTCTTACGTTGTTTTCATTACAATATTTGTGGAGTACTAGAACATTAGCATGATGATATCTAAACATAAGTTCTTACGTTGTTTTCATTACAATATTTATGGAGTACTAGAACATTAGCATGATGATGATCTAAGGTTTTAGTTAAACATAAGTTCTTACGTTGTTTTCATTACAATATTTATGGAGTACTAGAACATTAGCATGATGATGTTCTAAGGTTTTAGTTAATGTTGTGTCCTTAGTATAATTGTGTCTATTAAGGGAAAGAAATAGTGACATTTTACCATATGTAGCTGTCTCGAGAACCATCCAAACATATATTATTGAACATGGGACATTGGTCGGTGTTGTGGGACTAAGCATTTTTTGTATTTATCTCTTGTCCTTTTCGTTGCCCACCCAAAAGACTTTTTCTCGAGTTTTGCTTTACTTTTACAAGGAAGAATCTTGTGGAGGGTATGAGCACATCGAGTATTTCTCGAGTTTTGCTTTACTTTTACGAGGAAGAATCTTGTGGAAGTTATGAGCACATCGAGTCTATTCTCCCACACATCATGAAGTTAGTACTTGTTCTATTTTTGTTGGTATTGTTTTAGGTGTCTTTCTTGTGATCAAAGCAAGCTGATGTGATTAGTTGTTGTGATGCATTAACTGGCCTACCCCAAATCTTATTTTCATGATGAGTCACATCAATTAAAGAAAATTGTTTTTTTTTTATGAATTTGGCTCAACTAAAAGAGTAGGAAGACTAGTAGGTACCAATTTACGTATTCATTCAACAGCATCTTAGTAGAAATTTGGGTTTGAAGAGATTCAAAATTACTTAATTTTATTTTTAATTAGTGGAGTTGTTATCTTCGATCCATTTGGTATAGTGAAACTAACAAGAAATTATGATAATGGGTTAGTGTAAGTTGAACTATAAGTCTAAAATTTTCAATTTTTAAATTAAATTAACGAGTTTTTATATTTTAAAATTTTTCGAATTTGATATTAAATTTGAGTAGATTCAAATAGAGTTTTTTAGGTTTCGTGCATAAAGTTGAATTTATATTTAAATATAGAAGAAAATGTTATTATTTTTGGCTCAAATTTAGTTGAAACTTTTGATTCTAATTATGTGGAGGAATTAACCAAGAATTTTTATATTATTTTATTAACTAATTGACAAAGAACCTGATAAGTGTGAAAAGTAAAATTAACACACAAAAAAGATTATTAGCAGAGTATTGTTACTTTGCAATAGCGTACTTTAGGTTTAGTAGCAGCTCCAGTCAGGTTAATTAGATTTGGTTAAGTTTTAAGTTTGTTTAGAAATTTTTTGTCTGACTTTGAATTTGGTTTAAAGTTTTATCGATTCAAGACATCTAGTTTGAGCTCGATTGGATCTAGGTAATCCGAAGTCTATTCTGTGCTTAATTTTTTATTTTTAAAATAAAAGTAGAAAATGACATTATTTACAAAATGAAGGTAGTTCTTACGTCTGAATTTTTGTCCAGTTCGAACTTCGAAGTCTTGTAAAGTTAAACCAGATTTATTGACTTTACTGCTACAGCTAGTGTAGTCAACTGTTAGGCTCATGATAAACGTGGAAAGTATGAATAGAACATGAGGTGGGTTGTGGCAGGTCCAGGACCACATGCTATGGTTTTGGTGACTTCTACAGTATTCTTAGGTTGTGGCAGGTCCAGGACCACATGCTAGGGTTTTGGTGACTTCTACAGTATTCTTTAACATCCTAACGAAAAGACTTTGAAGATAAGCATTGAGAATGGTCCAAACTTGAATTTAATCAAATGGGTCAGTTTGTAGTCGCGGACAGTGGACAAAGTTCTAGGGAACTGCTAAAGAGATAATAGATTCTTACGCATCTTGTTGGGTGCTGACATGTTTTGTTTCATGTGCAAGTTATGAAACAAATCTTCTGTATCCAATGGTCTAATTAATGATAGGACTTACCTTAGTTTCTTGATCTTGATCTTGGTCATGTCAAATCTTCTATTCTAATTATTCTATTTTAACATATTTTTATTAAATTTTATTTAAATATTTACGTGAGGTCTACGTAAATGTGTAAATGAAATTAATAAAATATGAGAAGAATACCATAATCGAAATAGAAGATCTGATTCCGATTAGTATAAGAATTCATAAAAATCACTTTCTTTAAACTAAGGAAGACAAACTATTGGAAGTTTGATCTGAGGCCATGGATAAAAGTTTAAGTTAATTATATTTAAAGTCAAATTCTATTCAATTGGATCAAGCTAACCAATTGGATCAAAACGACATTATCATTGATATTATCATTTTTGTTCGAAATTTGGTCCTAACCAGATTAGACAGGTTAGTTATCAACCTTACTTAAATTAAATATTCTAAGTCCAAACCTAAATTTAGGTTAAATTGGGCAATTGAAATTTTGGCCAAGAGTCAAATTTTCTCAAAAGGGTTGACCAAATTGGACCAATTGACTCAATCGTCAAATACAAGTTCAAGTTAATCAGTGATTACTGATTAGAGTTCTATTTTGGTTGGTTGATTGGGTCGAACCATCCAATTTGGTCAAAATGATGTCATTATTTTTGCTAAAAAGTGAGTCCTGATCAAATTAGACAAGTCTGCCTGCCAACTCTATTTAAATATTTAAGTTTAAATCTAAATTTAATCAAATTAAATTAAAGTTAATTTTTTAAAGTAAGTTGATCTCAATTATTAAAATTTTCAAACTTTGGGTCAAGAGGTTTGATCAAATTGGACCAATCAATTCGAGTAAAATAATATTGTTATTTTTGTTCGGTTTCAATTGGATTGGAGAGGCCTATTTCTCAATCCTACTTTAAATTAACCAATATGAGAATAAATCAGAAGTGATCTTGGTATTAAAATTCTTATACATTGTTGTGCAGGTTCTGAACGAATTCACACATGGAAAGCAGGAGCAAGTGAGCAAGACTGAGTTTAAAGAGGTCCTTTCAGACATCTTACTAGGCATGGCTGCTGGTTTGAAGCGAGACCCTATAGTCATCCTTCGGATTGATGGTGAAGACCTCTTGGAGTTCATTAATGGTGCTAGTTATGAAACTGAAATGGTCTCCATATTTTCACAGTTTCAGTCACCTGACATGTCTCTTCATGATCATATCCTTAAAGCCCTCGAGAAACTCTCTGTCGACCAAGGAATGCCACCTGCTTCAGATTCTTGGGTACCATCTTCTTTCTTCTTCTGAACTTGACATGTTACTGGGTAAATACTTTTGTTTGTCTCATTTCTTGTTGGTTGTGTGTGTATAGGTGATGAGTAACATTGTGGAACCAGCTCTACGAGCTTGCTTCAATGGCGGAGATCATGACAAGCCTGTCTCGCAGGACACATTCTTAGTGGAGTTTAAGAAAGTGGCTGAGTGTGTAGCTCAACGTCTCAAGGAACAGCCTGTGATTGTTGCTCATAGTGGGAACACATTTGATGGAAGTGGCATTAAGAGACTTTTATCCAACAAATTTGAATGGGAAAAGGTATTGGTTTCTTCAGAATTCGATCTTCTGCTATGAGAGTCTGCCTTTGTTCATTCAGGTTGCTATTGTTTGTGCTTAAATTCTTGAATCGCAGACGCTGAACACAGCTGTGGAAACTATCCCAAAAGATCGTAATGGCAAAGTATCTAAGGAGTATTTACGTGTGGCTCTTGATGCAGTAGCTCCATCTGCAGGTCTACCACCAGTTGGTGCAATTGAGGAGGTAATTAAAACAATCAGAACTTGATGAATATTCATTTCCATCTTAAATTGCGAATTATGGTATGGACTGTTACTGCAGATTGTTACTGCAATTTGTCGTAATTCCGACTACATTTCCCGCAATTGCATCGATTGTTCGTAATTATCGCAATCATCTGCAATTACAGTATAACTTGATTTCTAGAGTCTGTTTCATGTGACATGACTGCACATATTATTCAAGGAAAGCTTAAAGTCAGCTTCATATTGGCATTTTGGGCCGGATGACTTCCAAGTTGTTCTACCGAACCTAAATTTTAAGTTTTTGAGTTAGGTTTTAAGCTTGAAAAGTCTGACCTGATTTAACTTAAATTTTATAAAAAATCTTGAACTTATAATTCAAGTTCGGATCCCGTTCATTGTCAATCCCAAACTTGATCATCATTTTTTTGGTTTTATTACAGATGGATAAGGTTATAGGTGAAGTGTTCAAGATGATGGAGGCTGACGATGGAAAGCTGGTTAAAGAAGATGAGTTCAAGAAGTTGTTGGCTGAGATACTGGGAAGTATCATGTTGCAACTAGAAGGCAATCCCATCTCAATTTCTACTAATTCAGTTGTTCACGAGCCACTTGCCAAGAACTCTTCGCTGTTGGAGCCATAATAAAACTATACTTGTACGTATGATATACTAAAGGAGGAGGAATTATAATCATAAAAGAAAACTAGTTCTGATCATACACGAATCACATAATCATGAAGCTTCCACCCCTTTTTGATTTGGTGTAATCTTATTTCTCCTCCTGTAAATGCACTAATCAGTTAATGGCAGTCTTCTCTACTGTAAGTTCATCTGTTTCTGCTATCTCATGGCCAGTTTTGATCAGAAAAATCCTCAAGTGAATGTGAAATAGAAAAGATTATTGTCTTAGAGATGAGCTTTAGATCTTAAGTAAACTCACTAGGGTAGCTTAGAAGAGAGGTTAGTTTGTAATCCAACTTCAGTTTGGGGTTACGAAAATTATAAGCTTAAAAATAGCTAGTTAAAAAGTTAACAAATTGTGTTTTATAGATTTATAAAAGATTCACGTGGTAAAATAGTGATATGAATGAGAAGGCTAAATTCTGTGTTTATGATAATAATTAAATTCAATCCTTAAAATATGACTGAAAGGGAAGGGTGTGGTAGAAATAGGACACCCCGTCATTGGTGATGGCGGGATTGCTAAGGTGGCAAAGACCCCGCCGTTGCGATTGGCGGGGTCAAATGACTCACCCCGCCATTCCCAATGGCGGGGTGGTCAGGGAGCCAG
>JANIIA010000191.1:69398972-69413160 GCA_027478495.1 Erythroxylum alaternifolium
TTCGGTACTCTATTTCATGGACTCCACTTTAGTCATTCCTCTTCATTGGATTTACGTGCATACTCTGATGCTGACTGGGCTAGGGACCCAACTGATCGTCGATCTACCACTGGATATTGTTTCTTTCTTGGCACATCTCTCATTTCTTGGCGTAGCAAGAAGCAAACAATTGTTTCTCGTTCAAGCATTGAATCAGAATATTGAGCCCTTGCTGATACTACCTCTGAACTTTTATGGTTACGTTGGTTGCTTCAAAACATAGGTGTTATGTTTTCTTCAGTAGTTCCCCTCTTCTGTGATAATTATAATGCTATGCAGATTGCTCACAACAATGATGTCTTTCATGAATGAACTAAACACATCGAGATCGATTGTCATCTTGTGTGTTATCATGTGCTTCATGGAACCATACAACTTGTCCCAATATCATCTCAAGCACAAATTGCTGATCTGTTTACCAAATCACATCCGCATCGACGCTTTCAAGATCTTGTCTCCAAACTCAAATTATCATCGTCACTACCATCTTGAGCATAAGGGGGGATATTAACGTATAATACAAGATATCTTTTAGTCAACTAAATCTATTAACGTATAACACAAGATATCTTTTAATCAACCAAATCCCTGTAAATTTGCCTTTATTTTTCCTAAGATCATGTACATTAATGATGCCTTTTACTATGTTGATTTATTGCTTTACTTACAAACATTTACAATGTATAAATAGGAGGATGTAGGTCTCTTCTTAGATACGAAAATATACAAACTTCTTCTTCAAATCCTTTGTCTTTCTCTGCTTCTACAATTACAATAAATTCGATGAATACAATAAGATGCAATTACAATAAGAATAATTTTCTTTAATATATCTTATTTCTTCTGTAAATGTACTATCAATTAAAGGAAGCCTTTTAAATTGTTTTAAGATCATATGCTTAACTAATGACTATTATTACATTCAATAACAAAACTTTAAGTTAATGTAAGTAGAAAAATGATCGATTCAAAGAAGCTTTAACTACTACTTGTTAGCTTGTTAGGGTAGCTTAATTAAAGGGATATATAGTATGTAAGAAATAAAAAGATAGAGACAGCTGCGTTGTAGCCAAGGCTACTGCCTTGAAAATGATTTTTGACAGATGCCAGTGCAATCCAGATGTTAGTCGCTCCCCAAGGTTGTCACAACGATTGCACACATTCACTCGTGGACAAGAGTATGGAGAACAGATGCTTAAGAGAAAAAAATGAAAGAATATCTTGCAGTTTTTTCAAGAAGACACAATAAATAAAGAAGCGCCGATTTTTTTTGTTGTAAATCAAAAGAGGATAACTGAAGCATAAAAAAAAGAGAAGATCAAGCAATTGTAACTTTCGAGAGATTACAAAATCGAAGAGTCCATGTCTAGGTTCAGTGAATTTGTAATACAACTGAATCTGCCTAGTTCCAACACTCCACCAAAAGACCCAAGCCAAACAACTTAAACAAGAACAATATAAAGAGTTGTAAGACCCCTTATCTAACCAATGTGGGACAAGCAAATGTCAATGGAAAAGGAAGAAACAACCAATAAAGAGAAAGGAATAGAAGCTGTCATTATTCTAATATTCCCCTACTAATTGCAAGCTAAAATAGAAAAGGTTCCTTAAGCAAAAGGAGGGTTTCATACTTAAATGTCAATATCTTTTGATTGAATTAACATATAGTGAAGTGAGGCAATACGCAAGTTTAATAAGTGAATAAAAATCTTGAACTAAGAGAACTTTAGATGAGACCCCCATAACACATATCATATGTCAGTTTGTGCAAACTCCACGATACAATACTTGCGTTATTCTAGGCCATAGGCTTACCTTGGGTCTCATGAGTGCTCTAGAAAGACAGCCCAAGCCTTTTATAGAATGCAACTCACCTTCACACTCAAGTAGGTGAATCCATCAAGTGCTTCTCATTAGCACCACCCTAATAGGCTAAGGATCCATTAAGAGAAACTGCAATCTTTAAATAGAGTTATGTGAATCTATCAAGTCCATCTCTCAAGGACCACCCTTATATGGGCTATAGATTTATTAAGAGCCTAAGCTCAACATTCTTTAAGTCAATGTAACACGTCATAGGGACGAGTAATGACCAAGAATTTCACTCAATGGGCTTAAGCTCCATCCCCTTCAACTTTTCAAGAACTAATCTCCTTGATAATCCTTTAGTTAAAGGATCCGCTAAATTCCTTTTGGATCTTACAAATTCTAAGGAGATAGCACCATTCTTGAGTAGTTACTTCACCAATCCATATCTTATACGAATGTGTTGCGTTTTACCATTATACATGTTGTTTTCAACAACTCCAATTGCAGCCTGAGAGTCACAATGAAGTGGAATAGGTGTAAACAGTCTACCCTATTTGGGCACATCCGCTAAGAGATTTAGAAGTCAATCTACTTCTTGACCTGCCAACTCAAGAGAAATAAATTAAAATTCCATAGTGGAATGTGTTATACAGGTCTGTTTTGCAGACTTTCAAGAAATAACACCTCCGCCCAAAGTAAATATATAATCACTAGTTGAACTAACTTCATCATTGTCAGATGCCCAATTAGCATCATTATATCCTTGAAGCACAGAAAGAAACTTGCTAAAATGCAAACAATAGTTCATGGTGCCTTTCAAGTACTTGAGTAAGTGATGAAGTGCATTCCAATGTTCATTACTAGGATTATGAGTATACCGACTCAAACTTGAAACAACATAGGCAATATCAGGTCTAATATATTTTATAACAGACATGACATTACTAATAATCATGGCATACTCACTTTGTGATACACTATCACCTTTGTTTTTCATGAGATGAACACTAGAATCATAAGGAGTTCTCATAGGTGCAACATCAAAATAATTGAAGTTTTGCAATACCTTATCAATGTAATGAGACTAACACAATGAAAAACCACTCTCTGTTTTGGAAATTTTAATTCCAAGAATTACATCTGGCTCTCCTAAATCTTTCACATCAAATTGAGTAGATAGAAATTTCTTAATCTTATTAACTACATCAATAGTAACACCAAAAATCAACATGTCATCCACATAAAGACATAAACATACATTCAGCTCCTACTGTTTTAGAATAAACACAAGAATCAGAAGCATTAATAACAAAACCATTTTGAGTCAGGGTGTTATTGAACTTCTCATCCCACTGGTTTGGAGCTTGCTTAAGGCCATATAAGGACTTCCTAAGTCTACAAACTTTTTGTTCTTAACCAGGTACCTTAAAGCCTTCGGGTTGGTCCATATATATTTTCCCCTTTAAATCTATTCAAAAAGGTCATTTTCACATCCATTTGATATGCAACCAAACTATGGATGACAACTAGGGCTATTAGAGCACGAGCAATGGCAATCTTAGTGACAGGTGAATAGGTATCAAAGTAGTCAATCCCTTTTTTCTGGTTAAAATCTCTCACCACAAATCTTGCCTTAAACCTTTTAATGGAACAATCATATTTGCGCTTCCGACTGAGCACCCACTTGGTTTACAACTATTAGGTAAGTCAGTAAGATCTCATTAATGGTTAGCCTGAGGGGATTCTAATTCACTGTTTATGACCTCTTTCCAAAAGGTGCATCTGTGGACGCTACTACATTTTATAGGTGTTAGGTAAACAAAGTCATCAAAGAAGAGAAAGTGATATGAATTGTTGTATTTTAACATTCAATCAAATGAGTTTAAATACAGAGGAATTAATAACTGATTTACACGAAGCTAGGATCTAAAGATACATTACAACAATAAGTTGTTACAGTCAAAAGGACTTAGTCTATAGATATCCCTTAATATGCCCCCACAAGAGCATGTCTCTGTTAAGAACATGCATCTTGTGCCGCAGTGTAGCATGATGCTGAGAAGTCAACAATTTGGCAAGGGCATTTACTAACTGATCATGTGTCAAAATATGTGCAACTGTTAATTTCCCATCCTGAACAAGTTGGCGCACAAAATGGTAATCCAGCACAATATGCTTCATCCTAGTATGAAAAACCGGATTCTTACAGAGATAAGTAGAACTAAGATTGTCACAAAAGAATACCGACAACCACTTGAAAGGAAGGTGAAGTTCAGATAATAAATTGTTTAAACACTGAAGTTCAGCTGCTGTCATCGCAACAGAACGATGCTCAGCTTCGATTAAAGAAGATGCAACCATTCAGTGTCATTTGGAATGCTAAGATACCGAATTCCCACCGAAGTAAACAATATAAACCAAGGTAGAGAGGAGAAAGTGATATGAATTGTTGTATTTTTACATTCAATCAAATGAGTTTAAATACAGAGGAATTAATAACTGATTTACATGAGGCTAGGATCTAAAGATACATTACAACAGTAAGTTGTTACAGTCCAACAATAAGTTGTTACATGCATTACAACAATAAGTTTTTACAGTCCAACAATAAGTTGTTACAGTCAAAAGGACTTAATCTATGGTTATCCCTTAATATTAGGGTCATCAACAATGTCTTTAGTTATGACATCAAAGTTTTTAATCTCAACTAGGAAAGCAGTAAGAAAATTAGGTCCAAAACTAGTTTTAGTTGTACGCCTCTTACTCATCCTAATTTCAACAATTGGCTCATTATTAATAGAAGCAGTAGCGTGCACAGTATTAAAAATAGGTAAATGCACAGAAACATGATCATAATTTACAATTTCAAAATTAGAGGGCAAAATCATAAACTCATTTTTCTTAAAGGGAAAAACATGCTTAAAAAATTCAGCATCTCTTGATTCAGAAATAGAATTATCACTCAAAGACATAAATCCATAAGATGTAATATTTTGAGCATAACCAACAAAAACAACATCAAAAGTTTTAGGCCCAATATTAGGTCTATTGAAGTCAGGTAAACCAACTTTCGCTAAGCACCCCTACACTTCAAAAATTTCAAATTAGGGGCAAAACCTTTCCACAACTTATAAGGGGCTTTATCTAACTTCGTATGGGGCACTCTATTACTAATATAGCACGCAGAGAGCATAGCCTCTCCCCAAAAAATGTCAGGCAAACCAGAACTTATTAACATAGCATTCATCATCTCTTTAAGTGTTTTGTTTTTTCTTTCCACTATACGATTTTGTTGAGCAATGTTAGGGGCACTAAGCTTATGAATTATACCATTCTGTTCACATAAACTTTTAAGGAAATTTATGTTATACTCACCACCTCTATCTTACCTTACTCTTTTGATTTTTCTAGTCAAGTTGGTTTTCTACCTTTTCTTTGTATTTGAAGAACATGTCCCCAACCTCATCTTTAGATCTTAAAAGGTAAACCTTAGTGTATCTCGAAAAGACATTCAATAAAGTCACATAATACTTTTTACCTCCTTTGCTCATAATATTCTTGAAATCTGCTAAGTCTGAATAAATATGCTCTAAAAGTTCTGTCTTTCTACTTGTGACAAATTTAAAAGGTTTCTTGGTATACTTGGCCTCAACGCATATTTGACACTTAGAGAATTCACTGGTGTTTACTATAGGTATTAGGCCCATTTCTCTAAGTCTTTTAATCCAGGCAATGTTCAAATGTCCTAGTCTACCATGCCACAAGTTAGGAGACTCAACAATATAAACAAAAGCAGAGGTACTACCATTCACTAATTCATATTCAACATTGAATACAAAAAGAACCCCCTGTGAGATATCGCTTCGACATAAACTCCCCATTACGAAAGAGTACAACCTTATCAGATTCAAAGAAAAGTTTCAAACCAGCTTTATTCAATAACTAATCAAAAACTAGATTCCTACGCAAACTAGGCACATGCAAAAGGTTATTTAAAGATAATTTTTCCCAGAAGTCAGCTTGAGTATAATCTTTCCTTTACCGAGGATTCTAGTAGTACTAAAATTGCCCATGTAAACGCATTCGCCATCGATAGCCTCTTGGAAATCATGAAACAGGTCCTTATCAATGCACAAATGCCTTGAGACTCCCATATCAAGCACCCAATCAGTCTTGTTAGCTACCAGATTTGCCTCAACAACAACAACAACAACAACAACAATAATATCATCGTTTTTAGCCAAGTTAGCTTGTGGAATAGTTTGTTTTTGGCCATGATTTTATGCAGCTTGAAGTTACGAGCATTAATAGGCTTTATGGCCAAGCTTGCCACATAAAAAGTACGTAACTTTGGACTTCTGAATTTTGGAGTTCAGTTTGTTGAAACGTTGCTTTTTTCCACGATTTAATTTCTTCTTGTTCTTTTCCTTAAACCTATCTTTAGATACATCAACAACAAATTCAACAATGTTAGCGTTAGTGTTATTAATAGAAAGATTATCAAGCTTATCTTTAAGTCGATTGGCTTCTTCGGTTCTCATGTGGCTTCTTCAGTTCTGAATTTCTTCTTATGCTTGAGTTAGTTTCGGTAGTCATTCCGAAAAGTGGGAAATTTTCTAATAATACGTTGGCTTGAAGTGTTTCACATATCTTCATGCCTTCATTGAGTGTGTCAACAACCATGTTCTCATATTCGTGCACTCGTTCCATGATTAGTTTGTCATAAAGGCTTCCAAACAAAGGAGGTGGATGTGTTGATGCTTGCAGACGCGAATGGCATCACTTCATGAGGGCAACATGGAGTTGAGGCAATGATAATAAACAAAGGAGCTGCTTAGGAGGCAACCCAAGGAAAGTTTATCTCTTTTTATTTACATTCTCGCATTTGCTGTTTTTGTTAACCGCTTCATTTCTTATATTTAATGTTACATTGGGAACAATGTAAGCTTTAATTGTGAGGATGCGGATCTTAGTTTTTATATAGGTTTTTAAGCTTAATTGTTGCCTATATGGCTTCTTAGGGATTTTTAAAATTAAACAAACAAACAAATTCTCTTTTTCTATTGCTTTTAAGACTATATAGTCATAATTAGAGAGTGAATTGACTAGAATAATCTATTGCAACTTGAGCATGTACTTTTACTCTTGTGATTGGTCAATATGCATTATCTTTAAAAGATTAGTGACTAGTGGTAGACACAAGCCAATGAGATTTTGAGCCTTCACATACTGACACATCCATATCAGTCTCACTGTTTATGTGTGACCTTCATGACACGTACATCCTGACTTTTCTTTGATTTTCTATTCAAGACCATATATTTATAACTTACATTAACATAGAAATGATATAGTCATTCTTTGCTTCATAAGCTACATTAGTCAAATAGCCTCCCTATTAATATGATTTTCTTTTGTTAAGCCCCCTTAAGCTCTAATTACCTTTTCTTTTTATTCTAACTACATTACATGCCTTAAACATAACCAAATGTCCTACCCAAGCATCTAGAACCGCAACCACATGCCGACAACATATTTTTTCTTTCCAACATCATCAGCCCCATACTTCTTCTCAAGAGCATCCCATATTGATTTGGTAGACTTATTGGTGTATAAAAGATCAAACAAAACACTAGACATATGGCTTAACATATGCCCATGAACTATTTTATTATCTTTCTTATACTTCTTAAACTCTTCGGCTTTATCCTTGATCGAAATTGCAAAAGTAGTCGAAGAATCACTATCTGGAAGCGCAACCAGAGCGACTGTAACAACCGGAGGATCGTTGAACAACACATAATCAATCTCTAATTGTACAAAAAATATCTGCAGCCTCTGTGACCGTCATTTGTAATTGGTTCCATCAAGTGGTTTGAGTCTGGACAAATCAGGGAGGGACTTTGTGAGATTGAAAGGGGCACTGGCAGCCATTGATCTTGAATAAACCGCTTTCAAATTGTAAGAAATAAAAGCCAGATCAATGAAATAGACAGTTGCGTCGTAGCCAAGGTCACTGCCTTGCAAGTGATTTTCGGTACACGTCGGTGCAATCCGGATGCCGATCGCTCCCCAAAGTTGTCAAAGCGAGCTCTTGCACACGTGCACTGATGGGCAACAGTATGGAGGATGCACACAGATGCTCAAAGAGAAAAAATGAAAGAATATCTTACAATTTTTTTAGAAGACACAACAATGAGGGAATCATCGGTTTTTTTTTTTTTTTTGTAAGCCAAAAGAGGATAATTGAAGTATAAAAACAAGAGACGATTAAGCAATTTTAACATTCAAGAGGTTGCAAAATCGAAGAGTTCAGGTCTAGGTTCAGTGAAGCTGCAATAAAACTTGATCTAAAAAGATAATCAAATTAGTCCACAATTTGCGGATTGCGCTCCGGACCCGACGGGCGAGAGGCACGCGTGTGTGTGAGATTAGTGGTCTACGTAAAACAACAAGATAAAGAGTTGTAAGACCCCTTGTCCAACCAATGTGGACAATCAAATATCAATAGAAAAGGAAGAAACAACAAATAAAGAGAAAGACACAGAAGCTGTCATTATTCCAACACATTATTCATAAGTTTCTTGATCTCTAGAGTTTTTTTTTTTTTTGTTAATTATAACCTATCACACAATGTTGTTTTCAGGCATTTCTTTTCCTAAGTTATTGGAAGAGAGAGTCCTGAGACAAGACCCGACTCTTCTATGCCTTGTTCTTCATCAGCTTTCATTACTCCTCTAGGTAAGGTCATGGTGAAACAATAGAAAACCATACAAGCCAAAAATGGACCAACCCAGAACACCCAATGTCCATCCCATAATGAACCCCCCAACACTAGTGCAGGCCCTAAGCACCTTGCAGGGTTCAAGCCTGCACCTCCATAACCTGCTCTACCAAGAGTTGCTGCACTTGACATGAACACGACCAGTGCAAATGCTGCTGACATTAATGCACACATCATTGGCAGACCTAGCTCCTTGAACCTTTTCTGATCATATGCCACAGTTAATATAAGAAATAGCACGAAGAAAGTGGATGAGAATTCAATCCCCAATGCTATTCCTGTGTTTACTCCTTCTCCATTTCGATCCACCAAGCATCCATTTAACGAGTATCTTTCTACTGTACTGCTTTGCATCATACTCTTGACTAGTATAGCAGCCATTAATGAACCTAGACATTGTGCCACAACGTAGACCAAAGCACGAAGAGGAGTCACAATCCCCTTCAAGGCCGCCATTAATGTAAATGTCGGGTTCATATGGGCTCCTGTTAAAGGGATTGTGACCAAGACGAAGAGATAGATGATGCCGAACACTAGTATTGGAAGCAAAAGTTTTGGTTCTCCAATGTGCAATTCCATGCAACCAGTGACAGAAATTGTGAGAGAGAATAACAAGCAAGCAGTAGACACTAGCTCCGTAATGGCTGATCTCCATGTCTGAAGAACAAATTCAACAAGATCATTAAATTAGTATTGATCGCTAAAGTATCAGGTACCGCTCGGTAACTGGATATCGTATCCGTAATCGTAACGGATTTAGTACGAGTTGATCGACATTCAATCATAATAAATAGATCATTTATACCTCTATCCAGAAGAATTCATGAACACCAATGGCAAAAAGAAAATGCTTCCGGAGTTTCCTGCCCTTAACTTCACAGTTCTCAACTTCTGGACCTGAAAATGTTTCACAACGATGACTGCCAGAGTCCATAGTTCGCTACCCTCAGAGCATCAAGCAAACTCTTCCCTTTTAAAGAATTTTTAGTACGTAGAGGTCCTAAAGCCAAATTAAGCGGTGGAGAATATAGCAGAATTGGTGGTAGAGGGTATCAATACTCTTCATTTACTCAATACTATAAGTGGAAGAATTTCATGCATGAAAGTTTGAAACTTTGGTGTGTCTCTCCACAAAATCTGACTCTGGTTCATATAAGCACTTCAATGTAATTATGATCTCTTAAAGTAATAATGGTAAACATACATATCCATCACAAGGTAAAAGGTTAAAATACACAGTAACTCTTTTGTAATTTAAGTAACAATAATTTTTTTAAATATTTTTCAATTTTTAGAAAATTCTTTTTTATATAATTATGTTAAAAATAATAATAAAACACATGTGATATGAATATCACATATCAACCAATTAAATATTACTCATATTATAAATTAACCCAATTTTAAAACCTCGCTCGAACTAATTAAATCTTACTCAAACTAATAATTTAAAAAATTATAATAAATTATTATTTTGATTCAAGTTTAATTAATTTGAATTAATTTTAAGAGTTGAGTTGAATTGTTATGTTAATAATATTTTTTTAAAATAATGAAAATGTCAGTAATAATTGATTGACTTACATGTGGTGTTCATTTTATGTATTTTTTTTAACAGAAGCCTAAGAAAAAAGAATTTTCTAAAAAATTAAAAATTACAAATAACTTTTTTGAAGATTTTAAAGATTAGAGAATTTCTGTATAGTTACTTAAATCATATAAGAGGTTTGTATCTTTTACCCTGAGATAAAATATTTCAAAAATATTCTCTAAAAGAAATGAAAATGGGTAATTCTTTAAGCAATAAATTAATGAAATAATGGAAGAGCTGGTTTGACTAAAAAGTTTAAATGTTTAGTTGAGTTTGTTCCTTATGTATCGTGCGAAGAATCCATTTGTGTTGTCCATAAACAAGGGTTAGTGGAGGTAAAGAAAGTGATGATATTTTAAGTGATGATCCAAAAGAGCCAAGAACCAAAATAGTTTTTTACAACTTTTTGATAGAAAACTAAGGCCGATCTAAGTGGACATCTTAGCAATCCTCAAACAAAGCTTGAAAAAAGTGGAATCATTCAACAAAAACATGCCACTCAAAAGGAGATGCATAGTGGAAGATCCGTAGCATTGAACATCAACACAAACTTTTTTCAAGAAAACTTATTATTAGTTTACAAATGTCATTAACCTCCGGTGGATGATGATGAACATTTCTTTACAAAGATGCGATGTTTCACTTGCCATTTTAGTGGCATATCATTTATTTCTGTCAAAAAGAAAATGTGTTGTCTAATTTTCTTAGGAGTAATTAAAGTGGTAGATTGTGACCTAAAAATTTATCAAATTTCAAGTCAAAATTACTTCATTTTGATCATGAAATTCAAAAAGTGGTATATCAATTCAATTCAGACTGTAAATTAAAATATCATCCACAAATAAGCGGACTCTTTAAAAACTATTTAGTACTAGAAAGTCTTATAATTAAATAAAATATCATCCACAAATAAGCAGAATCTTTAAAAACTATTTAGTACTAGAAAGTCTTATAATTAAATTCCTCCGGTTCTTTAATATTTCTCTTAAAGACATGTAATTGCTTTATATAAGAGTTTCTTATTATTTATTAATATCAAACTTAATTTTTGTTTGAAAATATTAATTTAATAAATAATTTATTGAGAATAGATAATTCATTAACTAGTACAATCGTCTAAAATTTTATAATGGTTATAGGTTATCATTTATTAATAATACAAAAATATATCATGTTTTGGATCAAAGTTGGAATATACTAAAAGTTCTAGAAATACGTTTTTTTCTTTTTCGTCTAGTAAATAAATTAAGGGGTCGTTTGATTCTTTTTTTTATTGTAAGTTTTAGTTTTCATTTTAGTTTTCGTTTCCTGTTTTCAGTTTTTGTTTTACTTCCAAATAGAAACAAAAATTGTTTGATCGTTAATATCATTGTAGTTATATTTTTATTACTGATAATAATAACATATTAAACAAAACTTAAAGAGAAGTTATTTTTAATTAAATAAATTTATTTTAGTCTCTTATTAACAGATTATTAGTAAAATTATTTTATGAAAATAAATAATTTTAATTTTAATTTTTATAAATTAATATTTACATTAAATATATTTTAATTATTAAATTAAGTTTTATTTGAAATTTATAAATTTGGAGGATATTTTAAGTTCAATTATATTGATTAATAATTATTAAATTTAATTTATATTAAGTAAAATTAAATTATTCATAATTTTTATTAATAATTATATTAGAATAATTAAATATATAATATTAAATTAGATTATTTATAATTTTATTTAAATTTAATATATATTAAGTAAATAAGTAATATATTTTAAATAAGGTGAAAAAACAGAAAACAAAAATTACTTTTATAGTTTTCATAATTTTAGAAAATGGGAAAAATTGAACCAAAAATAAAAATAAAATAAATAATTTAAATAAATAATTTTTTTACTTAAATTTAAAAACAAAATCAGAAAAACTAAAAGAAAAGAGAAACAAACATCTAACACCTTTTATACAACTCAAACATAAAATCAACAACAGTAGTATTACCAACAATCTCTTATTTAGTCCACAATCTCCAATCCATAACAGGCTGGGCTAAGCCTATGGACCCTCTTAAATTGTGAATTGAGTTTGGTCCTAAAAGCTTTGCGGCTCAAATATAGTCTGACTCTGTTTGAACTGTTTAAAATAATATTTACAAAATAATTTTATTTTAATCTATGAATTAGGATATTCTAACTTTTTTAACTGATTCTTGAGCTAGCTCAGATTCGGCTAGACTGTCATCCCTATTCAATAGTGTGCAAGAGTTGGGTTGGAATCACTCTAGTATAAGCTGCAAACACCAAGCAAGAAACAGCAGGCCCAACCCAGAACACCCAGTGACCATTCCACAAATGTCCACCTCTCACAACTGCAGGGCCGAAACATCTCGCCGGATTCAGCCCAGCTCCGGCGTACCCTTTGGTGGCTGTCACGGCTGTCGACACATACACGAGAAGTCCCAAAACTATCCCCAGAATGACACATACAGTGACGCGACCTAACCCCTTGGCTTGTCTATGATCAAAAGCCATCAACACAGAAGCAAAAAGAAACACAAACCCACAAATGATCTCGAGCCAAAGAGCCTGTCCTTTCCCAAGACCAACCACCGCAGGACCATGTCCACCGACACCTGGTGGTACAAACACCGTGAGAGTACACCCACCAAGCGAGAACGTACTCTGAATGCTGGAGTTGACCACAGCTTTTAGAGCTAGTGCACCCAGAATGCCACCAACACATTGAGCAAAAATGTATATGATGGATCTTGACAGTGGAATGAGACCGGTGAGGAAAGCAGCGAAGGTGACGATAGGGTTGATATGGCCACCTGAAATCGGGAAGGTGGCAATCAACAGAATTGCAATGATAATGGCCACGAGGATTGAGAAGATCAAGTTGGGCATATCAGTCCCTGTCTGAATGGTCGATATAACTATGGTGTCCAATGCAAAGACGAGAACTGCCGTGCCCATAAGCTCTGCAACAGAAGCTCTCCATATCTGCTAATCGTAAAGGCCATTGTTATGATATCATGCATATCGTGTTGTTTTATCAGCCATGAAACTGTTTCCTATTTTTATCTAACAAACACTATAAATATGTACGGAACTTGAGAGACCAAAGTTAGATTGAATGTACATATGATTATTTAGTGAGACTATAACGTTGATTTGTAAGAACTTAGTACCGTCGAAGAGAAGAACTCTTCCAAGCCTAGTATCTTTCTAACAGTAGCAGAACCCTGTGGCTTCTTTCCTCCAACCGTTGGTTGCTGATCAGACCTGCAAAACATTAATCATACAACCAAGTTAAAGCGTTAAACGCCTATGGTTTTGAGGTTTTGAGGTTTTGACACATAAAACTAACAAACTCCAAGAAAGTAGGAAAGAAGGGTAAACTATAGAATCACCAGGATTAAAAAGACACTTACATTGGTGTCGAAGCAAATGGCCGGACTGTGTTTTTGCCAATGACATTTTCTGCATCTCCAACTATGCCTGCATCGACCTGCGAAGCCATGTTTTATTGATCTGTTTCTTCTTCTTCTTTGATTAGTAAACTCCCTCTGGAGTTCTGAAATGTATATATAGAGCCAAAGGTAAGATATGTGAGACTTGCACAAATTGCCAATTGGAATAGACAATAGACCAAATACATGTAGAGTTGACAATATGAGCTCGGCCAACTAGAGTTGATTGAGCTTCTGGTCAGGTTAAGGCTTGGTTTGGGGGAGCGGTAACGGTTAATAACCTGCTAAAATCAACCTGCTGAAATGATAAGTATTTATTTTCAATAAGTACATATGTGTTTAGGATTACTGTTTTGGTAACTGCTGAAACGTGAAAATAGATGTTTCGCAAGTGCGGTTGTGGTTGTTGAAAAGAGATAAATGACTAAAAAGTCCATTGATTTAATAAACTATTAATTGTTGTATAAATAATTAAAAAATATATTATTAGTCATA
>JANIIA010000191.1:69515686-69529609 GCA_027478495.1 Erythroxylum alaternifolium
GTGTCCGTGTCCACCAAATTTTAGAAGTTGGTGTGTCCCCATATCCGTGTCTGTATCGTGTCGCGTGTCCGTGTCCGCATCCGTGCAACATAGATATATACTAAGCAAAACCTTAAAAACTCATAATCAAACACTGAAGGTACGTTTAAGGTTGGTATAATTATTAGAAGCGCATGGCAGCCTCGTGGAAAGTGATCGTATGAATGATGCCTTTTTGTGGGTAACATCTCTTTCTGAACCTGCTGCGGTTGTGCACGGACTGGAGTCAGACAGGCTATCACGAACTTGGTAAATGCCTTCAAGTGCTTGCAGTTCATGAATCTCCAGATTAAATGAAAATGACGATGAAGACAACGACGATGATGATGCCTGAACATTATCTTTCTTCTTGCTCAGGAAAGTCGCAAAGATGAGACACACAATCCAGGCAATAATTGGGAAGGCAATTACAGTTGGAGCATAAAAGGCAATCCATTGGTATCCAGGGTGGTATCGACTGTATAGAAACCATTCTGTGATCAAGGCAGTGCCTAAGAAGAAGGTGGCAGTGCTGCTAACGATGAACAGAATAAAGATTCTTGGGTTAGGTAGATGAAAGAAAGCTCTGATATTGTCAACCAAAAGAGACGGAGTTGTTACTTGGTTCATCTTGATTATAGTATTCTCCTAGAGAAAGTACGGAACAATGAAGGGATAAGATGAAGAAAATGAGATTTAGGTAAGGCATTTGAAATTTGAAAAAGACATGGAGATAGATTTGTTGGAAGACCTAGGATGAAGTGAATATGCAGATCCTATATTAATCTACAGCTGAGAGGCCTCTGCTTAAAATGCTAAATAGCTGATCAAAAGCCCACCTAGAGGGTTCCTTCTGAAAAAAGATAAAAAACCAAACCTCTTTGATTATTATTATTAATATATTAAATGATTATATATTATATAATAAATATTTGTACAATTTCAAAATATATAATTTAATAAGTAAAAACTTAATTATAAATTGAAGCTTAAAACAAAACTAGAAAGTCAAAACACATAAAAAAAATTTTAAATGAAAACATGACCAAAGCGGGTCATACATAAGCTTTACCATTCATTTTCTTCGGGCGAAGCGAGCTAGTCAACCAAAAGAACATTAAAAAGCTAGCAGTATACAGAAAACAATGTGGACCAGTGCAGATATGGTAGTCGTAGGACCGAAGATTGACATTGCATGGTAGCTAAATCAAATCCCCTGGACTCGGGATATAGGTATATTTCAATAGATTACAAAACCACGGAGAAATGGGACCACGTACGAAAACAGATTCAACAGCTTTGACTCTAACTAAAGGAACCCACATCAAAAAGCTCCATGATTTCCTGCACTGCGGTTTCGACACAGTAACAAAATATGAGAAAGTCTGAGCTCAACAAAGGACCCAACTACTTGATGGTGATATAGCGATTAGTTCCGTGTCTAGCCCAGTAGTCCTTCAGATCAACAGGGAGTGACAGATCATGGCCTTCCGCTGCCAGCCGACTAAGCAATTTTGAAAAAACACTGCCACTCATCTTCCTGCCACCAACTCGGGCATGCCGTTTATTTGGCATCTGTGGGAGTGGGTATGATGATAAGGTGGTAGTGCAACAAGAAGACTGCCAACCACCACTTCCCCACTTGTAACAATGTCGGGCAATTCCAGTGCATGAGCAAACAGGCACTGGCATGGTGGAGTCATCAAAATGAACCAAGTTCAAGCCCACTTCCTGACTATCCCATTCTACCTTAATCTTTCTCCCATCAGCAGATCCTTGTCTATTCAAGCCCTCACCCACTTTATTCCCTCTACTTGGTGATTTGGTTGCCTTGAAGGTAGCTGCTTTGCTCTCCTTTGATCGCTTTGTCTGGCGTGACTTGCCAGTTTCACAATTAACCGTAGTTAAAGGATAAGCATCCATGACGTGCATTTCTCCTGTGTTCATAGCTTCTACCTTGATGTTTGAAGAGTATGCAATGTCAGGAGTGCGTTTAGATCCACGTTGATTTCCACCAGCCAAAGGAAAGTTCATTGCATGTTCTCGGTATTGAATTGCTGCTAGAGCATTGTCCCGCTCCATCAAGGCTTTGTCTCGCTCTTCAAGGGCTTTTTCTCGTTGCTGGATTGCCTCATCTCGAGCAGCCAAGGCCTCCCTTTTCTCAGATAGGGCTAAATTCCGTTCTTCAATGGCAGCATCCCTCTCGGCCAGGATGGACATTATCTTCTTATTCATCACTAACGCATTAGTTTGTTCCTTCATTTGATGCTGGGGCACCATATTCCACTGAGAATCATGTGTATCTAGCTTAGATCCTACTATTGCATTATGCACCATAGAAAAATCTATAAGGGTTTAGAGAGCACTTCTTACCAAAGAGTGTGCCGCCTTGTAATAGTCCATCTTATATCTACCATTCTGATGTTGCCCGCTATCATCCATCTTGTACTTGCTATAACCACAGAACCAAGAACCTGGTTCATGCCACTACTTAAATTGATGTTTCAAACCTAAGATAGTAAGTAATTTTTCCCAAAAATAATATATCTTCTCATTTAGAAAAAAAGAAAAGAGAAAAGAATCAGTCACATTTTAATTCTTCTGCAAAATTCAAAAGGTCTCTTGCAATCTAGAGACGTAATAAAATGGCCCTATAAAAGAAATCGAGGAACGAATTACCGTAAAATCTAAAGTTAAAAGCTAATATTTATGAAATAAAGACCCATCAACCAAACAGAATAAGATAACAAAAATACAATTAAGACACCAAAATTTCAACAATAAATGAGAAGCAAGCTTCAACTGAAGGTCTAAGAGAAACTACAAGAACATGAAGAGAAGGAGACCAAAAGGTGCGCAAGATGATCCTAAAAGTTTAGGCTGTAAAGTCATAGGCACATTCAATATATGCTTGTGCGGAGCTGAGGAAAAGTTGGATCCATATAAAAACAAAATTATTGCCAGTATTAACATTTCAGTTCTGCCTAAGCTTTTCAACCATGTTAAAAAACCAAAATACAAAGGTTTGGTATAGAAGTTGAGAGCTCCTTTAAGGCAGGCTTCTGTTGTCAGGAGTAACAACTACATAACAAAAATGGTTACACATACAATTGCAATCACAAACCTGGCAATCATATTCACTTAAGTGACTCCGCCACTTATGCCAACTGTGAGCTTTATATCACTAACTTGATAACAGTCACTGGACAGACAAATTTCCATCTAGTTAATGCTGCTAATTTGCAACGATTAACAAATAAAGTAACCAAAAAACAAATAACGGACATCAGGCCACCATCAAAACCAACATCTTGGCAATTGAAATCAACATCGAATATCTAATTTAACACCAAATTGTTTTTTATAAATTGCATTGACAAAGACATCACCTCAATTCCCCTAGGACACTAATATCTGTAACTCTTTACGAAAACAATGAAGTGCATGGTTCATCTAATCATTTTGCAACATCATGTATCTCATAAACACTAGACAACTAACCAGATTACTCTTAGCTAACTTAACATGTTTCCCAAATCCCAATTACACGCTTTATTTAATACCAGATCATAAAGTGAGCACTGGGACGTATTAGACCTGATTTTACGGAATAACAAAGAAATGTGATAATAAAGAGAAAAAAAAGGATAAATAGACCAAAGAAAAAGTTTTAGAAGCGAATTAACTCACTCTTTAACTTAGAAGCTACAAAAGAAGCAAACAAGTAATCAAAGGTAGAAGATACAAATTTAGAATTGCATAATGAAGTAGGCTCAACAAAAATCGAAGTCAAGATAAGGAAACACTGAGCATGTAAAACCTAAAATGGCTTTAAGTAGAAACTACCCACATACGGAAACCACGGGATCGAGGAGATAGAACTCACTGGGTGGTTTTCTAACCGAAGCGAGATGAACAAAAAGTAGAACCAATTTTCTTGCTACAATTTGTTGAGGAAAAGGAGTGAAGAGAAGACGATGATAAAAGGGTTTTCAAATGGTATACGATACGATGCCGTACTCGCCACTCGGGCTACTCTAACACACAAAAGGCGTCGTTTTATAAATCGTCCTCATAATAACTCCGTGACGTTTTGCTCCACATCACTCGGTTGATCTTTGCTTGAAATTTAGTCAAGACTAGGGCTAGGCCCCCTCGTTCAAATTGGATTGACCAAATCTCCTTCCTCTTTAGTTATTTTCTTTTAATTGCTGATCTTCCTGTATTAATTCTTAATTCACTCTTTCATATTTATCAAAGATGTGAATGTTGTATTAAAACTTGTATCGATTTTAGTTTTAGTATAAATACAAGATTGGTATTGGTTATTATTGAATATAATTTTTGAATATTTTTAAAATTTTATGAAATAATCTTTTAATGTTATATAATTATAATTTAATCCCCTATTAAAACATTATTTTTCAAGGGAAAATTAGAACATGTTTTTTTATATGAAAATAAATTAAAGTTTGTAGCACTAGAAAAATCTCCAAAACAAAATAATACACTTTACTCGGCAGTTATTTCTATTGAACTAGCAATTCAATAAAGAAAAGATTCAAACAATTCAGCTACATTAATTTACATTTGTAGTTTCCTTTAAGTAAACATAAGTATGCAAAAAAAAAAGATCCAAAATCATTATGAGCTTCATGTCAATATGTATAAGTGCATTATACTAAAGTTATAAAATTTTGTTTATCACGAATACTTAATTAACTGAGAGTTTGGAATTAAAATAAATACGGTGAATATGAAAAACCACGTGTCAAAATCAAAGCAGCCTAAAAGAACTTGCATTCAAGATGGAAATGAGTTGATGAAATGAGAAATCCATCAAAGAACCTTAATTAGAAAGATTTGACTTTTAAGTGCAAAACAAACACAGGGTTATATTTATGTTTCTTTTTACTCTTTATTGCTCTATTGCTTATATTAAAAATGAACTAAAAGGTGATTGCTAAAAGAATGACTAGTTATGATAAGTCCTAAATCAGGATTAGCACAAATAATAAAATAGAGTTTTACTCAGTACAAAACTAATTACAAGTTTTAGTTGGAATAAGTTTGCCTGTTATTTCATTCGAAGGAGTTTAAATACAGAAAAGAAAAAAGTTTAAATATAAAAGAAAAATAACAACTCTTCCTAATCCTTAGATTATATGCTTAAGAATTAGGACTTGAACAATTAATTATAACAAAGTAGTAATATTATTGAATTTAAATAAAAAAATTCTAGAACTATTTATAAGTAAACCTCTAAAGTGGTTTCAATTGCTTAAGACCAATTCTTGAATATCAAATATTCTCCAAAGTTCATACACTTCAACATGTATAATTTATGACAAAGTACTTCAAACTTTTATGTGGCATTCTGAACGACCTTTTGAGATTATCATTATACTTTCCTTTTAGTGGAACCTTGTCATCTATCTTACATTTTTGAGAATTTTTTGAAGTAGCATCCTCCTCTAAAAGTCTCTTTCATTTAACTAAACTTTCTCTTATAAATTTAGGAACTATTTTTTTACCTAATGTATGTCTAGTATAACTTTTAACTCTAAGGTCAAGTCACCATCTTTGGAAGTTGGTGGAAATTCAAAATTAGAAACATTATTGTCACCCTCTTATTTCTTAAGCATTGAAATATGAAATAGTGGATGTATACGAGAGCCAATAAAAGTTTGAGATTATATGCCCCCTTTTCAATTCTTTCCTTAACTTAATATGGTCCATAAATCAACTTGTAATATTTTGATAGGCTGTTTAAACATTGATTGCTAATAATTAGAAATAACTTAAAGACACCATATCTCCTACTTAAAACTTAATATGCCTTCTTTTTAAATATACTCTTTATTTCATTTGATTATTGCAACATGCAAATTATTTTTGAGTTATTTTAGTAAAGCATCTTGGGTAGCCAATATTTGATCCACTTTTTCAAGTACTTTCTTAATAATGTGGAATTATTGGTGATGGTTGACCATAAATAGTTTGAAAGGGATTCATATAGGTGGATCAATGCTAGGTGGTGTTGTATAAAAATACAAAAATTTAGCTCAAGATAGCAAAGGATGTCATTTTCAAGGTAGATAATAACTATAGCTCCAAAGATATTATTCCATACAACAATTTACGATATTCAACTGAAAATCCATTTGAGGATGATATATTAAGCTTATTTTTAATTGTATCATATATAACTTAAAATTTTTTTGCTTAAACTAGCTAATGAAAAATGGCTCTCGATCACTTATGGTAGACCAAGGCATTCTACTTAGTTTAGAAACCTCCTCAATAATTTTCTCAGTTATTACTTTTATATATAAGGATGAGACAAGGCTAAGAAATGTTTTGGTTTGCTTTGTCCATCAATGATAACCAGGATAGCAAGTTAACCATTTAAAGGTGGAAGATCCTCGATAAAGTTTATGGTGACAAGGTGTTAGCTTTAACTTGTTGGCATATTTGATAAGAAGGAAGTCTAATAAAATTGTTGAGCCATTCTTTTATAGGTAACTCCTAAAATAGATGTTGACTGACATTAGAATGGGGAGGAACTACTACATGATTTTTATAATAAACCAAGTCATTACTAAATAAGTAAGGAAAGTCTAATTTTTCTTATTCTTTACATATAGGGGATAGTTTTTAGCTTTGGACGTGATGGTATTGTATGTGTAAGCTTGAGAAATAAGGATAACATCAAAGGTTGGATTACCCACTACCTACAATAAAGTATCAGTTGTATTATTCTCTTTGCCTGATATTCTTACGCATTATCTAATAAGTACTTGAGGCTTTGATGGTCAAAATTGATGTATAATTTCAGCCCAGTAAGTAAGGTCTTTAAGTTTGGACGAGTTAAATTATTATTAACATCTTTTTAGCATTTAGTAGTACCCAATTCCTACTCATAAATGCAATAAGTCGCCCTTGTTAAGTGGGAACTATCCTTGATGTAAATCTACATAAGAATATACTCTAGAAAGTTTGAATCAAGCCCAAGAAAGCTAAAAACAGATGTATAAAAAAATCGATTCATTTATTATAAAGAACCAGGAACTAAATCCATTAAGTGATTGACACGCAAAGAAGAATTTCTTACTCAGTTTGACGTTCAATAAAGAATAAGTAAAAGAAGCTCTGATGACTCTTAAATAACAAATATCTCAAAGTTACTCTAACTTAGAAGAAACATCTCTTAAATACTAAATAATAAAAAACTAGGGTTTTGAGTAGGCACATCTAGGGTACAACCATGTTTCAAGTTATATTAGTTACAAAAGTTTTAATGCTAGTAAGCACATTCTAGGCCACACTAGTGTATGATACTGTGAATTTTCATGTAACTTTATGAAATTAGACAAGTTCAGGATATGCCTATGGCTAACACCTAAATCTTCATATAACTTTGTAAAATTGGACACTATTTATGACACGTTCATGGCTGAGATTGTGTCTTATAACTAATTTCTCTATAAAGTTAAATGGGTTGGTACGTTATTGTGTTTGAGGTCAAGTTAACATTTAAGTCTTTCAATCTTAGTTTGAATTAGGCTAACTAATGTTCGTCTTTTGATTTAACTTGATTCCATATGTGCAGCCACTCCTTTCATAGCATCATTAAATGCATCTTAAAGCATTTTCTTCCTTGTTCATATAATTGGTCCATTTGACAAACTCAAATTGTAGAAGACAAATTAATTCTTATAATTCCCTCCTTCTTTGAAAAGATGCATCCTTGAACCATCACGTATATCAAAGGGAGTTAAATAAAAAATAATAGAAGTAGTCTCATATTATATTTACTTAAAAGATCTAAATTATAAACATTATCATTAATTTGTTCAACAACTTAAAATGAACCATCTCCTCCTAATTACAACTTCAATGTTCTTCAATTTATGAACATCTTCTTTCTCATATGTACCCACACTCAGTCACCTGGTTTAAATGTAATTCTCGTTCTCCCTTTATTAGCTTTAGATGCATATTCTTCATCTTTTCTTTCAACACCATTTCAATTTTCCTTTTACCATCCAAGTAACTTCTCTCATAAATAGTAAAGGAACCAACCAATAGAGTTAATAGGTTAAAATCATAAACAATCTCAAAAGGTGAATATCAAGTAATTCTATGAACAACTCTATTATTTGCAAATTTAATAAACTACAAGTACTGTTTTCCAATTTTGTAAATTCTTTTAAATAATAACGTGTAATAAAATAGTTAAAAGTCTTATTTACTACTTTAATTTGACAATCTATTTAGGGATTATAATTGGTTGAAGACAATAATTAGGTTCCCAACTTTCCTTATAAAATCTTCCAAATGTAGCTAGGAACTTAACTTCTTTGTCAAACACAATACTTTTAAGAACATTACAGCGTTTTACTAGCTCCTTAAAGAATAAATAATCTATATTGGTTGCAACATTAGTTTTACTATATATAATAAAATGGTCATCTAAAAAAACCTATCAACAATAACATAAATATAAACTTTATCATATTTTCACTAGGAAAATTTTAAAAAATCTATATAAATATCACCAAGGTTCATTAGGGATTAATAAAAGAGTATACACACTATGTGATATAACCTTAGACTTAACTTATCTATATGTAATGCAATTAACATAGATTCATGAAATATATGAGGCCAAAAGAAATGTTCAAGAAAAATATCTAAAGTCTTTTTTAATGCCAAATTGACCGATCATCCTCCCCTGTATGCTTCATGCCCTAACAACTATCTCAAAGAAACCTTAGACGTATAGAAACTATTTTTTTAAAACAAAAATCCATCATACCTAAAGTTAAATGCAAAATCATCATCATTCTTATATAATTCCTTAATATGCTCAAAGTTTAACAATGTTAGCTTATGATAGGTGTAAATTATAGTATGCCTTATAGGTGTTAAAGTATGTTTTTAGTGTTTTCTTAGAGGATAATTATATGTTTAGGACTTAGATTTATGTTTTTGTTAGCACTTTTACGTGTATTATTTGATTAATTATTGTTTAAGGCAAGAGTTTAATCTTAATTTTATATTTCAAGGATTGTTTGATGTGTCTGGTAACTAGTGGAGACAAGGAAAAATGAAAAAAAGTTGAAGAAAAAGGTGGAGAAATAAGTTTGGCCATGCACGATCATGCACTAGGAAGCAACAAGATGGAAGTCTCTAGCACCATCGTGCATAAGGAAGTAGTAAGATGGAAGTCTCTAGCACAATTGTGAAATGCCATGCACGATCGTACCAGAGACTTAGACAAATGCTATGCACGATCGTGTAAGGTGGTTTTCAGGATACGAGCTTTTTTTTATACTTTTGACATTTTGCAACTATTGGCAAATATACATGTGGAAAAAACTAGACAAAATCCTAAAAGACTTAAGAGTATATATAGAAGAGAAAAACATCACTTGATGGCTATATAAACATAATTAAAGGAGCTTAAAAAGGCAAAAATTCTAAAGAATAAGGCTGCAGATTTTTCAGCTCAAGGCTAAGAAGAGAAGATTTCCAGATTCAATTCTCTACTCTTTTTTATTTTTTTTGTTTTTGTATTATATCAATGAGATTAAATTGGATATATAGTTACATCTATGGATTATTAAATTCCTTTTTAGGAATTGCTCTTGATTTATTTGTTGAACTTTACATTCTTGATTTAATAAATATGTTTGTGATGTTTATTATTTTATATTCAATTTTAATCAAGAGATTGGACTGGATCATCTGTGTTATGTTGCACAACGAGAGCTGGTATCTTAATAGACCTATAAACATCAAATTAATAGGCAACTAAAGAGAGATCCGAGTTGTTTATTAGTTTCTATAGGATTGCTTCAAATCTAATTAAATAGTTAGAAAAAAAATTTATGAGATCACCTTCAATGTAGAAATCAGTCGTATCTTTAGGACAATGCATCTGCCACTGTGTTTTCTTACCTTTCTTACACTTAATGATATAAAAAAATATCTCAATGAATTCCATCCATTCAGATGTTGTCAATTCAACGTCCATTACCCTTTTAAAAGCTTTAAAGACTCATGATCAATGTGAATACCAAATTCTTTGGACCACAAATAAAATTGTCGATTGTTCAAAGCCCTCACTATTGCATATAACTCATTATCATAAGTTAGGTAGTTAAGAGCAACACCACTGATTTTCTCAGTAAAGAAGGTAACTGATTGATTTTCTCGCATTAGAAAAGTACTAATACTATTCTCAATGCTTCAAATTTATTCTCAAAAGTTTTGGAAAAGCTAATAAAGAATTAGAATGTAATCTTTCTTTAACCAAATTAAAAGTGCACTCTCGTTTATAACCCTACTTAAAACAACATACTTTTTGGCAACTTTAATAAGTAGTGCAGCTAGTACACTAGATTCCTTCGTAAAGCTGCGATAAAAACTAGTCAAATCATGAATATATAGGTGTACGTTACTCTTATTATACTTAACCCTCTCTTTTTTAACCTTTATGCCTTTCACATTCTAATAAATCTAAGAAAAATTACTTATCCATGCAAAAAGGTACTTCTTTATATTAACATAGAATGTTTATTATCTCAAAACATTCAAAATAATTTTTACACACACAACATGCTATAGAAATGAAAGTGATCTTATATTGGCTAATGTGATTCAAATGAGATGAATGAGTATATTAAGTACAGATGGGTGAGAAAGTGAATATTTTGAGATCTTATAATGCTAGAGAAAGGATTGGAGAGCAATTATGTGATAGATATATGATTGCTAATATTAGAATAACCAAGTTCTTTGAGCTATAAACCTAAGTGCAATCTTGATATACAAAAATGATGTTATTTAAATGATCAAGAGATGTGATTAAAGAAACATGCCCGGAATAGTCAAATTGAGCATGCATTATACATTACATATATACTTATGTGTATAATTGAATGTTTATATGATTGTGCAAATTAATAATAGGTGTACAATGTGTGTATTGCATTAAATTGCTACACAAGAGTGAAAGTCAGTGTCTAGACGTTTCCAGATCATGAAAGTAAATGCTAATTTGGAACGTACTGTAAGTCAACCTAGATGGTCTTACTTTAATTGATTGTTCTGATTAAATTTCTGTATTGCATTATTATTGATGTGAATGTGATTGTGATAATTCTGAACATTAATAGTCTGGAGAGTTTGATGAATGTGAATATATTAGAAGTGTTTCATTTAATGTGAATGAGCTAGGAATAAGTGATTCCCAACATATTTGTTGAATGCCGAACTTAGGCCCGATGATATGTAAAAGTGAATGTGTAAAGTGAAATAAAGTTATTAATTGGATTTATGTGAATTGACACATTCCATTACATGAATGCATGATTAGATAAAGGTAGTTGTGATCGGAGTAGCGACTGAAAAAGAGTTTAAAGCTCAAAAAGTGATTAAAAGCCAAAGGCTCACTATATATAATGAGCTCGGTATCCCCAACAGATACGGGATAATTATTAATGAGTTCAGTATCCACAATGAATACGGGACAGTGAAAAAGACACTCAGTCATAACAACGTAATAATTGAAATTGAGTCTTATGAGCACTGCATATACATTTGATGTGTATTGTTTAAATATTGTTTGAACTGTTCTAAATGTGGTGTGAATTAAGTGATATTTGATTTGAAATGTTGATTAGTGAAATGATGTGGACTACGTGATTACATGAATTATTGTGTTATGTGAATTGACTGAGTCATCGAGGATGGTAAGCTCAATAAGTTCGCAAAATTCACAAAAATTGCAACGTTATTTTTCAGGTTCAAGGGATACTCTGTTAAACCAATTAAAGTATAACTACTGCATTCGAAAAAGAGTTTGAGGTCGAGATCAGTTGGCGTCTGCATATATTTTCTATTATTTTAGTATTAAACATTATATTCTGATAGCATTATTTATTATATAAATGAATTCTGTTTGTAATAACAGTTATGATTAAACACATTTTGTATTTATATTGGGCCCAGATGATTACTGGAATTTATGATGATGTGTTTATGATTTGTGACCTTTGTGACTGAGATTGTTATGAATAAAATAGGTTGAAATGCTTGAGTTTTTCTAAAAATACGTGTGCTGCGTGAAAATTTCGCAACGAGTATGATTAACTGACTGTCCTAGCGTGCCACTCTCATGGAGTATATTTTCAAATACTGACGATATTTTCAGGAATATGCCTTATGAGAGTGGGGTGTTACAAAATCAACCTAAAATTCAAGTTTGGTGAAATAAGAAACTCCATAGAGCTCATCAATCATATCATCAATAGAAAGAAAATGAAATTGATCTTTGATAGTGACTTCATTAAGTGATATATAATTATTACAAAATTGTTATGACCAATATTGTTTAAAATAATAAAGTAAAAGATGCAAAATGCAAGTATTAGATCATATAAGCCCTAATTGTAACATGTCATTGACTTATTTTTTATTTTTAACTTTTAAAAATAGGCATACCTATATGATCTTGCAATGTTAGGGTCAATCCCTTTTTTCAAATTAATGGGATGATAAAATTTTGTAATAATTATTAGATTTTAGGATGAATTAATGGTGGTCATGTTTTAATTGTGGTTTAAAGACACAAGGCGAATATTGCACTCCCATGTCTAATGTCTTTAGAGATGACTTTCATAAATATAGATCAGATAGCTTGGTTATCAATGCCTCTTCATTTGTGAGTTTGATTACCTTATATCAACTCCAAAGCTAATTGTTTCCATTTATATGATACAATACCATAATATTCCAATTAATGGGTCCGTAACACCAAATCCAATCTACTTGGCCATAAAGCATAAAAGGTAAGGACATAAGGAATATGTTAAATCAAAATGGAAAATTTATCAAATCAACATTAATATTTTAATGGCTCTCTATTAGTTGTCTTTACACTGAAAGGTTTTATAGGAATTATTGGTAATTGTAATATGTAGGCCACTTTCTCACTAACGAAATTATAAATTCACTGTCAATAAGAAAGACCATTTCATAGTGTCTAGTTTTTCTCATCAACTATATGATTTAGTAGATTGACCAACTTGAGAGAGAATATGGAGATATTTCAACATCTAGGTTTGCTTCATCATCCAAATGATCATTACTACTGTATAAAAGGAGTAGTTTAAGACCTCAACATTTATGGCCAAATGTAAATTTTTTGTCACAGTTAAAGCAATGTTTGTGTCAATTCTTTTTTATGTTTATCTTAAGTTAATTGTTTCAATAGAGTTGAAGTTTTGATTAATGTTGAAAAGGGAGAATCAATTGATGCCCGAATAATTGCCAAAGTGAATTTCCTTTGTCAGCTTACTTGATCATCCCTCATATTTGCAAGGCTAAGAACTTTCTTCATGATTTCAATTTGAGCAGCTAAATTCCATATGCTATCTCTACTTTAGGTCCTCTAATGAATGTTCTAACTAACGCCTTTTATGTCTAACCTTGCATATTATTTCCTAACCTCTCAAATTTTTATAGTAATCTTATAAGGAATTTACCTGCCTTATTTTTAATAAAGACTCGCCAAAGTCCTCACAATTTCTAGTGTAACACCCACACACTCAGTGGAACGATATATGAATGCCATACAAAACAGCACAAACAAATCAAAGCATACAAAAACTTCCAATAAACAATTCAGACAAACATACATTAAATTATATAATACGTAACACAAACTCACTGAAAAATTTAAATCAAACTGAAGTATTGTTGTTACAAACTTACAAACAAATTCACATATACATATCTGATACAAGCTCAAGAGTCAAACCAAATATTTTACATTATTTTCAAAACAACACTCAGACTTCATTGGCCATTGCAGTTGTCTTGTCCCAGTCTTTA
>JANIIA010000191.1:69529709-69547395 GCA_027478495.1 Erythroxylum alaternifolium
TAGCTAGAAAGATTATTAAAATCCCTCGTTTTTCTAGAGGGATCATTTAGAAAGCGTGTTGTTTTGAATGCATTAAGATAGCGAAAGGCTAATATAGATGTTATGGGTCCAATTTTTTTTCGCTCATGCCTTATAGCTAGATATTGTTCCATACTCCATGAAGGAGTCGAATGAAATCAAAGTTTCATATTCAGTTTTGAATTAGAGATGTTAAGGATGATGACTCAATATCAACTATAACTCCTAGCCTTCCAAGCTAACGATGCGAGTTCAATTCCCGCTATCCGCTTTATTCATAATTCACATATATACTATGCTTTGTATATTATTTATTCATAATTCATCTATATAGACTATTTATATGGTATTTTATTATATACTCTTTTATTCATATATTAGATATATAGAATATTTTTTTCAAGTAGATACAATTATGGACAAATAGAATTATTAATGAATAATATATATATTATTCTAATTTATGTATTATTTATTATTCTAATTCTAATTATGTATTATTATAACTATTTATTCTATTTATAATCTATTTCTTTTTTCTTTTTATATAATTTTTTCATATAATAAAATTTTCTTTTTATAATTTCTAAATTTAACAATAACAAATTGAATCTATAATTGAATTAATTCAATATGCAATTCTCAAAATTTTTGTCAATATTTTCTCTTTATCAGCACAAAAAAATAACTAAGAAAAGACAAAATTGAAAAGCGTCCATTGACTAATGGATAGGACAGAGGTCTTCTAAACCTTTAGTATAGGCTCAAATCCTATTGGACGCAATATTTTTCTAGATAGAATATTTTTTCATATATCTGTATAGAATATATATTTTTATTTCATTTTTAATTTTATTTCATTTTTAATATATTTCTTTAGAATTCTATAAAATATATAAAATATAAATATAAAATAAAGATATTTTGAATGGTTTGAATAAAAAACATTTATACTTATGTTATATTATACTTAATCTTTTGGTTATAGATTCTACTTATTTCATTTTTTCTTTTTTATCGTTTTATAAATGTTGATAGTTATTAATTAAAATTTGGCTCCAGTGAATTACAAAACAAAGCAAAAGTTCAAAAAGTTCGCCATGCAAGTAAGTGAAATCATCAAATCTAACCCTTTTCATGTCCTTTCCCTTTGTTATCGATGTTCAGTACTTCAGTTCCTCACTTCCTCTCTTTTGGGTCAATTCCCGATAATAAAGTAATATTGTTTTTTTTAAATACATGAATCCACAATTATTGTAATTTAAATGTCCATTAAATAAAAACTTAACACTATATAATAACATACAAATTAGATATATCGATTGTGCCTGTTAATAAATATATCAGAAGACAAACTCAAGTTGGTGATTATCATCCGAAGTCAGAACTCTTGACCATATTGTAAGCATGTATTAAAGGGTGTAATATTTTTCAAGAAATGTGTATATATCAATGTTTTAAAAATCAAATTGAAATCGATAAAATACTAAGATTTAAAAGATTCAATCGATATTAAATTCTCATATAACCGATTAAAGATTGAACGAAATTGAAGAATTCGAAATAAGATTGAATGAGTATGTCCTCAGTGGCGGAGCCAGGAATGTCCTGGAGTCGGGGCTTATTTCGTTTCTTATACTGAGCTTTGCTATATGAGAACAACATACGGTAGCCTGTGTCTCTCTCTCTTCCTTCAGTCATCACTCATCACTCATCATCGCCTGCGTCCCTCTCTTCCTTCAGCACCGCCTGACCGTGTCCTTCTTCCTTCAGTGCCGCCGCGTTGTCGGCCACCTCCTACAAGCTCTTCAAATCACCGGCGTCGGGCGACCATCAGGGACAAGCCGGGGCTAGCACGGGGGCTTGTCCCTCTATAGCTCCTCCACTGTATGTCCTTAATTTATAGTTTAATTGAAAAATGAGACTTTTAAAGGAAAATTAATTATTTTATTTTAATTTATAAAAATCAATTAGTTTATAAAAATTGACTTATTAATTAATAAACTGATTAATTTTTAATAACAAAGGTTATTCAAGTAAATCGAACTGGAAAGTTAAAAACTAAATCAGAAAGTTGGTCGGTTCAAGATTTGAACGGATGACCTGCCCAAACCGTTTAATGATAGACATATATAATAATATGTAAATGACGTATTTTAATTAAATTATTTTACTAATTAATAATTCAAAATTACAAGACTTACTCAGTTCAATGATGAAAATTTTCAATTGATTGACTTTTCGGTTCAGTTTTTAATTATCCAGTTTGATTCTCTTTAATAATGCTTATTGATAAAAACTGACACTTTATTAATTAATCAATCAATTTCATAAACTAACAATTTAAATCAAAATAAATCAATTAATTTTCTTCTAATATTCTCTTTTTATAATTAAATTTCAAATTTTTTTATGAATAAAGACATTTTCCTTTGATTATATTTCAAAATTTTTAATTTTATTTAATTTTTAAATGATTTTATTATGAACGTTTAACTTCTAATCCATTTTTAAAACATTGTTTAATGTGTATATATATATATCCACATTCCTAGCTTTTATCGGTCAAAATTCACAACCCTTATGATTGGTCCACTCAGACAGTACATTACTAAGTGTCCAAACATAGGTTTGTCAGTTGGAAGGTCCAAACTTCTTGTTGGCTATCTTCCCGTATCTCCTAACTGGCATTTGTTCGGTTTCTGTTACTGGATACACAAAGTTTTTGGCCAACTTAGCATATTATGAAGTTTAAGACCTTAAAGTTTTGAGATTTGTAGTTGGATCAGTCTGATGAACTTGGTATGTAACATTCTTTGATAAACAAAGTTCAACATGTTCTGAGTAACAGAATAACTCCAGGAAGGAACATAAAGCATGAGCGCAGGATATTTCACCTGTACTGTTCATCATGTTCCTGAAAAAAGTTAAAAATTTTATATTGTTGATTTATGATGACCTCAATTATCGTTGGAATTGTAGGAAGAAATTGATAGTGTCCAAAAGACTTGATGTTGCTGTAGGTTTGTATGCATTCTGAAGCATCTTTTTTAAGACCTGGTCTCTTTGGAGTTCCAACTTGTCAGGATATGCCGAGTTGATATTACCGACAAGGATTAGTGGCAGCTTTATTTGTTGTACGTAGGTGAACTCTGATGGTAAGTGAACCTTGAAGTTGATGGAGAGCCTTCCTTTTCTTGTTCAAACAGTGCAAAATTCAGGTTCAGAATATAGTAACTAACCTGGATCTATCCCATTCCACCGACCTCCAAGAAAAGATGAAGCTATTCTCGTCCTTTGTACTGTTAATTTCTCTCTGCATTTTTTCAGGCAACCACTCTTTATCCTTATTTGCTTCTTCAGTTTCAAACATCAGGAGTAGAATTTGTTTACCCTTTTGGCTGAATCTGCAGTTTTTGTAACTTCTGCAGATTGTTACGACCCTTTGGATCCTGATGGAAACATCACAATTACTTTTGATATCCATGATTGGGCAAATGATGGATATGTGGTGAGTCGAAGCTTTGCTTTACTAGAAATTCCAGGAGTTGTCGTGGTACCTGAAGAAATTCCAGGAGTTTTCAGCCTATACTTCAGATCACAGAATTTCTTTGTTACCATATTAATCAAATTCCCGAGTTCAAGAAAATTCAGATTTGAGATGGTTCCCGTCAGGAGTCTAACATTCTAAGTTGGAATTTTCTTTCAGGCAAGGGCAACCATCCAAAACTACTATCAGTATCGGCACATCGAGAGTCCGGGTTGGAGCTTGGGATGGGCGTGGACAAAGGATGAGGTTATCTGGACAATGTCTGGTGCATTTGCCACTGTACAAGGGGACTGCTCATCCTTCAAGTACCGAATCCCACATTCTTGCAAGACGAACCCTGTTATTGCTGATCTCACGCCATATACCTCGCCTCGAAACATGTCGGAAAACTGCTGCCGTGGTGGCCTGATCTCTGGCTATGCCATTGATCCGAAGAGATCTTACTCCGTCTTTGAAATGACAGTTGGGAACTTGGAGCCCAATTCCACTGGCTACCCACCTGCCAACCTTACACTATTGGCACCAGGTCCTGGTTACACCTGTAGTCAGGTTTCGGATACCGATCCCACCAAGTCTTCAGATATAGGGGGTAGAAGAGAAATCCAGGTTTTTAGTAAGTGCTCCATGTTTGTTTCCTTCATTTTCAGAGAGTTTTATGTCTTCATTCACACAAATTTTCTTCTGATTGGATGCATCATGTTTATGTCAGGAACCTGGAAATCAACCTGCACTTACTCTAGCTTTTTGGCTAGTGAAACTCCTAGCTGTTGCGTCTCACTCTCGACATTCTATAATCCAAAAGTTACTTCATGTCCTAAGTGCAGCTGTGGATGTAAAGGGCCAGGACAAATGTCAGGCCAATGTATAAGGTTTGCTCTGCATCTCGATCACAAAAACTACAGGATCGAATCACACGCTTATTGGGAGAAGCGCTGGTTTTTCTGCTAATCTAAATATTATGATTCTTATTCTGTGTGTCTCTGGTATATCAGGGATGGGAAAGACTCAGACATTGTGGAATGCAGTGATCATATGTGTCCAGTTAGAGTCCACTGGCATGTTAAGACCAATTACGTGGATCATTGGAGGGTGAAAGTGACAATCTCTAACTACAACTATGTTAGGAACTACTCTGATTGGAATTTACTGATACAACATCCAGGTTTCAGGAAGAAAACGACTGTGTACAGCTTCAGTAATACAATGCTTCCCTCTGCTGGCTATTCAGGTATATAATTAAGACCCGAAATCAAATGAATTTTCCTCGTGGACCATTACAATCTTCCTGTTCAATCATATTAGTTAAAGGCCTGTCAATTTTCGCAGATGCGGTTGCTCTTTTCTGGGGATTACCTTATGTTAATGATGAATTGGTACAAGTTAGTAATGAGCAAGCCGGATCAGTCACCACCGATATACTAATCAAAAAGGACTTAACGACATTCACCTTAAGGAACGGATGGGCAATGCCTCGAAGAATATATTTCAGTGGAGAGGAGTGTGCAATGCCTCTTCCAGACACTTTTCCTGCTCTCCCTAATGACAGCTCCAGGATAAGACCTCTTCAGCATCTTTCCCTTTTCCTGCTAGTCTATTGGACCTTTCAAACACTTCTCATCAGGATTTGATACATAACCCGAACACGTCCTTGTTATCCAGGATACAATTTGTACCCAACTCATTGAAATTTTTTTAATTAGGTATGATAGTGACAGAAGTTTGAAGCTGCACATGTTTCTGCAGAAGTTACCCTTTCATATCCACAAAGTGTAAGGAATCTGGTGAAAAAAAAATCTTGTTTCAGGAATCCCAAATTCTTCTAATATCCTGGAGAAGAATTCCATGCCAGTTCTGTTCTGATCATTGTAAGCACATAGTTGAATTAGCTGCCAGAACTAGCAATGAAGTGGATTGTCAGGAGACACCCATAGAACACTGACAGGCATTGGATTCCTGAGTATCTGAGTAGTCCTTTTTCTGAAGGAGACAACAGTCCCAAGTTTCCAAGTTTGTAGTTAGACAATTTCCTTTGAGTATGTACCAAAAGACTTTGCTGAATTGTAGAAATAAAATTAATAAGTAAACATTATTATTTAGGTATACACTAAATAAATTGTTAGATTCACGTAATAATTTATAAATCACTTAGTTTTAAATAAATCACTTGTCATGAATTTAATTTAATCGATATTTATAAGTTCAAAAGGTCTTATTTTACCTTATTATTATTATTATTATTAGACTCGAGTCATAGAAATAGTCTCTTTATAAAAACACAAAAAAAAGATTGAGTACAATTGATCTTTCTCTCGAATTCTCGCAAAGCAAAGAATCTTGTGTACTGTAGTTCGTTGACTTTTAATTTTATTATTATTATTAGTAGTGGTAGTAATAGTATTTATTTATTTATTCTTTATCATTTTATTTAGTATGGTATTTTTTAATATTTTATTTATTAAGTATTTATTATTATTTTATTTTTTATTTCATTTAAAAACATCATATCTATTAGTTAAGAGTAAGATTATATATTACTGAATCTTTCCAGGAAAATTTTTTTACTGGTTTGTTGTTGTTGTGGTGATATTTATAAATTCAATTTATTTTATTTTATTTATTATTAAATTATTAAAAGGAGAAAATTCAAAACATTTGTTATGAATAATCATGTAAAATTATATCTAAATAAAAAATTTCTCTTAAACTAAAAAATGACAATAATATTTGAAAAATAGTTAGATGGTAATTATTTAGCTTAAATCGATTAAATAGTGAGATAATTTAATTAAAATACAATATATGAATTATTAACATTCATTAATAATTTATTTAATAAGCATTTAAAAATAATCATATAAATATATTAAAATTAATAATTCAAAACTTCTTCTTCATGCTTAAATACATAAATAGGTGAATTAAATGTACTTTGGATGATAATATCAATAAATAATTTTTACTTTTAAAGAAAATAAATAAATAAAAGCAAAGTGATAATAGACTTTAATGGATCCACAAGGCCGTGTTTGGTTAAAGCTCATATGCGTAATGTACAATAGTGTTCTGTTCCCAAATTTAACATAACTATCCAAACAGTCGCCTTTTAGTCTTTCTTATTTTCCCTACTTTCTCGCCAACGCCTTTCGCGAGAAACAAACGACACAAAACGCTTACGTACTGAGAGAGAGAGAGAGAGAGAGAGAGGAGAGAGAGCGGCAATGGCTCCTCTCGGCGAGAAAGGAGACGCTGCAGAGGAAGCCATGGTTGGTTCAGATGAGGAGCGCCGCCCAATTTCGTCTATTCTCATCATCATCGGTACTTCTGTTCAGTTTCTGTGGTTTCAAATGTGTTCTTATTTGGATTTTTACTGTAGATTTTTTATTGAACTCTTTTTTTTATCTTACTGTGAGTAACAGCCATGCAAACGGAAGCTATGCCTGTGGTGAACAAGTTCGAGCTCAAGGAGGAAACTGACTCTTCGTAACTTCCATTTCCCAAAATTTGAACCTTTTGTGTACTTTTTCTATTAAATTTTCCTTAAAAATCATTTGGGCGGTTCCCTAATCAACCATAATGCTGCTTAGTTTCATTTGATTTTCGTTTCCATTAGTATCTGTTCATTTGTATAGTTTATTTCATCAATTATCCGAAGAAAGTCCTTTTCATTAGTATTTTGTGCTTTGTTTTTGGCTTATTAGTAGAATATATTTGTCATGAGTCGTTGCTTTATAGTTGATAAGCTTGAGAAGTGGCTCAGCATGTGAATATTCCATATATGGAGGCTGGGATTAATAATAGGCTAAGCATGATGTTGCAGGTTTCCAAGTGGGGTTCCTTGGGTTCGATACCATGGTACTTATAAAGATCTTCAAATTGACTTAGTCTGGCCTGGAAAAGACCCCACTTTGGGTAATTTTTAAATTTTGCTTGTTGGTTTCTTAGTTTAATACTTATTGAAGATTCTATAAGCATCCTTGTGTTGTGCTCTGATGACCAATTCCTAGTTTCTACTTCAGATCATGAGTTACCATTACTTGCTTTATTGGGATCCTTAGAAACTGGGATACAGATTGTCCTTTTGATTCTTGATTCCCAGTGGTTTTCTATTCCAATCTCTCTTCATATTGTTTTCTTTTCAGGGGTTGACAGTGTTGGCACTGTTTCTGCATCTCTGGTGACCTATGCTGCTATTCAAACATTAAAGCCAGATTTGATTATCAATGCAGGAACTTGTGGCGGCTTTAAGGTGTGTTCTTGGTCTTGTTCTTGCCTATTTCATTATGTACTTCTGATATAATTGATGGTCACATTTTCATTTAAATTTCAAATTCATAATGCCATTTGGCCAGTGAATGGTCTTTTCTTTCAAGGTTTAGTGCTATGATTCACCTTGTTAACTCTCTGTTCTGGTTTCTCTTTGAATAGTTACCTGTAACTAAATGAGCTTTTCCTTCGTTTAATAAAGGAACTCAGGTGTAGGAATATATTTTCTGATGATATCTACAGCACAATGATACATGTCATTTTGAATCTGATACATGCCATTTTGAAACTCTTTGGCACTAATGTTGACACACTTCCAGGCCAAAGGAGCATCTATTGGTGATGTTTGTCTTGTGTCTGATGTTGCTTTTCACGACAGAAGAATCCCTATTCCTGTAAGTATTGCCTACTTTATATGAGGTACTTCCTACCTCATTAGCACGACAAAGGATGCTGAACTGTTATTTTTTTGTTCTGCTCTACTCAGATTGGTCGTTCTCAAATTAAGTTGAAAAGTTGACAACCGAGTGATTTGCTTAACTTTCATTTTCTTGTTCTTTTTCAGAAAAGAGAAGAATTATGTAGAATACCGACACTTCCAACCTAAAAACTTAGTGTAGTGCGTAAAATCACTAAACATCCTTGAAAAATCTGGTTGCTTGGAGTCTTAAATCTCAAGAAAAAACAATAATAGGCATAAATAATCTAACTCTTGGATGACGTTTGGTTTATCAATTTCACCATTGTACTTTTTGAAGGAATTACTTCAGTAGTCACGTAAAACCAGATTTTACTGGTATTCAGTGCATAATTTTCAATCAACTAATTGTTACAGGTTTTTGATCTGTATGGGGTTGGTTTGAAGAAGTCCTTCCCAGCACCTAATCTATTGAAAGAGCTTAATTTAAAGGTGGTTGTGTCCTTTTTTCTCTGGCATGATTTCTTTGCAAAATTTCTGGATGCCTTCAATAGTGTTTAATATGCATGTTCTTATTTCAGATTGGTAAATTGTCCACTGGCGACTCACTTGATATGTCCCCACAAGATGAATCATCAATAATCGCAAATGATGCCACCGTTAAAGATATGGAGGTAAAGCTGAAATTTTCTTTTTATGACATCTTTGATGAATTGTCAATGGCATCATTGCTTTCCAATAAACATAGAGTAGGAGGGATCCTATTAGTTTATTGTGCATCCATAAGCCATAACCTGCATCAATGGCCAAAGATTCTATCACTATTTTCTTAGAATTTAGATGCTTTATCAAGTCATTATGCTAGAAATTTGTGTTTCAGGGAGCAGCTGTTGCCTATGTTGCTGATCTTTTGAAAGTTCCAGTAATATTTTTGAAGGCTGTGACTGATATAGTGGATGGTGACAAACCAACCGCGGAGGAATTTCTGCAGAATTTGGCTGCAGTTACTGCAGCGCTTGACCAGGCAGTCGCCAAAGTAGTTGATTTCATCAATGGAAAGTCGTTATCAAAACTTTGAAATCATTGATATTTGTTTCACGATTTATTTGTAAACACATATGAGGAAGTTTGTCATATGAACCAACAACTCTTCCGTAATATTTTAGATTGTTAGAAGAATTATGATGTCCAGTGAAAGAACATCCGTAGTTCATAGTTTGCACGAGTCTTTGGGTAAAGCCCCGGAGAATGCATGTTGAAACTATTTACTTTATCGGATTGCATCTATACTACTTAATGATTGTTCATATCCTCGGTGATTATGAAGTGATGCCACTGGCATATCGGTCACTGTAACACGGTGGTTGGCTTCTTGTTCATTTTTATTGTATTCTGAGTTCCTTTGAACTGCCCTTTTGAATGTTCAAAGACAGCTACCTTAGTATACTTTGACATGGTTGAACAATTCTTTTCAACTTTCTTATTAGACCAACTGACCAAGATACAGGAAACTGGTCCGAATGTAAATGTAGGAAACTAGTCTACACTGATTAGCGTTTGGATGTCATAAGTTGATTCAATTCTGAAACTATGTTCCAAATACATTCACCAATTTTCCAGTATTCCCAGCTTGACAAGCAACTCACATTGTCATGACTGCAACAGAAAACCGCACCAGATCCAGAGAAACAAAGGAGTAACATTGCCTGTGACCAACACTGGAAGAGGCTCCCCGGTCACACCACTGCAGAAGGAATTCGAAGAACAAGTTTTCCTCCAAACACACTGCAGATCAAACATATGATGATAATGAGAACAAGCAGCAATTGCAAGATAGCATTCTTCGCGTTCTTCAGAATCAACAAGATGTCAGAATCATGAACATACCTTTTGACGTAATAATAACAGAAATCTGCTAAGATGAAAGTCTGAACAATTTCTGAGATTAGAACCATAGCAGGCCACAATCCATACCCCAAAGCAACCAGTAACTGTCCACGGCTATCTAAAACCTATTCAATGTTCATAGAAAGTGAGAATTTGAATTCGGCGAAAGTTGTGAGAGTAATCATTTCATAAAGACCACAAATAACAAAAAAATATTGCATCCAAAGAAAGAGCAACCTTATACAGACATAAGAACATAATACGAACACGCAGAAGCTACCACAACATGATAAAATGGTTCAAACATGGGGGATGTGTCTGAAAAAATTGTTAATAAACGTAACAATTTCCGCCAAGAAATGGACGCATGAAATGAATGTTTTTGTACATATCAAGTAGCATTACTACATAATCATGCAATTTATTCAACCCAAACACAGGAACCATGGTCCAATGGCAGAAATACGCAAACACAACAAGGCACTTACAACATAGCCAGTGTGATAGATAACAAAATGGTAATGCTTATACGATTACTGATGGGATACAAATGCTTAAGGCAATCTCGAAACCGTTTTTAGCATAAAAAGTTCCCTACTATGATGCAGGAACCAAAATGCAAGTTCTACAAGGTAGCTTAAAAAGTAATTGTCTAAAAGTGGAGATAGAATTCCAAGATGCCGACTAACAAGGTCCTCAAATCAAACCATAGATTTGGATATTCAAAAGTAAGAACAAACCTGAAGAACCCAGTGAGCACAACTTAGGAACCTTGCAACACCCAATGCAAATACATAATGAGCAGTGAATGGCTCAACAATCTGAAATAAGCCAAACACATAATTAGTTTCCAGGAATTCCTGAACAGGTATCTTCCATGATGTGAAACCAATACCTTGGTATTCTGCATAACCCGCAACTGCGGTACTACAGAAACAGTCTCCAGGTAGACACAGAATGCCCATGAGATCCTGTCCAGTACGTTATGAATAGTTGTCGGGTGAATCAATAAAGCCAAAATGGCACAAGGAACCAACTGCAAATAAAAAATAAGTACAGGAGTCAAAGATGTGAAAATTAAAGTAACATCCCTCAGCAGCAAAGAATCATCGTTAACATCATTGGCTAAGACTACAACACTACTGAATAGACTAGGAAACCACCCAAAAGGATGTAACAACCTAGACAATGTTACTAGGTATATGAATAAGTGAACAACTGAGATAGAAAAAGAAGATAAAATGGCCAGGTGAAATGGGGAGGAATCTAATTTGAACATTACGGCATACAAATAGGCACAAAATATACTAATAGAGATGGAAAGCCATATTCCGATCCTATATGACAGAAGCATTTGTCTGAAAGAATTCTAAACTAAAGATTGGTCAAAAACAAATTCACAAGAAGAATCCACACCACCTCATCAAATGTCTTGAGTTTTAAAAGTAGTACATACCACATAATATAGTGCAAAGTTGTCTTTCTCCTCCATGTAACTAGACCTTAGTTTGAAACGGATCATATAAATAACCCACAAGGTTGTTACCAATGTGGCCAAGTCAAGTAGTGTGTGTATACCATATTCCATAACAAAGCTGCAGTATAACCTGACGGCTAAGAAAAGAGCTGTCAGCTCCTGCGTTTTGAGTGATAGGCCTGCACATCAAATAAAAAATACTAAATTTAGCCAAACTAAACTTTATATGAATAATTCATCAAAGCTACTGATAGAATACAAATATCAGCTAAAAATTCTCCAATTTAATTGGAGGAACCTAAACAAGTAACAAAGTTCTAAGACACAGACGCATTACATATCAAAGAAAACAACATTTTTCCTGTGAAGTTTTAAAGTCACAATGAGTAACATGAGCTACAAAGTGAATAATCTTAACTTGAAAAAGTCATTTCTCTTTATCAAAACATATTAGATAATGCTGAAATGAAACAGAGCCTCGAAACACCGGGCAAACAGCTAGAAATTCTGCGGATGGTGCAATTTATGGATTCGACTTACTATGCAAAGAAGTCACTTGGCACTAGCACACAAAACAAATGCCATATCACATAAAGAATCATGCAGCATTTGTGCAAGATTTTCAAATTTCCCATGATTGGATTTTTGTTATTGGTGGAGTTTTAATCAAAAAAAAAAAAGAAACCTTCTTTTCTCTTTCAGTTGCACCCTACAATTGCAAACAGAAAGAAGATTTGAAGCTTCATGTGGAAAAAAGTTCATATCTATTTTTCATTTTTCAAATCTTAATTTCCATCTCCAACCTAAACATTTTAACTTTCTTAAACAATCCCTCTCCCAGCAAGCCAACAAACTCAAAACCATTCAACAATGAAAACAATCTTATGAACTCAACTAAATCCTTAAAAGGCCATGCCACATTAAAAAGGAAAATAAAAACTTCACACAATTCACTGCACTACCCGAAATATCACCACACAAATCGAAACCTTCGCACCACAAAAAGGGTCCAATATAAAGCTTCATTCACAACAATTATGATTACCTGCACAAGTCTTCTCCTTCATGAGCTTATATATAAGGACGCAAATTCCAATAGAGTGGACAGCCTCAGCAGCCACGAAGAGGTTGTCGTGATCATGAACAATGGACCTAAGGAGGACCAAAGCCGCGATACCCGCCACCATCGCCAAAAAGGTCTTGACTTTCGGCGGCTGTCGCCGGACCCATGTCGAGACGGCCTGGATCTGTTTCTTCTGCGCCTTCATCGGACAAATCTCCTCGAAAAATTCACCGGCAGCAAAAGGGTACGTCAGGAATCGGTCGTCTCCGGAGGTGGTCAACTTGGTGTTTTGTCGTTATTTATTGAGACTTTGAGAATGTGACGTTGACAAAGAAGAAGTAACAGAGACGGAGAGGAGTCTTCGTTGGTCTATTTTGTGGAGATTTTATATTTAGATATTTAATTTTCTATTTTATTTCTTTTATTATTACAAATTTAGCTTTATTTATTATAGGAGTGAGCTATTTTTAATTAAAATATTTTATTTATATATATATAATCTTAAAAAAGAAAAATAATAAGTATTTACCTTTAAAAGTCTCTATATATGATTATAAAATTATAAGAATTAGATTCAATTTAATTATAATTATAATTATAATTATAATATATTTAAATTTAATAATTATAAAATAGACATATTCTAAATCCTAGTAATATTATTTATTGTTTGATTTCACTAAAGGGTTTTAATTTAAGATTTAAATTCAAATTTAATTTAATTGTGCTATAAATTTTGTTTAAATTTAATTAATTATAGAAAATAAATTTAATTTGAAGTTAAAAAATAAATTTTATTCAAATTTAATTAACATATAATTTAATATTTTAAACTTAAAATAGCATATGTAGAATCTTAATAATATCATTTATTGTTTGATTTCACTAAAAAAGGATTTGCTCATAGGGTAGGTCTCATAAGGTGGAAGGTAAAACTCATAAGACATATTCTTCAATTTTGAGTGAAAATTTGATTAATGCATACTTAGAAGTGTGTGTGTATATATATATATATATATATATATAGGCTTTATTGTAAAAGAAATTGAAAATTAATAATTTTATTACAACTCTAATTTGTTGTAATTCTTAATATTTTAAAAACCGAACTGAAAATTAATCAATAAAAAAAGAAGTTTAAAATTTTAAAGATTTAACCAATACTAGATTATCATAAAATTAATTGTCCTTACTTAAAGAAGAATTTAAAGTTTAACTAAAAATAAAATTTTAAAGTTAATTTATAAAAAATTGACAATCAATTAATTTTTTAACAAAAAATTATTAAAATAAATCGATCTGATTTAAATTTTTAATCATTGTTAATTTTTGGTTCTTTGATTCTGGCACTAAAAGACTTTTTTTTTGTTTCACATCATAGAAAAGATCCAAAACAGCAATTATCAGAAGGGTGTATCAATAGGATTCACAGATATGCACTTGGTCTTTCCTTTTTAAGGATATCTTTGTCTGAACTCAGGATGGTTACATGTGAAATGCTCAAGGACAGACATGAAGAATATCAGTATATCTATCAAATGGTTTCATTACAAAGTCCAAGAACTAGATCTTTTGATGAGGGGTTTCATCTGTTTGTCTTCCTCCAATGCTACCATTCCCAGATGAGAAGGGTCTTCCAGCATCAGTTTTGCCACCAAGTAACCTGCAATAGACCATGTCTGGTTTTTCCGTGCCTGCTTCCCGATATACCGGCCAAGCTTCCCGTCATAGTATTCGGGCCAACCGTCTTTCAACAATCTCATCTCTGCAACTTCAATGGCTCGCCTTGCAATCTGTGGCCGTCCGGTTTTTATACATGCAGCAGTCAGAAGCCACAACAGCACTGCAACAAAGTTTAGCAATTGGCAATGTACATCTAAATTAGAAAATCTGTGGCTGGAAATTCCTTTAAAAGACCAATGAATCCTATTATAAAACGCAACAAGAAGCAGGTGAAAACTGCAAATTGTTCACCCTCAAGAAAATATGTACGAACATGCTGCGTCCGAGTCGACTACAAAGTTATTCAAAGTACAACAGCACATTAAAATAGAAATTGAATCCTAACGATAAACGAATGCAGAAGCATACTTGGCCAGGATCCACCATTATGGTAACTCCATCTGGTGTTTTTCGGATCACATCCCGTGACAATCCTCCACTCATGGCTCTCTATGGCCGGAAAGCATACCTTTAGTGGCATTTCTCCAACTAACTCCTCCCACCTTGATTCTATAAGATCCATGATTGCGGTGGCTTGTTCCGGGGTCGCCAAAGATGATAAGATAGCAATGCAATTACCCAAAGCAAACCAGCGGAAGTCCATTCTCGCAGGACTAACATTCCCAATAAAATAACCACCATAAGTTGGCATAAAGTCAAAAATCCATTCTGGGAGAGAATCAGGTATTACATTGAACTTGTTAACTGCAGTGTGGGAGTATTCCTCTGTTTTATATCGGTATATATCGTTAAGTTGCTTCAGGTCAATCCAATAATAACTCCGCATGTGATAGCTTAATGCGTGAAGGCGTTTAACAATTCGTTCAACAAACTCTTTCCCCTCATCATCTTGTTTCAGTAAAAGTAAAGCGCTACGTAAAGCCATGAAGAAGAGTGCTTGAATTTCAATCGGATACCCATAGACATCCTGATAATGTAAATGACTGAAATTAGATACATTGATAGAATATAAACACAATGTGTCCGAAAGTTCAAGCACGGGAAAAACTGAAACATATGATTTGCTCAAGGAATGAATCCAAACACTGAAAAAACGTATATCCTTAACCTAGCTACTTGAGTTAGCTACATATCTAGTTCTAGCCGTTGTAGAAGAAAATCGTATATGATTGGTTATAGAATACTACTGTTCTGATGAAACCATACACTGCATCCTCATAGTTTTAACAGTTTAACTGGAAAAACCAAAAACCTTCCTCTGATCAAATCGGGAGAAAGAGATGGCATAATTTGACACCTGAAATCAAATTCTTGGGTTCACATTTTAGCAAAGTCAAAATTCAGCGTGAAATGTTTATTCGACCCTTAACCTAATGAGATAGTTTGTGCTGCAAGAGTAAAATTCTGTTCATAGATGGACAAACCAACATAAACAAGCAGAACTTACCATTCTGCGATCAATCATGCAGCAACCGTCAGCACAGAGAAGAGTTGGGAATGTGTCAAAACCCTCTGACAGGCATAAACTTAGTATCAGTCGCATACCCTTTTGACATTCCGGGAGTTCAGCCAATGATATGTCACCTGTAGACTTGGTATATGCCCGAAGCAATATAATCCACCAAAATCCAGAGTCAACGGGGGCCACTCTTCCTATTGCACTTTCCCCAAAATCTGCTATCAAGGTCTCACTGTTCCTAACTGGATCATGGAGTACTTTAAAACTGGCAGGCATTACTCCTTCTCCTAGATGGAACCTGTCAATCTTTTTCTCCCAAGATTGAAGTCGAAGTGTTTTCAAGATGAAGTTTTTGACAATCTCCGGTTCTCCATTCATCAGAAAAGCCAATGCGCTTGGCACAAAGTCCCTCACAAACACCTGCAAATAAGAATCACAATAATTTAGCAGCTTTAGAGCAATTGAAACTGAGACAACTCGGAAATACATGCGAGACAAAAGTCCCCGAAGCACACTATAGATAGATTGAAAATGGTCAAACTGCCAATTCAGTAGTAAATTGAAGTCAAAGTTCTTTTGAGTTAAACAACTTATCAAAACTTATAAGACTCATACCTGATCATAATTGAGTTTTTCATCAGAATTATCTAATGCTGCAATCGTTCCAACAGGTTGGCCGCGAAAATAAACTAATGAACCCCTCAAAGCATCCCAAGCTTCGGCCACCATGGGATGCGTCTGAAAACCAGTCTGTGACATTGGGGAGTTAAACCCTGACCTTCTACTAGGTGAGTACACAGAATCATAATGGTCAAGCAGTCGGGCAGAGTTATCTGCTCTTAACGAGAGACGAGGAGACATCCCAATGCCCAACTCGCTCAGCGACCTTTCATCACAGGATCTCTGTCTCTCCATATTCAGTGGCCTTGGCCTCCCTAATAACTTTGAGAACTCAAGGTCCTCAATTTCAGCCATAGTTTTAAGGGGATCGCCATGTTCTAAATCTCCATTCTGAGACACGTCTATAGACGAGATAGACATTTCAAATGCTTTTAGTCGTTTTGGTAGAGAATCAGCCCGAATTTTTGACTCCTGTGCTCAGTAAACTGAAATTAACATTGGCAAGTTCGTTACTTTAGTGCAGTAAACATAATTTTACAATGAATAAAAAACAAAGATTCCAGTTTTGCTGTCAGTTCTATGATTTTCCTACCAACCAAACAGAAAGTTATCAAATTTAATCAACTAAGGTCAGAACACATTTAGAATTGAGAAGTTGCTCGAAGTCGAATTATTTCACTCCCGCAGGACATGCAAAAAAGTCAGAACAAAAAGAAGTAGAATATCCTGTAAGAACCAAAACAACCATGAAGTACAAGCACTATATTCAAGTGAAGCATCAGTGCATGATCTATCCATGTTCCACTAACCTGAAACACTACCACCAACCTGAAATGGACAACAATGACAAGAATTTACCAGTTGAAGATCAGAGAACCAGACACACTTTTTCTCTCCAACGACAGATACCAAGAACCAAAGATCAGAGAGAAAAAAAAATGAAACAAACAAGCTCACAGCGAGAGTGTCAGCATATCAGCAAATGGGGTTATAAAAAAGACTCGTTCTTGATGCAAACAAGTGGTCCCAAATGCTCAACTGGACTAACCAGCAAAGATGAAGAGGTAGATTGGCAAAAAAAACGTGATCAGCAGGTAAGCTTTGCAACTTGTGGGATGTGTGCGGACGATAGGGACTCCTGCTTTGAGTGGGACCGAACTGTTACTTGGGATTTACAGTGCCCGTGAGATTAAGACATAGAAGCTGACATTAATGAACAAAGTCTTTTTGGTTTGTTTACGAACTTG
>JANIIA010000191.1:69547495-69559230 GCA_027478495.1 Erythroxylum alaternifolium
GGATTTACAGTGCCCGTGAGATTAAGACATAGAAGCTGACATTAATTAACAAAGTCTTTTTGGTTTGTTTACGAACTTGAACCGTCAGTCACTTACCAACATGTAACAATAATACCTCTACCTGTCTTCAATTTCAGGCGCAGATATGTCTGATAGTGCACGTGTACGGTCGCACCATATTGGAAGAGACTCGTGTTGGTGTGATTTGATTTGGGGTATGTTTTGGCCAACTCTGGAGGCCACCCCAGTTGACTTGGTCTCTCGGAATGAAGCATAAACACATACATGGAACGTGCACGTTAAGCGAGGCCTGCCATTAAGTGTTACAGAGATATCACAAGACACAATACTAAGATTGTTAAGAACTAAGAACCAAGTGCATGCACGTAAATCACCTGAAATTTTATGGCAACTGATGCAAACATTTTGGTCTCAACATCAACATAAATCTAAAAAACAAACAAAAATAGCAAGCGCCCACTGACTACAAAAGATTAGATTTTTGTTTATTTGAAATATACAGAAGAACATTAATTAGTTCATGTTACTTGAAAGAAACCATTTTGAACACAAATGTTAAGCAGAAAGAAACAAAGAACAATGTAGGGTATGAAGTAGACCACTCTGTCACGCACTCACTGCTGAATCAGGCAGCACCAGCCGCCAGTTTTTGTCCTGCATATCTATTTTATATCGATTTCATTGAGTACAAGTTTGGATCTTTGTGCGAGTAGAGGATTGAACAATGATTCGTATCAAGATTAGACCATATAAAACTCAAAATCAAAATTTTTTGTAGGTAGGATATTATAATGTTTGAATTAAAATTTTAAAAATAAGTTTAATTCTTGATTTTAGGTGATGAGTTGAGTTAAGCTTTAGGTTGAATTAGTTTTAAACTTTTGTAAATTTTTTCTTTTATAAGTTTTTAATTATTTACTTTAAATCAAATTAATATAAATATTTAATTTGATAAATTTTGAATAAAATTTTTTAAAAAATTTCAATTCGAGTCTTACAATATAATAACGACAATAACACCAACAATCTAACGAAAGTTTCGTTAATCAGGAAATCTAAAGAGGTCAAGAATTACACAGTCCTACTCTTATATAGCCAATAAAATCATTTAGTAGGCAAGGAGTGTTAAAGGAAGTATATGCCTTTAAAAATTTTGATATATAATATAATTTGATTCCTATAATATTAAAATATATTTCTATATTAATCAAAATGAATAATTAAACCAATGTTATCTTAAATAATTTGTTAAAATTTTATTTTTTTCTTAATTTTAATAAATTATATTATCATTATATATATATATATACACTATATCATTTTAATTTAATTACTTTTAAATTTCTATGCACAAAAATTATCTGTATATTTATAAAATAAATAAATTCAATTGAGATAATATGAAATATTGATTTAAAAAATTTAAGATATTTAGAGTTAAATTATTACATAAATCTAACAAAATTTGCTTATTGAATATATAAAAATATACATAAAAAGAGGTTTAATAATTTTATGATGAGTTAATACTTAATATTAATGAATATCGATAGGTACTATTGACTTAAACGCAGCGTTTGAATCATAAATCTTTTTATTTTCTTATATTATTTTCTAAGAAACCAAACAAAAAGGGTTTACGGCCGTTTGATTAACAGTCTAAAACCCTACTGTCGACGTCGAAATTTTCCGGCGACCTTCAATGGCTGATTTACCGGCGAAGAGGAGGAAGAGGAAGCTGAAAAACTCCGACGAGAAACAGCGACCCGATAAAGCGCTCCGTTTTGATGACTCGAATAAAGAGACGGAACCAGAGGAAGGTTTTGGTTCGGGAGAGAAGGGATTGGAAGAACAAATTAGAGTTGGGCGTGCGTGGAGGAACCTTCAGCTTATTCTTTCGCTTCAAAATAAAGAAATTGAGCTACAAAAGTTAGTCTTTTTGAACTTTCTGTTTGATTCCTGAAGAAGTTGATAAAAAGGAGTGAACTTTGAGCTATTAAAGGAATTTAGCGAATGTTCTGTATGATGCTATTAAGTGCTTGCATAATTTTGGATGCATTTGTGAAGTCTACCATTTGTGTTTCTTTTGTATTTCTTTAATGTAGTGGAACAGAAGATTGAGCCCTTTTTTTGCAGGAAGCTTGAACTGGCTTTTGATTATGTGAAAGCGAAAGAGAAGGAAGGAGAAGTTGATGCTGATGAAGGTCACCAAACAGTGAACTTATCTCGCCTGGTGGTTTTTCTCAGTGATTGGGTTCAGTCACTGTTGATTTCTGGTGATAAGAAAGGGAAACATGATGGTGTGAAGACTTCTTCTGGAGTTTCTGAGGCGTGTTTGGATTACAGGTGCTGGGTGATCTTTAAATTTTCCCTGGAGGAGGCTTTAAGATTGCAACTTTCTTTAAGTTTCTCACGAAATATTTTACGAGCCATCTGGTGTATTGCAACAAGAGCATCGTCTTTACTAGAGGAAGTATCTTTGCTATCAAGAGAATCTCTTTTCTTTGGTGAAGGGTTTGAATTGTATACTGTTGCACTTGATTGCATTTCTCTGTTATTCCTATCTCATGGTAACTTGTCAAATGAAAACTTGGATTTGTGGATCTCAACTGCCCGTTCGGTTCTTGATCTTGTACAGAAAGTATGCGATGAGAATCTTGAAAGTGGAAATGCTGGTGCTTTTGCTTTCCGCTTCTGTATCTTGGTTCTCGAACCATTCGCCAAATTTTTGAGGGTCCACCCCCTTCGGAAAAATAATTTTCATTGTTTTTTGGATGAGCTTTTGGAGCCATTGTTGCATTTATTGGTCCATTTTAATGGAAGAGATCATGCTTTACCGGTGGGAAATGTAATGATTACGGTTGAGGAGGTTATATTGCAAGGGTTATTTCATCCAATCCACATTGATGGATTTCTTAGCTTACGCATTTCAGGGAAATACCTGGCATCAAATGAAGGAAAAATAACAGATTCAATGTGTCTCATTAAAAGTTACCACAGGCATTTGTTTGATAAACTACATAGAATAATGGCTACAAATAAGGGACATATACTCAGTGGCTTGGGTCAACTGTTTCACTTACTAGTTAATAGAGTCAGAAGGCCAAATAGAGTATCATTGCTCTCTGAAAATACCAAAATTGGTAAATCCCGTGGCTCAGCTGAGTTATTGGTTCATTCATTTGATAAGCTACATCAGAGTAGTGATGCAGTTTCAGATACTAGCTCTGGCCCAGCTAATTTGAATGCAGAAAAAAGAAAATCACTTCTTGAATTTTTTGTACAGATTATGGATCCACTTTTGCTTCAGATGAATGAGTTTCTTCATACTCAACTGGAAGGTGACAGCCTTTTTTTGGACGTTCACTATGTTCTGAAGGCTATCAATAGTTTGCTTGCTACCTTTTTGCATGAACAGTTATACTTAAAAACAGAGGATGTCTCTGAAGGAGCTTACCTGAATTTCTTGAAGAAGATCTATGATATTGTTTTCTTGTTTGCCACCAACATACTTGGTCTGCCAACATTTAATATGGACAATCAAACGCAGAAGGTTTTGACTTTAGTAGCAAGGGAGCTACTTATTGCCGTAGGGTACTTTTTGGATATCGAGTATCAAGTTATTGGTGATGATTCAACCAAGTTATGGGTAATGTTGATATCTTTTTTGGCCTTTGGCCAGTCCTTTAAAGACGTGCCCGAGCATAGCTTGTTAATTTCCCAGACAGTTGGACTTGGGTGTCAGCTGCTTAAGCTCTATGGTGAACTTCGACAGGTTTGTCAAACTGTCTCCACATTGGCATAATATATCTACTTTTGGTCAGCTGTGACATTCAAAATTGTAGCCTAATGTGATTCTGTTATTTAAAATTTTGCAATTTACCATTCTGTTGTTTGTTCTGTGCATTTCTCCATTTTGTTCTGGTCATGCGCTGAGGTTTGAAGAGTTATGAAGATGTTCATGTGTGATGTGTGATCAAATATCTTGATATCTAGTACTTCATTTACTTCAGGCTAATATCCTGTCTCTTTCTGTTTCATCTGTTTTATTTCTACTTTCATCTTCTTCTAGAACTATTCCTCGAGTATTTCCTTTTTAAAATCTACTCTTTTCTTATTACTGCAGGTTAACAATACTATTTATGCATTTTCTAAAGCTATAAGACATGTAATGATACCCAAGAATGTTTGCAATGGTGGCCCAAATGATGGTTCTTTTCTGATCACCATAACATTACCTCTTGAAGCCTATGTAAAACCTGTAGGGATTCTTTTAAGCACTAAAGAATTTAAGCTGGCCTTCCATAATGTTATCAAGTCCATACCAGAAGGGCAGGTGAGTGAAAGTATTCGACAGTTAAACATTGATGTATCAGAAACCATGGAATGGATGAATGATAATTGTTCAGCTGGTGACAGCCAAAAGTCTGATCCGCAATCAGAACTTCTTGGAATAGGATTGTCTGAAGTGTATGCAGTCGTGCTAGATTCGCTGAGCATCACAGTTGGGAACTGTAGCCTTGTTGGGCAATCTGTACAGGACCTGATAACTGCCATTCGTCCCTACATGAATATTTTGATTGGACTGCAGCCAGATAGCTTCAATGAATTTGAGACTTCTGTCACAGGAACAAATCCTAACGACAGTCTTGCTGGAATCAAGCATTGTATTCTGAAAAGGAGATTGTCTACCCACTGGATCATTGTTTTCTTTTTTCGTTTATATATGTCCTGCCGAAGCCTATACAGGCAAGCAATCAGCCTTATGCCTCCAAAATTATCAAAAAAGATGTCAGCTCTGATGGGAGATTCATTTTCAGGACACAGTGGAAGGGATTATCTGGAGAAGACAGATTGCAAATATGAAGGCTACTTTTCCTGGATTATTCAATCTTCAGCCTCTCTTTCTGTGACTATACAATCTATTTCTGACATTTATCTTCAGGATAGCAATGAAGATTGCTCTCCTCTGGTTTATCTATTGCATGTTATGGCCATTCAGAGGCTTGTTGACTTAAACAGGCAGATAAATTCTTCTGAGTATATCCAGAAAAAGGTTGAAAATGTTGTTCAAATGGAATTGCTTGATGAAAATGGCTTGTTACAATACCATAGCAGGAGAAGAAAGTGCAAGAGACACATCTCTGTTTTGAAGCAGGAGGCAACTGGTCTTAGTGAATTCATGATCAATAACCTTTCATTACAGGGTACAGATCAACTTTCAGTGAATTCTGATGATACGCATTGGATTAACTGTTGTGACCATACTTTGCTTGAAAGTGATATATGGGATTTAGATGTTTGTTCTTTGAACAAGAAATCGTTGCCAACAGCAGTTTGGTGGATTGTTTGCCAAAATGTTGACAGTTGGTCCAATCATGCTAGTAAGAAGAATTTGAAGCTGTTCCTATTCCATCTGATCAGTACTTCCCTTCCTCTTATAGCTAGAAGCTTTTCAAAGGCCGAAGAATACCATGTCAAAGAAAATGCTCTTCTTAACAAACTCACTGTCAATCATATCTCAGCACAACTTCTCAGTAATTCTGATTTTTATGAACACAATGTAAGATGCAATTTTAAATTTCAAATTCTCCTTATATTGTTGTCTAACATGATGCTGAAGGTGCCTCTTTTACTAGTTTGTTAGCAGATACTTGGCATCAAGGTTCTGTGACATATTGGAGAAATCAGTTGTACCATTCTTTGGGAAATTTTCAGCTGGTGCTGTTGACTTGAAGTCATCACCTAATTGGGAAGAGGTTTTAAGAACATTTGAGCAGCCATCTATTATCGGTTCAGGCGGCAACCGTATACATGAAAACATTGCCGAGGAAAATGTAACTTCCCATTCAACATTTGAAAAGTCTGCTGATATTTCTCAGGAATCAACCAATACACAATTTATAGCTTGCCAGAGTTTGCTGAGTCTCTTATGTTGGATGCCCAAGGGATATATGAGCAAAAGATCATTTTCACGTTGTGTGACTTACATACTCAATCTAGAAAGGTTGACTTCACTTGTAGTTCCTCATGCTAATAAAATATTATGTGTTTTTGAATCATAATTTCAAGCTATCTACTAGATGCTCACAGTCAATGCAGCTCTCCTCAATTTCACAGCTCATAACTATGAACCATGTAGCATTAGCTATTTGTAGGACAGAAATTAGACCGAGTAGTTTATGCTGAGATTTTTTAGGCTTATTTGGTTTGATGCTTTGCATACATGTTTATACCTTGTTTGGTGCAATTATTTATTGAATTTGAGTTGATATGATGCGGCTAATTTGCAGACTCGTCGTCGGCAATATATTAGATTGTCAAAGTGTGTCTTCCACAAATAAGTATGGGTTTTTAAGGCTGCTACTGTCCTGCCGAAGGGCCTTGAAATTTTTAGTAGTGGCATACTATGAGGAAAAGGCACAGTTGTTCATGCCAGTATTGTCAGGGGGTTCTTTACCGATTTTATGGTTTTTCAAATCCATGTCTGTGGTTGCCGGGCTTCAAGATACACTGTCAGATGGTTCCTATGATGAAATTAGATGCATGATATATTCATTTATGGATCAGACATCATATGCAATCCTTACAATAAGCAAGTATGAAAGCATTTGTGCCTTTCAATCTCTCTGTGCTGAGAAATATTACAGTAAGCAACTGAATTCTGATGATGATAAGGGACCAAACAGTTCAAGTCAATCTGATCGATGTTTGGCTTCCTTCAAAGATGTAGAATCCTGGAAAAACATTCTTGTTCTTGCTGAGAGTTTGAAGGAACAGACACAAGACATACTTACATCTTTGAAGGATGACCCACACAATAATGGAATAGAAAATGGTACCAGTGTTCTAAATTTGACCAAAATATCCTCCCTAGTTTCTTGCTTTAGTGGGTTCCTTTGGGGCCTAGCATCTGCCTTGGACCTTGCAACTGCAAGGGATAGAGATTGTAATGCCAAGTTGATGAAATCGCAGCATGAGCCTGCAGCCAGAATTAACGTTTGTATTAATGTCTTTGCAGAATTAATTAGTTTTTCCTTCTACCTGATACTTAGGGCAGGTGTTTACCCCTTTGAAAATTTATGTGATGCTCAAAATTTTCTAGCATCCCGGCAAGATATTTTGTGCCTTGTTAAACAGCAAAAATCAGAAGCTGCAACAATCTGCTCAACATCATCTAATCCTGGCAATGACTCTCAGACTATTGATTCGCACAGACAGGGGTTGGGATTGGAAGGTTCAAATTCTATTGCTAGTGTTCTCAATAAGATTGACTCTTTTGAGTGCCAATCAGTAAATGGGTATTTGGTGCAAAGCTTGCTAAGAGGTCATCACCCTAAAACAGCAATTTTAATTAGGCAGCTTTTGGTTTCTTATGCAGCAATTGCAAAGTTAAATTTGAAGTTTGGATTCACTTCCTTCTTGTCCATCTTGATACCAAATATTATCGATGTATCTCAAATCATGCTGTTGAAGTTTGTGGACATGGATGTGGTGCCTCAGCCTTCTCCTTTCATTTGGTTAGATGGTGTTATGAAATTTCTGCAAGAATTAGGGAGTCATTTCCCTTTAACTAATCCTTCACTGACCCGTGATGTTTATGTAAAACTGATTGTATTACACATAAAGACCATAGGGAAATGCATATCTTTACAGGGAAAAGAAGCTACTCTAGAATCTCATGAAACAGAGTCAAGTACTAAGATACTGCATGGGCATACAGGATCCACTAAAGGGTCTCTTTTTCACTTGAATGAAATTAAGGATAGGTCACGCCTGTCTTTTAAAGCATTGATAAAAAAGCCATCGGAGTTGCATATGTTTTCAGCTGTTCAGGCCTTAGAAAGAGCACTAGTCGGAGTTAATGAAGGTCATACTTCCATCTATGAAATAACTACTGGAAATGCAGATGGTGGAAAAGTCTCCTCAACAGTTGCGGCTGGAGTTGATTGTTTAGATCTTCTTCTGGAAAATGTTTCAGGTAACTTAATGAACATGTGAAAGCATGCATCTCTTTCCATTATTCAGTAACAAATAGCAATTGTATACACTAATCTTTTAACTGTTGTTATCGGATTTGCTTTCCAGGTCGCAAACGTTTAAGTGTTGTTAAAAGACATATTCAGAGTCTAATTGCTCCTTTGTTCAACGTTATTCTTCACTTGCAAAATCCATTGATTTTCTGTCGCATGTCAACTGGAACTAAGGGTGATAATGATCCAGATCCAGGAGCAGTCATTCTGATGTGTGTTGAGATTGTAACAAGAATATCTGCAAAACATGCTTTGTTCCAAATGGATTCCTGGCATGTAGCGCAGTCATTGGGCATACCTGCAGCACTGTTTCGAGATTTTGGCCAAGTCATAGCTTCTAGAGTTTCAGTTCTGTCCAATTCATTCCCTTCTTTGGATAACAAAAACCATGAGCAAGTAGAAGGCATGCCTTCCTGTGCTCTAGATCGGCAATTCACTGTCGGACTATTCACTGCAAGCTGTCGATTATTGTCCACCACTCTGAAACATCATCACTGGTAATATTATCCTCCTTAGTTAAATTAGGGTTTAGGCTTTAGGGTGTAGGGTTTGGTGAATTAGTTATCCGATATTAAGCCACAAACAGTTGATGTGCATAATGAAGTAAAAGTTATATAATGTTTGCTTGTTTCATTGTGATTTGGGGTATGAAGAGGTTTTGCTCCCTCATGCTACATAGTATTGTTCTATCTAATTCTTGGAGCTCCATCCTTCTCTATATTGTTTCACACCTTTTTTTTATGTCGATGGTCCTGTTTTTGTCCATCTTTCGCTGTTTTCTTGTTTGAGTGGAATGCAACAGCATATTGTTATTAAGCATACTTAAGATGCTGTTAAAGGTTTTGTTTGGTGACTTTTGCAGTTGTGTTAGTAAGGGCATAAATGCTGTATTGTTGTTTCTTTTACTACTTTGCAGTGTGAATATATTTTTAGTTTTCAGTTCTCTTTTAGCTTATGGTATCCTGCTCTTCTTCTCCTCCATCTTAATATTTCTCTAAGATAGGCTTATTTGCTATTGTGTGATTATATGGTGATTGTAGTGAGTCAGAAAGGTGCATTGCTGTACTTCAAGAATCTGTTCGCATCCTTCTCAATTGTTTGGAAATGGCAGATAGTTATTTAGTTAGCGGGAAAGATTACTTTTCATGGGATACTGAAGCTGGTGTAAGAGGTGCTTGTTCTTTGAGAAGGATTTATGAAGAGGTTTGTATACTCTTATTGAATTTCACTTAAAAGTTTGACATATTGCTCGAACTTTCAGTATATAGGACAAAATTAATACAAAATGGTCCATGTCTTAAATGTTATGAGCTTGTTCCTCATTAAAATTGCTTGAGTGCCTGCTACAACACCCACGATATGGGGATAGTGGCTGAGATTCTTTATTCTGATTCATGGAAGAATCGTCCATAAGCTCGAGTTTATAGGTTGGAGTTTTTATGACCAATAGGGCAGATCTCACGAATGGTAACTATAAGATGGCTGCTACCAATGGAATGAACCACAGTGAATTCATGACACCTAAACTATGCCCATCCCCTGTTTCCGTTTCTATGACCAGGCGAGAGATTGTTACGTTACCAAGGAACTAAACTGTGACATTGCAACTCCCATCTTTCAAGTTTATGGTTAATATTTCATCTTTTGAGTGAGGAAATGAGATTTTGACTTATGGATGGCAGAGTCCATTGACAAAATGGCACTAGATTGGATGTTTGACATGTTAGCTTAAAATTTTTATTTCAGTTTTGATTCTTGGTAAGTTTAGGAAGGGCCTTCTGTGTTATTAAGTACTACTTTAAGCCAAAAAAGGGTATATGCACTTCCCACAATTAAGCTTGGAGGTTCTTGGGAATATTTTGTCCCCTGTAAAACTGAATGTTTCAAGCTGTTGGGCTCGGACTGAACTTTTATCTTGATAGACAAATACACGGAGCATGCTGCTGTGTCTAATTTTGTTAAACCGAGCTTGAAAATGGTTGCTTCCATTCTGCTTTTTATGCATGTTACGATCACCATTTGCTGGCTTTGGTTTTAAGTTTGTACCAGTGTTTGCTAATTGTGATTTATCATGCCTAACATGAGTTCTCCCTCTCACAGTTGAGGCAGCAAAAAGATGCGTTTGGTCAACACTGTTCTAAATTTTTGTATGATTATATACGGGTTCATTCAGGATGCAGTGGCCTTAAAGCAGGCCTCAAAAGGTTGTCTCTAGCATGATGCTTTCAACTTGCTTACGATCATCTATTGCATACCGTGATACTTGTAAACAGCTTTACTTTTCAAACAAAAATGGAGATCCTGTGAGGTACTAACTTTCTTTCTTGGCTAATGTGTAGGGAGATTGATGAAGCTTTGAGACCAGGCATTTATGCTTTAATAGATGTTTGTTCAGCTGATGATCTACAACATCTTCATTTGATCTTTGGAGGTAAACAGACTTGTTACTTCCTCTCGACTTCGAAGGAAATATAGCTATGGTCTAAACTCTTGTACTGGAATTTCTGATTTTGCAGAGGGTCCTTGCAGAAACACACTGGCAACTTTGCGACATGATTACAAAATGAATTTCCAGTATGAAGGAAAAGTCTGATTATCATATTTCCTGTTCCATTGATGTGCATTGTTAAACCACAAATCTTGCTTGACAAAATCCTCAATCCTAAGAATACCTTTGTCTCATCTAACTAAATTAGCATCTGTCTGTTGTGCAAAATTTCCAAGAGGCTTCAGGATTGCCACTTCTTGTTCCAAAGTGATCCAGTGATGGGCATAGTTGGGTCGCATAAATTATTTGAAGTCTAAGTAATATTAACACCCAAAGTTAGAACCTTGTAAAGGATGCTTTTGTTTTCTTGAAAGAGCCAGTGGAAATTCGAATGTAATAGGCTAGATAGGTACTAAACTTGTAATGTGTGTTATCTTTGCTGATCTTCTGTGTATCAAACTTTCATGAGTGTAAAGAAATCAATTCTGTAATCGTAAAAGCTTTTATAAAGTTATTCATGATAAGAAATTTGGATGGCATTTGTGTAGCAGATATCAATGACTCCCATGATCCATAAAAAACTAGGTTGGAATCTCAGTAGCCCGAAGTCAAAGTGTTTAGGAGAACTAGTCTGATTTGAACAAAAACGACTGTTGTTTTGTTCACTAGTTTAAGAACTATGTGATCAAAATAATGTCGCTTGTCTGAAGTCTGACACGGCTTCAGAACTGTCTGCAAGCTAAAAAATATTAAGGCCCGAACTCGGCATTTACCTGTTACTAACCCTGAAAAACAGCTCAATGGACTCACTAATCTCAGTGTTTCAGGCTATTTTCATGCTAGTTCTAGTTGAATGCTTACTGGTCAATCAAACTTTGTTATGGATCAGAGACTTTTATAATAATAGTTCCTGCTTAATACCAGGAACTGTGATGATAGATAAGATCTTCCCAGATTATCATTGACCACAAGATTCAAATAGTTGTGTTTGGTTGCTGTCCCCGTCACCAGGAACAGTGGACAAAATAAATAAATTCTATCCCTCTCGCGTGTTTGGTTGCTGTCTCTAATTTTTGTCCATGTCTCCCGTGGACAGTCCCTTCCATTTCTTAAAATTCTCTTTTGATTTTACTATCATATTAAATAACCTTTGATTATTTTTGGACATAAAATTATTTTTAAAAATAGGGGGA
>JANIIA010000191.1:69562251-69575506 GCA_027478495.1 Erythroxylum alaternifolium
TGTCCCCTGCAACCAAACACATTTCTGTTCTTGAGACGGAGACAATTGTTTCTGTTCTGTCCATCACAACCAAACAGTTCACTGTCTCCAGTTTTTATTCCGTTCCGTCTCCAAATTTCTGTTTCGTTCCGTCTCCATAAACCAGAGACAGCAACCATACGGACAGTTAGTTCCCATTTCTGTATTTTACCAAAAAAAAAAGTGATCAGAACTCTGTGTTCAACTTTTCAATATGAGAACCAGAAAATAAGTTTTCTGTTCTGAATGAAACAAGCCTAGACTTGTAGATGTATAAGTCACTACTGATGTCGCTGAAACTTCAGAAAGAAGAACAATTGATAGTTACTAGTGACATGTGACACTAGACACAGGTTCTTAAGTTTCAGGTTTTCATAGATGACAAAACTATATTGTTGTGATAATCACCTGGAAAGAACTGAGGGGATTCAAACCAAGAAAATACTAAATTGGCGACCTGAAACCCATCTGGGAATTCACTTTTCATTCGAGTTCTTTGGATCTGTTCATGGTGGAAGCAGAAAATCTTTGCAGATATGGCAGTGGCAGTGAAGGTATGGTCTGGCAGAAGAGAAAGAAGGGTCTCAAGCTGAAAACCTATGGTCTCATCACACTGCAGGAAGTTATGGGCTTATGTTAGTTTCCTGACAGGAGCATGTTAGCCTATTAAAGCTAATCATCCATTTAGGAATTCCTTGCAAATTGCTAGTAAAAACCTTGAAGATTGTATGGCTAAGTTGGGATTTAACACTTCGAATTCTTTGAGAATGGATCTTCTAATCAAACAGATAGTAAAGAAATGGTACACAAACTTTCACTCTTGTTTCAGAACTGTTTAGACACAAAGAACCTGAAAGGATTCTTAAGATTCCAACCTTTCATTTAGTTTTTTTTTAATTACTTTATTGGATGTAGTTGCTAATTCATGATCTCCCATATACAGAACGAAAACTTCTTGATTATACACGAGAATTATTGACGATATGGATGCTAGTGACGATATGGATACGAACGATGAAGCCTATAATTGAGCAGCCAATTAGTAGAGTAGAGAGCCATCCACAACACCACTAAAATTGGCAACAAGACAAGGAATATCTGCAAATTGGCTAATCTGTGTTGCTCCTGAGCCTTATGACCTTCTGTAGAACGGGAGAGCCAAAGCAGAACAACAACAATCCCAAAGATGGTAAGCAAATGGAAGGGAGGTGTGGAAATGGAAGCCAAATTCTGACCTTTCAAGCCTTGTTTCCTCTCAGGACCTCTCCTTCTGGCATAAAACCATTCCATATCTGACTTTTTGCCTCTCTGTAATGTTTCATACAAAGAGTGGAAGGCTTTGATTTGCTTCAAATATCAGAGTTTAGATGTGGAATTTATGCCTTGAGTGTAGAATCTATCTACTTATCTAACTTTTCCTTTGGCTAATGCACACTCAAGTGTTGATGCTCAGTTTATATTATTCCTGTAAATGAGACCTTAAGATCAAGAAATTATAGCAAAAACTATCTGAAAGAACCTACCTTTTTCTTTCCAGTTTCTAGCTTTTTTGCATCCTCACTCACAATACAACAGGTTCAGACCACTTGGAACAAATAGAGTTTAGCCCAATTGGAGTAGATGGCATTGCACCGATCACCTGAATTGAGTCCGTCACTTATTTTGAATCGTTAGCTCTGATCATTTCCTAATACGAACTTAGAAGATAGTAATTACTAGATAATAACAAGGAAGTGAAAATTTTTGAGCAAACATAGAGATTAAAGACTATCTTTGCATTGAGAAAAGTAACTTTTCATTCTCTTGCTATCATTTATGTTGATCTAAAATTTTATTTTTTGAACTCTCAACAACTATGGAAAATTGCACTGGCAGGCCAAAACACAAAAGGAGGATCCCAAGCATATGAGAACTTGACAGAACTTGAAGCCTTGAGGGGTTTCCCATTGTTAAGGAGACAAGTATCTCCTCGTTCCACAAGGATTGTTGGATTAACATGTTCAGTGCTCTGAAACCCTTTGCAGGCCAGTTTTATTTGGCTTAAAGGACATGGGCAGTTGTTGATCACTTTCACATTCCATTCTGGCTTACCTAAAACCTGTTTTCCACTTCTTACAGTACCAATGGTGATGTTGTTCAGATACCATGCACAATAACCTGAAATGTTCCCTTCACTTGTTTCAAGTTGGCAACTACAGAGCATGTCATTTTAGCAAATTGGTAGCCCGAGTTGATTGAATTTTAGGTTGGATTCGAATGTAAATTAAAAAAATTTTAATTTAAATGTTAAGTCAGGTTCATAATTAACATTTTGGCAAATGGTAAAATTTAAGTTAATTAAGTTTTGAGTCAAACTCAAACTTAAATTTAAAATAAATAAGTTTTAAATTTCAAAGATTCCAAATAAATATAACCCGAAACTTGAGAAAATTCATAAACTCCAAAAAAGTCTAAAGTTGGTTAATTTTTTTAGTTGACCAAGGTAAACATAATAAAATCTATTATTTTTTTGACAAATCAAATTATAAGAAACAAGATGATTATGAAATTAATTGGTCGAAAAAGTGAGTCGGACTGGAATTTAAATTAAAAAAATTAAATTTTAGAATATAAATAGGATTCACAATTGACATTTTCGCAAACGGTAAAATCTAAATTCTCTAAATTTTGGCAACTTAGTAGATCTTGAATTGATTGAATTTTAGGTTGGATTTAAAATTAAATTAAAGAATAAACAAATTTCAAAATTTAGGTCGAGCTCATAATTGACATTATAGCAAACGGTAAAATCTGAGTTGATTAAGTTTTGAATCGGACTCAAACTTAAAATTTTCTATTAAAAAAATAAGTTTCACCTTCTAAAGATTCAATTTGAACCCAACCTAAAACTTGAAAAAATTCAATAAACCTAAAAAAGGTTCCAATATTGAAATCATGAATTTGAACTTATAAAATTTATATAATATATAGATTTGAGAGTAAGGATGAATAGTATTTGTACCTTTGCTAATTAGACTGAAGATGAGAATTGTCACACAAAGCTTGGTTAGATCAACCATTGCAAGAGAGCTGTTGAAGTTCTCCTGAAAATTGCTTTTATCATATGGAATATATAGTTGAGAATTGGAGTTTTTCTTCCTTTTTTTTCCCCCCTTTTACACATGATTAATTGGATATTTTTTAAATTAATTGCTTTCACTATATTAATCATAAAGTCATTTGGTATATTAAATGTGTGCTTTAAACTTTTTACTAAATACAGTCCATGTGTAATCTATAATATTAGTAATAGATGTAATTAGATTTTATTAACATTTTTATCAATGTTTTCAAAACCGGACTGAAAGTTAAACCGGTAAGACGAGAGATTGAAGATTTAAAAAGTTCAACCAGTATTAGACTTTCAGAAAATCGGCTAAAGATTGATTAAAATTAAAGAATTTAAAATATGATTGTCCTTACTTATCGAAGAATTTAATATTTAATTGAAAAAGATATTGTTAAATCAAAATTAATTTATTTATTTTAGTTTATAAGAACTTATTAATTTACAAAAATTGACCGATTAATTAATAAAATAATTAATTTTTAACAACAAAAGTTATTAAAGTAAATAAAAACTAAAAATTTGAAAATCGAACTGAAAAGTTAAATGGTTCAAGATTTTTAAAGTTGAATCGATCTAACCATTTAGGTTTTTTAACTATTGGTTTTATTGATTCTCAACTATTTTTTATTAATGGTATTGCTTATTTATCACATTTATTTTTATTTTTAATTATTTATGATTGGTGGAAAGTTTCTAGTAACTGATTTTATTGAATGAATCACAATTCATTTATATATTAAATGCACTTTAACTTTTTACTAAACATATGTAATCTATAATATTGGTATTAAATGTAATTGGATTTAATTAAAGTTTTTATTAGCTTTTAACTGCATTTGTGTCTCATCTAAGGTATTGTTTATTGATCATATTTTGTATTTATTATGATTAATTACCAGTCCAATCATATATGCACTTAATATTGTATTATATATTTCTTAATATGACATAAGTTTTAGCATACTCTCAAAAGACCAATGTTTTAATAACCAGAACAAAAATTAAATCGACAAGATAAAAGATTTGAAGTTAAAAAGGTTCAACTGTAATAAACGGTTATAAAACTGGCTAAAGATTGAAATTAAAATTTTGAAATATGATTAGAAAAGATTATCCCTACCCTTCAAAAAAATTAAAGTTTAATTAAAAATAAATTATTAAATAAAAATTAATTGATTTATTTTAGTTTATAATAGCTTATTAATTAATAAAAACTGACTGATTAATTAATAAATTAATCAGTTTTTAACAACAAAAATATTAAAGTAAATCGAAAAAAGTTAGACGATTCAAAATTTTTACTGTTAAATCGGTTAAACCGGTTAAGATTTTTAATCATTGCAAAATATCACGGGTAAAAACTCTATAAGTTACATATTAGATTTAGGCATTTATAAAATCATACTTATTTCAAGAAAATTATATAAAATCATACTTATTTCAAGCAAATTATGAAGTGTTGAGTATATTTCAAAAAGAAAAAAGTTTCAATGATTATTGGTAATTGTAAATCCATATATAGTAAAAAACACTATTTTTTATAAAATAAAATTTTTATTAAAACTATTATAAATTAGTAAATAATCACTTAATTGCGAAGTAGTTCTTGCATTAGCCTAATTATATTATAAATCTTTGACGATTATTTATGGTCATTATTACTAAATAAAAAAAATTTTGATGAAAAATACTATTTTTATTATTTATAATAATGATAACTACTACAAATTATTTCCTTTTCTTTATTTTACTAGTAAAAAAAATCATCCCGTAATGGGAATATTGTTTTTGGTACACTCAACAGCTGAAAATGGCACTTACAGGCCACAGAACCAAAGGAGGATCCCAAGCATACGAGAATCTGACAGAACCTGAACCCTGAACTGGGTTCCCACTGTTAAGGAGACAATCATCTCCTTGCTTCAAAAGGGTTGCTGGATCAACTGGTTCTGTGGTCTGAAATCCTTGGCAGGACAACTTTATTTGGCTTATAGAACATGTGCACTTGTTCGTCACTTCCACTTTCCACTCTGGTTTACCTGAAACCAGTCTTCCACTTCTCACTGTTCCAATGGTGATGTTGTTCAGATCACATCCGCAGTAACCTGAATGTTTGTTCGTTCCATCAGTATTCTCATTTCCATAAAGTGAACCCAAAAAACTTCTTTTTCATCACAAAGTAATCATCCTGATCCAATTCAAAGTCAACAAGTTAAACTAATTTTAATTGAAATTTGAGTCGGATTTAGACTTAAAAGACTTATTTTTCAAGTTTTGAGTCGGATTTGAATTTTAAAAACTAATTTTTATTCATATTTGGGTTGAATTTGATATTAAAAACTAATTATTTTAAGTTTGAAATTGAGACCAGATTTAAAAGACCAATTTTTTAAAAGTTTGGGTTGAATTTAAATTTCTAATTATAGCATAGCTCAAAACAACTCGATCAGCTGATACAAAAATAACATTATTTTATTTAAAATGATTGAACTAAGACAAGAATAACATCGTTTTGCTCAAAAAATTAAAAAATCGAATCAGCTTGATACCCATCAGACCCAACCTGTTTTATTGCTATCTTTAATTATATTTCATGTCATACATCCTAACTCTAATACCTATGTTTCCATAAATTTGTTCTTATTTCCTTCTATTCATAATCACCTTGCTGCATACTATTATGCTTCTGTAACAGATAAGTTGACAGAAATCAAAGAGAAGTACCGTTAAACTTTGCAATTATGACAGAAAAGGTTAAAAGTAAGACTTGAAAAGAGAAAGAAAATAGTTCTGTGACCATGAGAAATCATGAATTCCTATCACTCCCTCTTTTTAAGGATAAGAAAGATGAGTGTGGAGTGACAGTAAGGACTGGCTTTAAGTACCTTTGCAAGCTAAACTCAGAATGAGAATTGCCACAGAAAGCCTGGTGAGAGCTGCCATTGTGACTAGCTCCTGAAAGCTTCAGAACCGAGTTAATCACTAATGGAAGATACACTGTCTCTCTTCTTATATTATGCAAGAAAATTGGTTTCTGCAGATTGGCATTTTTACCAACTATGGCATTCCAAATCTTGTATTGATTACTTTGTCTAAATACTCCACAAGCCAATATGTGAACATTAAATTTTCATATTTTTGCCAAATACTAACTTGGTTTAAACGAGATTTATTTTTAGAAAATAATTATATGGCACCACACATCTATAATTCTAACGCACCTAGTTGATTTCCTTTTTACGTTAATATGTTATTGAAATGACAATCTGGACTTGGTTCACACCGAACTTTTGGTTAATCACTGAAAAACCAATTAACCAAAACAACGTTTTAGCGAAACTTCACACCAGACTTATGGACTGAACCAATCTGATGCCATCCCTAGTTACACTTTGACATTTATATTGCAAGTTGCACCTTGTTTGCTCAACTCTTTTGATGTTACAGATCCTTTCATCATCTTTTCCTGGCAGGACTTGGTGTTCATGCGTTAGTCAAAATCATCAAATCTCTAACTTCAGTGATTCAATAGGAAAAGAAGAAAATTAGTGTGCAGAAAATGGACACAAGGGTTCAGAACAAAAACTGACCTAGAGCGTGAGTACATAGGATTGACTTGATCTTCAGTCATTACTCTTATTCAGTTGTATAAAATAACAGAAGCCGTAGGTGGTCAGAATTCATTGAGATTACAGCAACATCGTAAAGGACATTTTCTTTCTAACGAGAGAGGAAAAAGTGGACTAATAACCACAACTCGGTCGGAATAGGACAAGCTCGAAAATGGTACAACAGGCTTTATACTGAAAAAGCTTTTTTTTGGCCCTTATTTGGTTTCCTGATGTAAAAACTGAAATCAGGCAGCAACTTTCTTGGATGTTACGGAGTTGACAATAGTGGCAAACTCCGGGCCCTGTTTAACAAAAGAATCACAGGAAAATGTCATCAGCCAAGCCGAGATTTTTAGGGAACAAACATAAACTTTGTACTGCAAATTTAAGGTCTTTCACACTGTCAGGCTAATGACCGGAAAATACCTTCAAGGATGCACCACCAACAAGAAAACCATCAATGTCTTCCTGCTTTGCAAGTTCAGAACAATTGCCTCCATTTACGGATCCTGAAAGAAGATTCAACGATCACTTCATATAAGATCCAGTGAAAGCAAAGGAATACTTCATCAAACTTCACAAAAAGTAATAAGGATAACTGACGATGCGACTGTTATTTACTATATGAATTATGTTCTAATTAGCATGGAAAATTCTTCTAGTCAACCAGTCCACAATTAGAATCTGGGAGAAACAACCCATTGCAGAGAAAGATAGGAGATCAAAATAATCAATTTCATCTACTCAAGAGAAAATGAGCACATGTTTCCACAGTTAAACCAATTGAAAATTGTATCATTCTGTTGGCAACTAGTAGATGAGATACCTCCATAGATAATGCGTGTTTTTGAAGCAACTTCTTCTGAGATGTTCTTTTTAAGCCAATCACGGACAGCGATATGTACTTCCTGAGCCTGCTGTGGAGTGGCCACTTTACCAGTTCCAATAGCCCATACAGGCTCATAAGCAATAACTATGTTATCCCAACTGGGTACAGCATCTGAATATAATGGATAAGAACATTGTAAGGGAGCAGCATATTTTACAATGTTGTTTAACACAAACTGTTGAATATCGCGGGTTACCTGCGAATGCCTTCAGTTGCCGATAGCATACGTCAAAAGTCTTCCCCGCTTCTCGCTCTTCCAACAGTTCACCAATACAAGCTATAACACCCAGACCCTCACTCAAGGCATAAGCAGCCTTCTTTCCGATAAACTATATTTGACAAAAATTCAGTTAACTTCAATTTATGATGCATAAACTAGCATAATTAACTATCTAATCATTAAAAAGAACCAAAGAGCCCAATCCTTAAATCAGTTTTTTACCTGATCATCTTCCCCAATTATGTGTCTGCGCTCAGAATGTCCAAGAATAGCCCACTTACAGCCAATATCTTTTAATTGTTCCACACTGCAAGAAAATATTAAAGAAGTCGTGTTGTTGATAAAAGGAAAAGAAAAGGGATGGAGACGTAATCTGTTTACTTTTAAGTTAGCATACAACAAGCACAGCTTAAAATCCATAAGAACAGTCCTAGTCCACACATGTAGAGCAGTACAGCAAAATCTCAGATAGATTTATGTGTTAATGGATATATGAATATACTTGTAAATAACCAGCATTTACTTCACATAGTGTAATTACCTGAAAATAGGATTCTTTGAAGTTACACTATTAACACTTCATTTTCCATTATGCATGAACAAAAGAAGCAGCAAGGATTAACACCTGACAACTTTTCAGAATATAAGAGCAAAAAGTTTGACAAGCATTCAGAAGGAATATTTCACACGAGATAAAATGATGGCATCCTAGAGCTAAGGCATGACATTTCAGATCCTGAACTCGAAACCAACATACATTGCTCATGGGAAACAAATTAAACTAGAGCAATTTGTAACTTAAGTAACCATCATCTATCTACTTTCCCAAATGAAGATGACCACATTAGCGGAGGTTAATTGGTACCTTGAAACCGAAAGTTTTAACTGAAAAGATTAAAGACTAAATGGTGACTTATAATGTAAAGTACCATTTGTCATTTGTTCTAAAAACCAGTCCAGTTTCTATAGTCTTTTACATGGTTATCTATGGAACAAAGATGGACTTTCAATGTGATACACAATTTGAGCAGACAGTATGCTATGCAATATGCTGCTGAACAAAATGAAGAACAATGATTAAGTAGTCACAAAGAGACTAACATAATATGACCGAAGAAGGATATTTTTCTGACCTGATTTCTCCGGTGAAAGCTCCACCCTTGCCAACCCATGAGTTTTGAGCAGAGATCTCAATTCTACTTGTTAACGAGGCCTTCACCTGATCAATGTAAATAAAAGGAGGAGCTACAACAACATCTGCCCAATTCAAAAGTCAAATAGAAAAAATAAGACCATATAACAACCATGTATCACACCCAAAACTATCACTTTTTACCACTAGAGAGTAGCAAACATAACCTCAAAACTTGGGCACTAATGTTCTAGCAATCGGAGGATAAAATCATGAAGTACAAAAGAGCAAATATCTTACCAACATCATCCTCCAGCTTCGCATTGTTCAAGTCAGAAACAAGCTTACTGATGGATTCTTTCGTCCCATTCTACGGCATAAACAACCAAGACAGAAATGTCAGTTATAAGAAACTAAACCTAAGAACACAACCCGATGATAAAAAATTAATAAGATATTTAGGCCTTTCTTTTTGTTTCTTTAGTTACAATTACAAATTATCCCAACTAGCATTGCTGCTGAAAGGTTTCCAACCCCCATTAGCAACTGCTAAAAGCATGTCATAGTTAACAAGAACTTCTGCTCTAACATAAATCCTAGTTAAAGAAAACTGCAACGAAGAACTGCAAATCAGTAACAGAGGTGGCACTTACACACTTCCAATTCCCTCCAACAAAGAACTGCAAGCACAAGTAAGGCAGAGAACCGTTAGTGAATGACCAAAACTGAACTGGAACACATTTAAATACACCCCCGTTAGCTAAAAGACCAAAACTTTTCGAGACAGAGACATCGAACACGTGTTGTCTATATAACAAATCCTCCAATTTTTACAAAAAGGAATCAACTTTATCCAAGACTAAAGAACCAAATACACAAACAAAAGAACATCTAGAGCTTCGTGCATTGAACATTATAACACCCCACATAAGAAATTAAACAAAAAGTCCAGAAGACTCACCGTTCCGGTTCCGGCCATAGCGACGACGCCTCTGCAATGCTTTTTGGGAGAGGAGAAGCGGAGATTACTAAGAAATGAGTGGTTGGTATCGAGTTTCAAGCACGATCGGCGAAGACCCGCGTAAGAGGTGGCGGGTTTGGGACCGGTGAGTGAGGTGGAGAGCATAGCCATGGTGAAGCGTAGATTCGCCGGAGCTCAAGCTTCGGATTTTGTTAGGTTGAGTTGGTTGAGTGCGTTTCAACAAGTGGCTGCTGAGGATCGTCGAAGTAAAGTGAGGTGGGTGCGAAGGGTCACGCGCTTGGGGTTAGGAGTCAATACACGCGCCTAAGGTGGGAAGTTATTATCATCCCATTTTCAATCAATGTTTTCTTTTTACTTTTTAGTTTTAGTAATAAATTATTAAATTAATATTATTTTCATGTAATATAAACAGTTTCTAATGAATTTCAAAAAATGATTTTTTTATTACTGTAAAAGAAATTAGTTTTTTAACAATATTTTAAAGTTAAGTAAGTAAGACAAGATGTTTGAGGTTTAAAAGATTTAATAGGTCTTAAATCGTCATAAAATAGGCTGAAAATTGAACAAAATTAAAAATTTTAAAAGATAATTAAAAGAAATTATCTTTATCTATCAAAGAGTTTAAAGTTTAATTAAAAAGTATTTTTAAATGAAAATTAATTGATTTATTTTAGTTTATATGAGTTTATTAATTTATAAAAATTAACTGATTAATAAATTAATCAGTTTTAATAACAACAGTTATTAAAAAAAATCAAAGCGAAAAAATAGACGATTCAAAATTTATATAGTTGGACCAATGAATAGATTGATTTTTCAATTATTAGTTTTTAGTGCCTAATATTTCATTTTGAATTACTCATTCATTATATTAAAATTATTTGATGAGAATTATTTTATTTTTAATATAAATTATTATATATGTATATAATCCCATATAAACTTTCCAATTAAAAGTATCTTTTTATTTTTCTAATTTTAATTTTATTTAAATTCGTAATATAATAATTAAATTAATTAGAACTTATTAATCATAAATATATACATATTTGTTCTTTTTAATTTCGATTAAACTTAAATTAATTACTATTTAATATAGTATAATACAATATTTTATTTTATTTTATTTTTATATTAAAACTTATTGATATATTTTTTAGTTAGAAGTACTTACGTCTTCTTTTCAATTTCAATTTAACTCAAATTAATCATTACTTGATATATTATAATTGGACGTATCTCCTTTTGCCACGTCGAGAAATAAGAAAGGGGATGATTCTGGATAAAGTAGAGTGTGCCTTACCTTAATCTGTGGTGTGATGCGCGGAGATTTGTGGGCCGTACACGTGGAATTTGTCTTAAAGATATCTTATTACCTAAATGACAACCATTAAAATGAATCATCCCTTTTACTTATTGGTGATTAATGACTCTCTTTACTATTACATAATGTTTCACTCTTGATTAAATACATTTTATATATCACATCAAATCATATGTTCTAGTTATTCTGTTCAAATCTTATTATATTAAATCTTATCCATATATTTATGTAAAGTCCACGTAAATATGTAAATGAGATTTAATGGAACATAATAAGAACACCATAACTGAAACAAAAGATCTGATCCTATAACATATATATGACACATTCATTAATGCTGCAATAAGAACAGAGGTTCAGGATGGGTAGCTTTATCCTTAATTAATAAAGATTCTATTTTTGAATATAATAATAACAACTCGATAAAAATGTTATTATTTTTTTACATGCGAAATTTAGAGAGGTCTAATAGTATGTAACTTTACCCTTAACTACTAAAAAGGTTGTTTTCGAAATATCTACTAATATTTATATCATTTTTTATATAAAAATGAAATTGTTAAAGTTAAGAAGTAAGAACTTTTTTTTGAATGGTATACTAGGCCGGATCCAATAATTAAAATATTAAAAATGACATCATTTTAATTAAAATTTTGTTCGAACAATCAAGGTTAAATTAAATATAAGGTTAAAGATTATTGAAATTTAAAAAAAACAAATCTGACCCAACACATTGTTAATTCTAAATATATTTTTCTAACTATTATTATCAAAACCTAATAAATATTACTTTTTATAAATAGGTTCACATTTAGTTAAGTATATTTAGTTCAATAAAGTATTAGAGGTACTATATAAAGTGAAACACAAAATTTAGTTAAGGAAAAAAGTAATTTAAATAAAAATTTAGTACATATTTATTAAAATAATTTACTTTAAAATAAATCGGTAGCATTTGTCCTAACGAATTTTAATTTTAAAATTTTGATATCTAAATCACATAAAATAATAACATGTATTTATTTGAAAAATTATAATAAATACTTTTTAGCATATTAAATCAAAGAAATTGTGTTTTTATCTAAATGGTTAAATTTCATATCCACGGAGCCTTAATAATCACCAACCAAAAAAGCATGAATATGTAGAAATCCAATAAAAACGGTTATGGCGGTTGAGGTCTGGCCTACTTGTTTTGTCTTGCTTCTCCATGAGATCTTTTTACATCAATCCAAATTCACAAGGTAGCATTATGTAAGACAAATTTGATTCACATACGAATGTTGTATTATCTTTGTACAAATAGAGAAGTTTGAAAAATATCCCAAATGTGCTTAGCAATAGTTGAACAAGTAGGGAATGTTGGGGTCAACCAGAAAAGTTTAGGTAGATAGATTTAAATATTGGCTAGATAAATATCTTGTAATAAGAGGAGTAGTTATGGAAGTTTGAAAAATATCCCAAATGTGCTTAGCAGTAGTTGAACAAGTAGGAAATGTTGGGGTGAAGCAGAAAAGTTTAAGTAGATAAATTTAAAAGTTGGCTAGATAAATATCTTGTAATAAGAGGAGTAGTTATGGCCTACACGGGTAGTTTAACTGGTCTTTAGGGAGATTGTTGAGTGTGAGATTTCGTGTTCGAATCTTGACAACGGCAGTGTAAAAGTTTCATCCAATGTAGTAGCTCCTTGTGTGCATCGAGCACATGACTCTTTTTTTGAAAAACTAACTGAGATTAAACCGTGATTTATCTCTCCGTCACTTTATTGGGATGAGATATGAAGGCGTTTAGAGTGTGTGCTTCCACATTTTAAGTGCAAGGAGTAGTTATAAATCTTGTAGACCATCCCTATCCTTATGGGGTGGTGAAGGGAAGGCCCCAATTAGTAGAACAAAACTCACAACCCCTTAGGGTCGTGCATTGGGAAGAAGAAGTAGATCTTGCTAGGTTAAGGACTTAAACCAAAGTAT
>JANIIA010000191.1:69590968-69606698 GCA_027478495.1 Erythroxylum alaternifolium
GAACAAAACTCACAACCCCTTAGGGTCGTGCATTTGGAAGAAGAAGTAGATCTTGCTAGGTTAAGGACTTAAACCAAGTATAGCTAGAAGTAGGACGAGACCATACGAGATAGATGGGTGAAATTAACTGATATTAAACCGTGATTTATCCCTCCGTCACTTTATTGTGACAGGATATGAGGGCACTTAGAGTGGGCGCTTCCACCTTTTAAGTGCAAGGAGTAGTTATAAATCTCGTAGACCATCCCTATCCTTATGGGGTGGTGAAGTGAAGGCCCCAATTAGTAGAACAAAACTCACAACCCCTTAGGGTCGTGCATTTGGAAGAAGAAGTAGATCTTGCTAGGTTAAGGACTTAAACCAATTATAGCTAGGAGTAGGACGAGACTATACGAGATAGATGGGTGAAATTATTAAAAATCGAATAAAATTAAATAATTTAAAAATTGACTAAAAAAGATTATTTTATAAAAATTAAAATTTAATTTTAAAAATATTATAAATAAAATTAATTGATTTATTTTAATTTTAAAAAATTAACTAATTTATGAAAATTGATAAATCAAATTGAACCGGAATTGATTCAAGGTTTTTACCGTTAAACCGACGTTGATGGATATTCTTTTTGTTTTTAAGACCAGATTTATATGTGATGCAAACTATATTGAATTTAAAAATGAACCGGTTCGTTAGATGTAACATTTCACAAATATATATAATAAATAATTAATATATAATTAAGTTTTGTGATTCCTACCTATTTATTTTTTCAAAAATATTTTAATGAAATATGGTACTAACTGGTTAGCCGCCCGAAACAGTACCAAGCCTACATTGCACCGCCCTCGGACTATAAATGCCTAAACTTGATGTTAGGTCCAGGTTCAAGGTTTAAGCTTTTCGTTTTGGAGTCAAAAAGCAACGATGTCTGGTATGGGAGACGGGTACGTGGGCACGGCCCAAGACGCCGTGAGAATCCGACGGCTGGAAAAGCAACGGGAAGCGGAGCGCCGGAAAATCCAGGAGCTCAAGACCAAGTCCGCGTCCGCCAAGGGCCAACCTGGGCTTCTCCAATTCGGGTCAAGTACCTCTGAGGTTAGTCGTTGTCTGCTAGAAATTTTTATTTGTAGTCGCAATTTAGGGTTTAAGAAGGAATTGGGCGTGGTTGCGTAAAAAGGTGGAATCTGGAAGCTGTTTATCATATGTGGTTTCGTAGTTTGATGTCTGTTTGATACTGTTTATCACATGTGGTTTTGTTGGTTTGATGTCTGTTTGGATGTTCAGATTCTGGAGACCGCGTTTAAGAAGGAAACAGTGGGTCTGGTTACAAGAGAGCAGTATGTTGAGAAGGTAGAATTGTTCTCTCTTGTTTAATCTTATTCGTTGGTTTCTGTGTAAATAATGGTTTTTGTTTCTTTATGTTGTTGGTTGTTGCAGAGAGTTAATATTCAGACCAAAATTGAAGAAGAAGAGAAGGAGAAGCTTCAAAAGCTACGTCAAGAGTAAGTTTGATTGCTTGGTTGTGCTTACGTTTTGATTTTTGGTTGATTGTCTAACTGTTCAATTTTATTGCCTATGTTGCAGGGAGGAGGAACTCCAGATAGCAAAGCGTAAAAAGAGAAAGATTAAAGGGAATTCTCGGTTATCCTTTTCAGATGATATTGAGAATGGAGGCAATGAAGCAGATGAAGAAAACAGTAAGCACACGTGTTTCTTGATACAAGTCTTTAATGTTTTTTAAATGTCTAATTGAATATTGAAATTGATAGGCCTTTGTTTCTCTTAAATTGTTATTGCGTGTTGTGTAGAACCAACTCCTAATGTTTAAGCTTTATGAATTTCTTTGATTTTTGAAAATACAAACATTAGTAAGATACGGATTTCAAACATTTATATATTGCTCTAATTTACTAGATGTGCTGAGTTCTAGATGTTAAAATGGCGAGTGAAAATCTGATGTGTCTTTTCAGGGAGTGCTCATGTATATTAGGCTGTGATGTTGACGTGTAAGCTGGCTCATCAGGTCCCAACAACTTAATTCATCTGATTCGCCAGTATTATGGGTCCATCCTCTAGTTTTTGGTTTTGACAAGGCGGTTATCTAATGCATCTGCCATTGGATATTTAATTTAGATATAGATTTGAGTTGACTATCCATTAACGTGCCTCTGGTTGCAACCTCTATGTCTCTGGGAGCATCCTTTATTTTTTCTGCAAATATTGTTAAAAATTTTAAGCTTTAACATTTGATTAAACTCTGCAACTATAAAGCCATTACAGCTCATCATATAATTACTCTAGGTTGGTTTGATTTGTTCAGACACATCACCGTTTCATTTTAATTCTTGTCATGTTACAACTATTTTTTGTTGTTTGCAGAAATTTTGGACTCCAAAAGGTTAGCTCGTGGAAAATTTGGTAAAGATCCTACGGTGGAAACGAGCTTTTTGCCTGACAGGTGTGACACCTCTCTCTCTCTTTTTCTGTCTTTTTGTGTTTGTTTGTGTGCACGCGTCCATTTGCTTGTACTTGGACTTGGGACTAACATGTGCACTTAGGGGTGCTGAGGATGCTGTTTCAGTGAGAGGGAGGCAGAGGAACAAGCTGAGCGTGAAAGGCTTCGTAAGCAATGGCTTGGGGAGCAGGCACAGATTAAAAGTAATAAACTGATCTTGCTCTGTTCAGTTTGATGTTATTGCATGAGAATGTTTTACATTGAATGTAGTTTTTCTACTTTTTCAGATGAGCCCCTTGAGATCACTTACAGTTATTGGGATGGAGCAGGCCACAGAAGGGTGATCCAGGTTGGTTAACTTTATTTGAACATGTATTCTTCTACTTCCGGTTTTCTTCTGTTGTTTACTGTCATCAATACTTACCTTTTTCTCTTATCATTCATCTTTTTAGGTACGGAAAGGTGATAGCATTGGAGAGTTTCTTCGGGCTGTTCAACAACAACTTGCACCTGAGTTTAGAGAAATAAGAACGACTACTGTGGAGAACTTGCTCTATGTGAAAGAAGATCTTATCATTCCTCATGTGAGATAGTTTAAATGTTTAACTTGTTTATTAAGTTTTGGTTATGCAAGCTAAAATATATTACCTTATGTTGTCCATTTTGTGGTATTTTAGCAACATAGTTTCTACGAGCTGATTGTGAACAAAGCTAGGGGCAAAAGTGGACCGGTAAATTTCAATCTCTAAATCTCTCGTCCTCTTGTTACAAAATTTTAGTGGTCACTTTGAGCGATGTTACATCCAGTTACCACAATTACAGACAAAAGGACCATGTGGGCATTCTCAATGGTCAACTAGTTAACTGTCAGCATAAGAAATTTTCCATCGTGTATTTGGTCTTGTATCTAGGTACCATTGCATCATTTCTCTAAGGTTCACTAAGCAAGGATTAGCACGAACCATGATTGACCTTTTGGCATATGGCACTCAGCATATTGAATTCGAGCTATATTACATTGTCATCAGAATTATGATTTGCCAATTTATTACCCTTGTCAGCTTTTCCACTTTGATGTGCATGAGGATGTGAGGACCATTGCTGATGCAAGAGTAGAGAAGGATGAGGTACATTTGAATCAAACAATTGGGATCTGTAATAATTCACGAGGGTTTTTTCTCCAGGGCTTGACTTGTCACTATCACTTTTCTTTATATCTGATGCAAATTTTGACATGAAATCCTTTTACAGTCGCATGCTGGCAAAGTTGTAGAAAGACACTGGTACGAAAAGAACAAGCACATATTTCCTGCATCCAGATGGGAGGTGCAGTCTCATTCAACCTCTATTGTGCCCCTTTTAGTTAATTTAAAAGAGACCTTTACTAATGTAAGGACTTCTAATTTCATTTTGGACAGATATATGACCCATCAAAGAAGTGGGAGCGGTACACAATCCATGGAGATTGAACCTAAGTTTCAGTCAGTAATCCTCCAACCTTTTACTCCTCCGTTTTGGTAGTTTGTTCTTGAGGAGGAACATGGCTTTCAACTCTGAATTGTAATGTTTATTATTGGGTTCAAGAACTTTTAGATGGATCATGTTTGTATCCATCCACTCCTAAATGTCGTTCAGATTTAATTGATTGGTCATTAATACTTGGTACTTTCTCTTGGCTCAAATATTGATCTAAATGCTTGTTCATAAGAAGCAGTCTGAGATTGAGAGTAGGGTTGGAAACTGGTCGGATTTGGTTCAAGCCTGATCAAAATAATCTCTCACAATTTGGACTGGCATGTTTAAACTCAAGCCCAGTTGGAAGTTCGGTCAATTCGGGACTTGAGTTTAGTTGAAAGTTTGGTCAACTCGGGTTGAGCTTGGCCTCGAGCTGAAACGGCAAAGCTTACTTGGAAGTATAGATTAAGTGAAGATTCAGAGATTATATGAGGATTAAGATCACAAATGGTATTTGTAATTTGGGCTGAAGTATGTGGAAAGGTCAAACAAGTTTCATTTGGACATGATATGAGAGGTTTACACGTAAAAATAGTTTATAGTTTGATGATTTCTCTACATACAACTACTTCACAAAATGGGCCTCTTGATGACCTAGTGACTATAAAGGTTGATAATTACGAATGACATGTTTAGATTTTGTTGCAGATTTGAAATTAACGGATTGAATTAATTGAATTTTAAATTAGATTTTTAAGTATAAAGAAATTTATGATTAAAATGATATTATTTTAGAATTTAAGAAATTTAAAATCAATATTATCATTTAAAAAGTGCATGATTAAAAATTAAGGTAAATTTAAAAATTAAATTTATGAACAAAATTAAAGTTGATTAGGTTTTATTCGAATTTAGATTAGTAATTTATCTTACAATTTAAAAATTTTAAATTTTTAAAAATTTAAAAATTATTATTTTAATTTTCGAATTAAACTCAATTCTATAAATTAATTACAAGTTTTTTGTTAAAAATTTAAAATTTGTTATTTTAATTTTCGAATTAAACTCAATTCTATAAATTAATTACAAGTTTTTCGTTATAAAAAAATACTATTAGCATATATTAATGAATGAAATAATTAAATTTGAACAATGGATAATGATTCTAAAATCTAATTGTGATGATGATGGTGGTTAATGGAAGCTGGAGTAGGTTAGTATGATCAATTCTGTTCTTTCTGTGGTAAGTCCAAATCAATTAGATATTGAATAGTATCTGACCCACCCCATAGTCCTCCACTGGTTTTGAGTTTCACAGCTTCTTGACCATGGCTTCATCGTTGACCAATCTTAGGGTTTTCTTCTTCGCTCTCCTCCTTCTCGCTTCCCCCCTCCTCCAAGGTTCACACACTTCTTCTTTTCAGAAACATTTGTTATTGGTCCATGTATTCATCGGAAAGGCTGTTTATATATATATATATATGTATATATATGCATGCAATGATCACTCCGGATTCATCTTTGTATAAAAGATATGTTTTTTATTACTGGGTTTTGATTGTTTAATTTGATCTCTGCTTTTGATTGTGTATTGGTCCTTTGAGTTTCATCTAACAAGTTTATTGGGTTTTCGTTGCGGTGATTATAGTTGCCAAGTGCCAGTCGGATTCAGATGTCGATGTTTCAGAGAGTGTCGATGAAGCAACTGATCTGGGGATTGTTGGAGAGGATGCTCAGGATTTTGGTGATGCCAGTTTCAGTCCAGCACCGGGTGTTGAAACTGCCGTTGTCTTCCACAAAAACAGCGCCCGGTGTAAGAACATGATTTTTGCTACGTATGTTGTGTTGACTTGATGCTATGATATGTGTGTGTGTTGTTGTGTTTGATTTTTTGTTGTTGTGTTCTTTGCTTTTTGCAGTGGTGCCTGCTGGAGAAGAAACTTTGTTACTTGTCGGAATAATGAATCCTGGTAATTGATCTTGTTGGGTTTATCTTCCAGTGCAAGTGTACTACGTATCAGCTTTTGTTCCTTTGCTTACTTGCTATTTGTTTAGCCAAGTGTATGTTTCTTGGATCTAGACAGTAGTGAGCTTACTTCATTCTTTGGTTGAGAATCCAGGAGTAGAAGAAATTAATGTTATTGCAATTAAGGCCAGTGTTCATCTCCCTTTTGATCATCGGATGCTGGTTCAGAACCTCACCGCTCAGGTAATTGTATGACTTATGTACATGAATTTTCAAGTGCCATATTTGATGTATACTTGATGAACAACATGCTCCCATTACCTTTCTAATTTGTGTTCTCTCTCTCTCTCTCACTCTCTCTCTCACACACAGATACACACACACACAGACACAAGCATTCATGCTTTGTGCATGCAAGTAGACCTAAGGAAAGAGGTTATTACATTCTTATATAGTTATCTAAACAGCCGCATGGTAGCTTTTTTTAGAAATAATTATTTGAATGTGGCTTAGGATGGTGCTTGGCCTCTTTGTGTTTAAAAGGAAGTAGCTGTTTTCTTTACAGTTGAAGAGGTTATGTTTTCCGAACTATAAACGGAAAGAAATGCTCTCCCACCTGCTTTGCATCTGTTGAGTATGACTTGGGTGTACCATCTCTGTTTTTATACCTAGAAGAACTTGTCTTGTGTATCTCTATGGTATGTGATTTCACGATTATTTTCTGTAGAGGGATTTCATATCAAATATTGTAGTTGTTGATTGCACTTATTTGGACTGATTAACTAGGAAAACAAGGTTAATGATATTTTATGCTTCTGTTTGAAGTAAAGTGGTACACTAGATTTTAGTTAATGTTAAAGCAGTTGGGACAGAGGCTCTATGCCTGCTGGTCTAAAATGATATTCCAGTTGACATTCTGAAGTTGTGGATACTTTTCTGTCAATTAAAATAGTAAAAACTGATAAACTTGACAAACAAAATAAGGCGATCAAAGGCTTCCTGAAGTTTTCTAGCTGGATATTATCCAACCTCTTTCATTTATGCTGAATGAAACTTTTGTGATGTCATGTTGTAGGCCTTCAATAATGCAACTGTTCCAGGTCATGCTCAATCCACTTTTCCATATTACTTTGCTGTAAGCAAGTACTTGCAGGTACGGGAACTGATTGGGGATTATTGATTTAACATTCTTGCCAGTTATCAAAGGGAAAGTTAGGAGTTAAGCTTACATGTTAATTCTCCGCAGCCTGGAACGTTTGATCTCGTGGGAACCATTATCTATGAGATAGACCAGCATCCCTACCAGAGTGTCTTTTATAATGGTACAATAGAAGTTGTTGAGTCTGGTGGCTTCATAAGCGTGGAGTCTGTCTTTCTTTTTACTCTCGGCATCGCCCTTCTTGTCCTTCTTGTTTTGTGGATCCATGGTCAAATACAGAGCCTTTCTAAGGTACTCGCTTATCTTGATATCATTTTATTTCAATTGAATAACTTATCACATAAATAGATTAAGATATTGAAAATGTTAAAAATCAATTTCATGTGACTAACATGCTCTCAGTAGGATGGGGTTGGTTGATGTTTGTTAATGCTTTGATTTGTTTTACTCCTGTCCTTAGAAAACAAAAAGGACTCCAAAGGTTGAAGCTGGAACTGCTACTAAAGATGCCTCATTGGATGAATGGCTTCAGGTATGTGATTTCTACTTGCATCGGTTATTACTATGTTGATTTAAACATACCGGTTTTTCTCTGTCCCGGGTGGGTGCGATATAGTCTTCCACCCCACCTCGGTTGTTCAATATTTGCAATATACAAATTTTAGTTGGATTCTTACATTGTCAAATAAGAAATTTAGTTGAATACTTTGCTTTTCTACCTTTGTGATGTTTAGGGAACTGCCTATACTCAGTCAGAGTCCAAGAAATCGAAGAAGAAGAAGAATTGAATTTCAGTTCATACTTCTGCAAAACTCACACTAAGAGAGCCCACTAAGTAGAACTAGTTCTCAACTTTTAGGCCTTTGTAGCGTGAGAAAGAAACTTCTATTTTTTGCTTTTGGTGGAAAACTTTGGAAGATGAGCCCTTTTGAAGAAAAACTTAACTCCAACATAAGGAAGGATATAGTTTTTTTTTCATGTTTTCCTGTTGAATATTGTCATAATTTAATTATTTTATGAGCTAATGAATTATTTACTGTTCTCACTTAAGTGTTAAACAATGATGCCTTTCGAAGTGCCTATAAATCAAGTGGCGCAAGATTGAAGCCAATAATTATTTAAGAAATTATTTATATAATTAATTGATCGAGCACTTGAAAACATCAAATTGAGGTTAAACAATATGCTAACAGATTTTGTTAATCATTTGGTTTGATTAATAATGACATGGGACATTTTAAGCATCAATTATCATTTAAGAGGCAGGAGCTTAGATTACCTCATGCAAAAGTCCTGAAAACCAACACTACTCCATGTAAAATTAGAGTACTCATCAAATATAGTTTTAAGTGTATTAAAGATGATTGGAATTTAGATCTTTACCTCATTGAGCACACACAAATCCAATATGAGCAGTGTAGTGGCATTTCTTGTAACAATAGACACCTTTACATAAAATTATCATGGTATTCAAACCATTACATTACATAAAATTATATCATGGTATTAGAGCCTACGTCTGCAACATTATAAAGCTTAGGATTTTTTTCAACCACCCCAATACAACCATAATACACAACTACTACATTTTATCGTACCACAACACCTTCGACAACATCATCCCAAACCATTACCAATACGTTTTCTGTTCTTGATCCCACATCATTCACTCAAGCCAACAAATTTCATGTTTAATGAGTTCACTACTCTACATCAAGGACACATATGGACCCTTGTTACTCCTCTATCTGAGTAGTGAACTATATATATATATATATATAATATCAATTTTGTAATGCATAAAACACTCACAAACTTGGTTGGAAAATTCACCATTTATTATAGAAAAAGTAGATAAAACATCAAAATGAAGTTAAACGATAACCAATAAATTTTGTTAACCATCTAGTTTGATTAACAATAGCCTAGTTCCTCGCATAATTGCATGCTATCATTTTAATTCATCATCTCTGCAATAGGTATTAATTCTCAGTTTGTCTTCATCGATTCTAATCTAAACCTTTAAAGAATCTCTAATTCACCATCCTCCTGCAATTAAATATTCAATTGTAAAGTATAAGTTCTAACAAATAATATGAAATAAAAAACCTCAAGACATTAACCATCAAAATATTTCAAACATGAATTATCATTTAAGTGGTAAGAGTTTAGCCAGTTCATTAATAAAAATCCTAAAAAACTAACACCACTTTGTGCAGAATTATGATTACTCATAAAATATATTTATTGTAATATAAATCTTACCTCATCCGGCGCACATCCAATATGAGCAGTGAAGTAGCATTTCTTGCAATAATAAGCAGCATGTTTTGAGTTCCTTAAACTCTCACAAGCATGACAGTAATATTCATCTCGCCCTTCTTCAGTAATCGAATCCATTAAAGTAAGGGGATGGACGTGACATACACTCTTAACATTCTTTGGTATTGGAATACACTCAATGTGTAGGTTAAGATCACACTCCAAACATCGGTAAAAAGATGCATTGCAATCTTTTTCACACGTTTTGCACCTAAACCTTCCAATCATATCATTTATATCTTCAGCAACAAAGTAGAAAAGTTTGTGCCTGTGACACTTATGTTGGAGACTAGATGTTAGGTACTTGATACATTTTATATCAAGGCCAAATTTACATCTTACACATTGATAACTAATGCTTGAATAATTTCCACAAGCGTTGCAGCTTAAATGTGTCTTACCCTCAAAGCAAAGGGAATGTTGGATATGAAAAGGGTGTTGAATATATTGCATCTCAAGTTCATCAAAGCAGGATTCATGAAGAAAAACGTCACATGAATAACAAAAGTAACTTGGACCTGAAATTATAAGCCAACATGCTAAGCATGGAATCTTTAGTTTCTCATAAATAAAGGCAAATCTAAGTTTATGCTTATGGGAGAAATGGAGAAGTCCAACTTTATTCCCATTATCATTCAACTTTCGGTAATGGTTGCTGATGGAAGGGATCACTTGAGCACATATCTTGTCAAGGAAAAAACTACATTCTTCGCAGTGGTAACACAAGTTATTTTCATGGTAGACATGACATCCATCACATATAAATCTTTTGAGAAACTCTCCACCTCTGAGAGAAAGAGGATGTTCATGAAGATTGTGTTTTATTTTCGAAGGCAATTCTGCACACTCCTTATGCAAATGAATTTGACAAAATGAGCATTTATAGGATGGACTCTCCAATAACCCTTTACATAGATAGCATGAGAAGCCAATTATATCTTCGAAATAGTTCAAAACATGATCATTGAGTTTATCTTTAACCTGCATAAAGGGGAAAAAAAGAGAAACATAAGTTTAAGTTAATTACAATAAGCATTTTTTATCATTAATATTATTCTTTTAAACTTATCTTCTATCATTTTAAATTTATCAAAAGATTTCTTGTACATCATGTTATTTAGTTATATATGTCAATTTTATTTTATTTTATAAATATATAATATTATAATTCTATGCATTGTAATTATTTGATAAAAGTATTAAAACTTGTATCTATTTAACTAATTACATCACTTTAATTGATTTATGAAAATAAAAAGTATACCAAATAGTTTTGTTTTTATATTATTGATAGTTTAGAACAAAGTTGTAGTTTAATATACTATTTGCATTGAATTTATATTTTCTTTATTTAATTTATTATATAAATGAATAATAAATTTTTGTGTCTGTAATACCATATTAAAGTATGGTAGTAGTTTAGAGATACTTACAAGGAGTTGCCTCATGCATCGTGGACTAATTGAAAGCTTACACAAGTCAGGGAACTTTTCAAGATTATTATCTCCTTCGTCATCTTCCTTGATCATATGGTTATGCTCAATTTCTTTTAACTACATAGTACAACAAGCAAAAAAGATGACGAAATAGTTTAGCAAGACAAGGATCTTCAAAAAATTTTGAAAAAAATGGAGAAGTTAAGTTTTACCTCGCTTGATAGTACACATTCAATGTGAGCTGTAAAAATATGTCCTGTATTAGCACACTGTCGACATGAATAAGCATGATATTTTGGATTCCTCTTGTTCTCGCAAGTATAACAATAATACTGATCTTTAGATTCGTCAATGTCATCCTCTATTAATGGATCCATGAGAGTTAGAGGATGAATGTGATAATCATGCTTCACTTTTGTCGGAATTCCAATGCATTCCATATGAAAATGTGAGTTGCAATTAAAACAAATGTAGAATGATCCCTTGCAATTCTTACTACAAATGTTGCATTGAAATTTTAAATCATATAACCGAAATGGAGCCACAAAGTAATAGAGGTCGTGTTGGTGGTACTCTTTATTCTTGAGTGCAGATATTACCCCCAAGTTATTAATGGCACATTGTGTATCCAGGAAAAAGGAAAGACACCAATAACATTGGTAACTCAAGCCATCTGTAAATCTCTGACAAGCTCTACATTGTCCTTTGGCTGAAGCTTGGAGGTACAGATTGTGAAAGGGGTGATAAAGGTGTTGTATTATTCGTGGCAGTTCGGCACAAGATTTATGTAAATACACTGAACATTCAAGACAACCATAACTTGGGCCTGAAAGTGGCAATCTGCATCCTTTACATTTTAGACCAATGTCACTAGTATAATTGAAGAAACTCAACAGATGTAGATCATGGTTAAAATACCTAATCTGTGTCTTCACCTCATCCCCAATTAATCTTTGAATCGTGATATCTTTGATAAAAGCACATTGGAAATCAATTTTGAAGCCACATTCTTTACAAATTGCCATAAAAAAGCCACTGCACAAATTCCTGCACTGATCACATATGAACTTCTCACAACCATATTCAATAGAAATTGAGTGATGCGAGTGACAAGGGTGTTGTAATTCACGTTCTTGTTCGGTAATCTCTACGCATCTCTTATGAAGGTAGAAATGACAGTAAAAGCAACAATACGCTAGATCGGCTATTTCCCTTTCACATAGCCTGCAAATATAAGAAGACGAAGTCGATTTCTTTCTGGATCTGGAATTGAAAAGGAAGAGCGTATGACGATGCCTGTCATGGGAAATCTGAGTTTTTGTATCTGGAGAAAGTGAGGCTGTGATTTGTTGGAGGTCAGCTTTATCTGGTGGAAGAGCACATTTTAAATCCAGCTTCAACCCGCACTCTGAGCATTTATAATAATTAGGATTTCTTATGATGTCCCCGCAACAATCACAAATATATCCCCCCTGGTAAAAACGAAAGTCTTTTGTAGTTCGAAGGGTTAGAGAATGATGATGTTGCAAGTGTAGGGGATGAATCTCACGAGGTAAAGAAGCACAGAATTTGTGAACCCAAATGCCATCACAAATTTCACAGAAATATACAGGACCATCATCCACGATTTTGAAGCAGACACAGCACTCAGGATAGTCTTCTTCATCATCTAATTCTGCATGTTCTTCTTCGTCATCTAGCTCTGCACATTCTTCATCATCTAACTCTGCAACTTCTAAGTCACTATCTACCTTTCTTCTATTTCTTTCATCTCGTTTGAAAAACTTGAACAAAATATGGGAGAAATTCTTCTTGTTTTGATCACAAAAGGTCAAGACGTGATGATGCTGAAATTGAATCTCCATTGTCAGCAGTTGGAAACTGATTGTGATTGATGAGAAGGGGAAAGAAAGTGAAGGGTATACAACGGGGAAAGTTATGAAGGGTTTTCAATGGGGAAAGCTCTCTCTTTCAAAGCAAATTCTGATTCAATAAAACAGAAATATACAAAGCTTTTAACGCTTCAATTACTAGTCCATGCTTGCACTCATCATTAACAAACAAAAGTAAAAAAGCAACTATTACTTTATGTCACATAAGTCTTTCTTTAACAGTTTTCCAAAAGACACTGCTGCTCCAGTCTGTAACGCAACAACCACACCAAGAGACTTTTAGAAATGGGGAGGGGCCGACCTCGCTTCTGTACTATTACGTTATGATACGTAATGATACGTAAGTCTTTCTTTAATTGTTTGCAAAAGACTCTGCTGCTCCGGTCTTTGACGCAACAACCACACCAAGAGACTTTTAGAAAAGGCCATGGGCCGACCTCGTTTCTATACTATTTTTTTCTAAAGACTCGGTTACATCAGTCTTTAATCTTTACCATTGGCTCTTACCAATTAAAAGCCTCATTTTTCTTACAAATAATTTTTTGTAGGCTTGACTTGTTGATGCTTCAATTCATTGAGCGTTCTTCACAATCAGACTGCTTGAGTAGACAACTTGTGACTACAATATACTCTGCTTCTGCTGTTGAAAGAGCAACCACTTGTTTCTTTTTAGATAACCATGAAAACACTCCGGTGCCAAGATAAAAAACAAAACCATTAGTGCTTTTCCTCATGTCAACATCACCTGCTCAATCACAATTTGTATATCTAACAAGCTCCACATCATTTTAATGTATCTCAAGACACGCTTAGCTGCCTGCAAGTGAGATTGACGAGAACTTTCCATAAATCTGCTAATTATCCCAACATCATACATATATCTGGCCTCATAGCAGTCAAGTATCGCGAACTCCCAACTATTTTCTTGTAATTAGTTGCTGTTAGGAATGTTAGTCTTAAGTGATTTGACCGATTCTTTAGAAATAGTTAGTAATGTAGTGGAGTAGTGGAGTCCATTTCTGCAGATGGTTTGTTACTAAGTTTTTTTCCCCTGTTTCCTAGTTTCTAGCTTTGATTGTTAGCTATAAGCTCTTATAAAAAGCATTTGCGTTGTGTATTTTGATAATGAAAGAGAGCAGGAAATTTCTTTTTGTTATCCCATCTTCTCTGTTTTATCCCATCTTCTCTCCCAGTTCTAGTTCTATTTTGCAGCAGCAAAATGGCAAATGAAGCATCGTTTATGCAGCCATTTATTCGTCATTTCGATGGTTATTATGATTATTGGAGTATACTGATGGAAAACTTCTTGGCATGTTGTTGAGTCTGGAGTACCAGCAAGAAGAGAAGGGGAAGTCTTGTCTGACACACAAGAAACTGAGAGAGAAGCACTCATACTGAAAGACCTGAAGGCCAAGAATTACCTTTTTCAAGCCATTGATCGCTCGATTTTGTAGACGATTCTTTGCAAAGATATGTCGAAGCAAATCTGGGACTCCATGAAGAAGAAGTACTAAGGAAATGCAAGGGCAAAGCATGTGCAGCTGCAAGCACTCCAGACAGAGTTCGAAACTCTATGCAGGAAGTCAGGTGAATCTGTTACTGATTTCTTGTTTAAAACAATGGTTGTAGCGAACAAGATGAGAATTCATGGTGAAAGGATGGAGGACATGAAGATTATAGAGAAGATTCTTGGATCTTTGACATCAAAATTTAATTTCATTGTTTGTGCTCCAGCGAAGAATCTAAAGATATTGATGAACTAAAAATTGATAAATTGCAAAGTTCTTTGTTGGTTTATGAGCAGAAAATTGTCCAGTAGGATACTGAAGAACAAGCTTCTAAAGCTTCAACAAATTTTAAAAGTTCCAATAGTGGAAAAGGGAGGTGGAAGGACAAAAATACACACCATTAATCAAATGAAGAGTAAGCTGCAGATTCCTGAAAAAGGAAAGACTCCCACCAGTTCAACAGTTTCAGGCGAAAGTCCACAGACAAGTAGGACATCGAATGTTTCAGATGTCACAGGTTTGGCCATTACAAGAATAAGTGCCGAACTAATTTGAATCGAGATCATGGTGTGAGATCCAATTTTGCAGAAAAGGAAGAAGAAGTTTCTCTGTTGATGGCTTGTCGTGAGTCTTGAAGAGGGCCCCACGAAGAATTGAAGAAGGCACCTTCAGCCCACAATCTGTCAAGTGGTGAATCTGTATGAAGCAAATCGTCAAATGCTTAGTGCACTGTTCACGTGCACTGTTCACGCAAGTTTTCACAAGATGAGGAATGTTGCAACTTCTGTTTCCTCGATTTGTGATCTGAATGTGTGATGCACCTCCAAGATTGCAACTCAAGTCTCTCACAAATCAGTGAATGTATGGCGAATGGTTTTGTGTATATTGGAAAATGAATGTAGCTCTCCTATTATATCCGAACAGTAAACTTCAATTTGCAAACTCTCTATGTATAAAATTTACTTCAGCTATTCACTCACCAAATTGTAACTTTGCTTCTGAAGGAATAAAAATGATGTGGAAAGATAACTATCTGATCATAGGAGATTGAGTTGAAATTTGTAACTGACGAAAAATTGCATCTCACTCTCAAAACTCATCCTAAACTAGTTTCAGCTTTTTTTAAAAACAGAACATTCACAAAATGTTTCTTCTCAACTTCTAATACTCAACTTCTAAACTTGCTACGAAAAACAACGAAACATAACAAGAAAATTGAAACTTGAAAGTGGAAAAGATCTTGTATTGTAGGTTTTCTGGTTTTTTTCATACATCCTCTCTACTGGAACAAAATAGAACATGAGCTTCATATATGCTCTCTGCATCTGATACAATATTTCTAAAAGCTGAAAAGTAAAAACAAGAACTAATGGTTAAAGCTAGTCTAGTACATGTATTTCTTCTTTTGCCAAAACACAAAAGTAACCAATTTGTCTTCTTTCCAAAAACAGAAAACTGAAGTCTTCAACAGCCTTTGATGCTTCAGCCAACAAAATCCTGACATCCAAATCTGATTGTCAGGCCATGAGCTGAAATG
>JANIIA010000191.1:69636085-69646590 GCA_027478495.1 Erythroxylum alaternifolium
TATGACAAATGGTGAATTAGTGAAGCTAAATAGTACACGTGAGGAGCATGGGGATAATATTGTTTAAGTTAGGAAGGCTCCATTTCAGGTTGTCATTATAACGAATGGTAAGTCAGTGAAGATGAATGGTACACGTGAGGGCCATAGAATGAACTCACGTATTGTATTGTTTAAGTTAGGAAGAATCTATCATAGTTTCCATTCCTAACTGAAATACTCCGTATAGCAACTCTCTCCCCTGACCTTCATCACCAAATAGCACTTTAGCAGCTTCTGTGGTGTTAACTTCCACTTTCAGTGTTGAAGTACTTGTTAAGCAAGTACGTCATCGTGATACTACTTCACTGCATAGATAAGCATGTGCATGTTGGATATACATATCTGCATGAAAGGGGGTTCACAGTGGAGAGAATAGATATCTGGGTTCTGGAGGTTGGTTAAGTTAAAAAGTAACCACAGAAGAAAGAAAACGCAGAAAGAACATGTGAGCATAGTAGTCTGTGATTTTGGTATGTATGTGAGTTTTGACTCCTTGGAATTGTTTGGTGTTTTGGATCTAAGGAGGGAGTAGTATAGATGATACTTGCATGTTTAGAAGTGTAATAGCAAGGGATAGAACTCGTATAGGCACGAGGGATAACATGTTCTGCTCCCCTGTCTTCTGTATTGTATCCTCTATGATGACGTCATTTGTCTCTAGGTGACGTCATCTTCCTCTGTAAGGATGCAAATGCATCCTCTACGCGTCATTCTCTGTGACAAGTTATCTCAAAGATGCAAATGCATCCTCTATGAGTCATTCTCTGTCATAAGTTATCTTCTTCTGTGAGGATGCATTATTGACAAGAAGCATTCTTATATGAATCGAACTTCATCTGTGTTACTGTTCACAGACGAATGAACTTCGTCTATGTTACTGTTCATGAATGACGTCTGTGTTACTGTTCATAGACGATTGAACTTCATCTATGTTACTGTTCATGAACTTCTTCTATGTTACTGTTCACAAACTCCTTCTGTAATGACGTCATCTTCTTCTATGTTTCTTCTGTGCTGACGTCATCTCCTTCTGTGCTTTGCTTTTTCTATGTTCGTCTACACCTATCTTCTGTCCCATTTTTGACCCCACAGAAGGTAGAATTGACCTTTGACGTCTTCATAAAAGTTGTAGATATTGGAATTCTCTTTCAAACCATATAAAGAACATCTTGATCCGATTCCTTTAGAGAAAGTTATGGCAATCAAAAAATATCGTCTGTGTTCCCAAACTTCTTCTAGGTCACTGTTCATTGTATATCTTCTGTCCTATTTGTGACCCCTCAGAAGATAAAATTGACCTTTGAGCTCTTCATGAAGTTTGTGTACCTTGATTCCCTCTTTCAAATCATATAGAGAACAATTGAATCTGACCTCGGTAGAAAAAGTTATGCTAAGAGGAAAACTTCGTCTGTGATGACTTCAGCTTCTTCTGGGTGACGTCATCTCCTTCTGTAAAGCATCTTTGTCTATGACTCGTCTTCTGCTGTAAAGGTGCATCACCTGTAAAGACGCACCTTCCGTAAATGAACTTCTATCCATTACACTCCCCTAAGTTTATGTGAAACCTAAAAGAGGCCAACAAGGATTGAATTGTGATGTGAGAAATTGGCGATAAGTTCTGATCAGAGAGAGAGAGAAGTGGTGAGGAAACCTGGGAGTTGCCATTGAACATGCATTGTGCATATGTCCTATATTTTGATAATGTTTGATACGCCTATATGACAGATGGTAATTAAGCATGTGTTCTGTTTGTTTTAGAGGAACATATCGGAAGACAGACGGACATTGCCGGACCATCCAGGCAATAACTTTTGGGAGCACAGTGTGAGTCAACCTAGATGGATTCCTAGGATTATATGATTGTGTGTATTGACCTGTTTTGCGTGATGCTTCTGGATGCCAGACCTGAGGTCTGAGGAGTTTAATAGTTGAGCATGTATTGGGAGTGTTTGACTTGTTATTCTGATATGAATTTCTGAATGACATTGATGCTCAGCGATAGCTGGATGCCAGACTGAGGTCTGATGTGTCTGAAATTATCATCTGAATATTTGTATAAGATTTGTGTGTGTGATCTGATGTGATGCATTTCATAAAATGCATGTCCAGATAAAGGCTTTGTGACTTGAGATGTCAGTTAAAAGTGCTTTCGCGTAGAGCTTTGCTCCTCGATATATGTTCTGCACGTAGAGCTATGCTTCGTGATTCTGTTCTGATTGAGCCCTACGGGCCAAAACCTTTGTATCCGTCTGTAAAAGGCTCTCAGTCACAACAATAAGAACGAATATGAGTCTCATGCATGCCCCATGCAACTACGTGCACCCTGTTTGAACGATATGCGAGTTGAAATGAATGCTCTTATGTTATGTCCATTCTGAATACATGCTTATCTTATTGCATGAATAACTGCAATATATGCATTATATTTGTATAATCCGGTGAATCCATCAATGATGGTTCACTCATTGAGTTGTAAAACCATAAAAAATTGCACTGTGACTTTTCAGGTACGAGACAGGAGACTTAAGGGGTAGTTAGAACATAGAGTGTCTAAAGACTAAGAGATGGCTCAGAGGTCTGTCAGCTGACTCCCGAAGGAAACTAATCGTTATTATTTTGCAATATTGTTAGAACCCGTGTGGAGTTTGTAAACAATCGTTGAGAAGAACAGTGTAAACTTTATCTGTGAATGAAGTGAACGAAATGAATGAATGTTTAAATGAAATGATAATGCCCTTCAAGTATACGGGTTAAATCCATGTCTAAGTTATTTTTACCATTGCTTCAACATACAATTATCGTAGGTTATGTTCCTAAAAGCTTAGGTACGTACCCTGTGGTGGTAGGATATTACAAAAACTATCCAAGAGAATCTGAAGTTGGCATTAGATGAGCTTGGTGAAGCTAGAATGAAATTAGTAAGCACCGAAAAGGGATTGAGAATGTTGAATGGATGCACAGAAAAACTCGAAAAGTTAATGGGGATCGGTAAGGTTAAAGGAGATCTTCAAGGCATTGACTATAAGGGTGAGTGCTCCAAAGTGAGTGATGAGAAAATTGATATACCCATATCTGTCCAAGAAGAAACATCGAGGAAGAATCGAAGATTTGTTCCCACATGTCATTTTTGCGGAGTTATCGGGCACATAAGGCCAAAATGCTACAAGTTACTGCAGATATTATTTCAAAAAATTCAAAATCGAAGGACCCTATATCCCTCATATAAATTTCAGAATCAGCCTTTAGTACCGAAATCCAATTGGGTTAGAAAGAGTCAAGGACAAGCACAAAGATGGAGTGAAAGAAAAACAAGAAAGTGTCCAGATTCACAGTTAGTTATTGCTTTGGAAGCAACTATTCAAACTGAGGATAAATCAGTTACTTCAGATGAAGAAATCAATCAGACAGTTGATGACCGAGATAATGTGATGAGAAATAATCCCAGGTTTGAATTTCTTCAAGGAGCACTGGGATTGTGTGCTTACATTTTTGAAGTATAGTTTGTTGTTATTTATTAAAAAAACAAAAAAAAGGAAAAGAAAAGTAAAAAAATTGATTTTTTCTTTAGTTTTTACGTTGCCATTATCGTCCCATCTTTTTAGTAGTTTGCATTATGACTTTTATTTGGCTCCATCGAAGACTTTTCAGCTCTCTCATCAGTATGGGTCTCACTCTTGGGTATCTCTCTCTCTCTTTCGGGCATATCTCTTGGTGTTTTGAATGGTAGTAACTTGTCATCTTGGCATGCGTATGATTCTTCCGCTGCAACTACTGTTGATTTTTATGTTTCTTTATTCGTTGAGATTGATTGTGTTGAAGGCATTCTTCATTTTGACATTGTTATTCCAAGGGGGAGTTATTAGATTGTTTATGGTGAATGTTCCATTCAGGGGGAGATTTCAAGGTATATGTGTGACTAATCGTCGTGCTTTTTGGCATCCTTTGTCCCAAGGGGGAGAATGGATTTGTGGTTTTGTGCATTTGATGGTTATATGTCCAATTATGATATTTAGGAGGAGTTTCATATTAGTGACAAATAATGCCAAAAAGGAGGAGATTGTTAGGATATATGTTATATATCTAAGTAATTAGTTTTGACATTATTTATTAATTGGACATATAAGATATTAATTGGACAATAACTTGGATTCAACAGCTATATGGATAATCTGCTAGTTGAAAAAGAATCCTATCTTCGATTGAAGTCTATTATTATGTTGGTAATTAAACGATGTTACTGTAGGTTCATGTGAATTTGGTGGATAGAAGCAAATAAAGGGTTACGTGTTTGAACTGGGATGTCGTTGTTGCATGTTTGTAGTAGGACTCTATTTGCTTGTGTGGATTGTGCACATCTTTTATTAATAACCGAAGTTTATCTTTGTGGTGTAAAGGAACAGAGTGCTTGTGTTAGTTGTTGATTGAGAAAAACACACGGCTGCAATCTTACACATGTGTGGTAATAGTTGAACAAAAGAAGAACGTGAGTTGATTGGGTATGCGTTAATTGTCCATTGAACAAACACTGCAGTAATTGTGCATGTCTTGTGAGAAAGCTGAATAACGTATGTGGAGTGAGACATGCTACGGTGAAGAGTATGTTGTCTACGGAGCAGTGGGTTAACGTGTTACTTTTTTAAGACGTCTTCATCTATTTTCTATACTTGATAGTTTGGGTTTGTGCGTGAAAAATATATATGGTGTGTAGAGTATGCCATATGGTTTAACTGAAGCTGTTGAAGTTGGGATGGATTGTTTTAAATTGAAGGATCATTTCGAGAAGCTAAAACTATAGGGAAGTCTTTATTTTATCTCAAGTATATTGTCGTTCAGTTCTTAGTTGATTAAGTACTTGAGTTATTTTTTATTAATTGTTGTTTGAGTGAAAGTATTTAGTAAAATCCTCTGACGAGGTTAATACGAGTCAATAGTATTATTGAGTGTGAAAATCTTTCATGAAAAGTGAGGTTGAGAGATAGTGTCAAGGGTTGAGTGATGATGACTCAGTAAAGCCTTGGGTAAATCTATTGTACTTCTGTGAAAGAATTAATCTGGGTGAGGGCCTCGCAGACGTAGGCAAGGACTGTCGAATTGCGTTAACAAATTTCTGGTGTTCTTGTTATTTCATTTTTGCTTGGTTTTATTTTGTTCGTGCTAATTAAGTTTATGAAAAGTTTGCGAAACATTTAACACTTTCGATTTTTCAATTGGTATTAGAGAGGGTCACTATTTTAGAACTTGTTAGCAAGTTGGTGCAGATCCTAGTTTCGTGAACATGGCTATAAGAGAAAGAAGCAAAGGATTGGCATTATAGGTTGAAACTGGAAAATGTGTGAATGATACAGAAGATGAATCCGATGAGAATGAAGATATGAAGTTATTAACACGAGAGTTCAGTAAATGGTTGAAAAGAATGAAAAGGACAAGCTCGAATTTAGACAACATGGTGGGAGTTCATCGAGTATCAACTTAAAGCAACAAGCCAAAGCTCAAAAGGGTAAAAAGAAGGTGAAGAAAATCCAATGTCATGAGTGTCAGGACTTCGGGTACGTTCAAGCCGAATGTGCTAACACTTTGAAGAAGAGAAAAGGGAAATCCTATAAAAACACTTGGAGTGAGAATGAATCCGGAAGTGAGTATAGTAGTGAAGAAGAAATCGCTAATGGTGATGCGTTAGTTACTTCAGAAAATGCAAACAACTCAGCTGAAGACCCAATGTCAGATTATGACAGTGATGAAAGTGGCTTAGATGATAGAAAGGAGAATATTTACGAGGCTTACAAAGCTATGTATGAAAAATGAGTGAATACGTGCAGAAAGAATGAAAGATTGAAAGAAGAAAATCTCTCCATGAAGAATACTATCCAAGGGTTAGAAAATAATTTGAAGTTGGCATTAGACGAGATTAGTGAAGCTAGAATGAAATTAGTAATGAAAATCGGTAAGGTTAAAGGGGATCTTTAAGGCATTGGTTAGAAAGGTGAGTACTCTAAGGTGAATGATGAGAAATTGATATACCCATATCTGTCCAAGAAGAAACATCGAGGAAGAATCGAAGATTTGTTCCCACATGTCATTTTTGCGGAGTTATCGGGCACATAAGGCCAAAATGCTACAAGTTACTGCAGATATTATTTCAAAAAATTCAAAATCGAAGGACCCTATATCCCTCATATAAATTTCAGAATCAGCCTTTAGTACCGAAATCCAATTGGGTTAGAAAGAGTCAAGGACAAGCACAAAGATGGAGTGAAAGAAAAACAAGAAAGTGTCCAGATTCACAGTTAGTTATTGCTTTGGAAGCAACTATTCAAACTGAGGATAAATCAGTTACTTCAGATGAAGAAATCAATCAGACAGTTGATGACCGAGATAATGTGATGAGAAATAATCCCAGGTTTGAATTTCTTCAAGGAGCACTGGGATTGTGTGCTTACATTTTTGAAGTATAGTTTGTTGTTATTTATTAAAAAAACAAAAAAAAGGAAAAGAAAAGTAAAAAAATTGATTTTTTCTTTAGTTTTTACGTTGCCATTATCGTCCCATCTTTTTAGTAGTTTGCATTATGACTTTTATTTGGCTCCATCGAAGACTTTTCAGCTCTCTCATCAGTATGGGTCTCACTCTTGGGTATCTCTCTCTCTCTTTCGGGCATATCTCTTGGTGTTTTGAATGGTAGTAACTTGTCATCTTGGCATGCGTATGATTCTTCCGCTGCAACTACTGTTGATTTTTATGTTTCTTTATTCGTTGAGATTGATTGTGTTGAAGGCATTCTTCATTTTGACATTGTTATTCCAAGGGGGAGTTATTAGATTGTTTATGGTGAATGTTCCATTCAGGGGGAGATTTCAAGGTATATGTGTGACTAATCGTCGTGCTTTTTGGCATCCTTTGTCCCAAGGGGGAGAATGGATTTGTGGTTTTGTGCATTTGATGGTTATATGTCCAATTATGATATTTAGGAGGAGTTTCATATTAGTGACAAATAATGCCAAAAAGGAGGAGATTGTTAGGATATATGTTATATATCTAAGTAATTAGTTTTGACATTATTTATTAATTGGACATATAAGATATTAATTGGACAATAACTTGGATTCAACAGCTATATGGATAATCTGCTAGTTGAAAAAGAATCCTATCTTCGATTGAAGTCTATTATTATGTTGGTAATTAAACGATGTTACTGTAGGTTCATGTGAATTTGGTGGATAGAAGCAAATAAAGGGTTACGTGTTTGAACTGGGATGTCGTTGTTGCATGTTTGTAGTAGGACTCTATTTGCTTGTGTGGATTGTGCACATCTTTTATTAATAACCGAAGTTTATCTTTGTGGTGTAAAGGAACAGAGTGCTTGTGTTAGTTGTTGATTGAGAAAAACACACGGCTGCAATCTTACACATGTGTGGTAATAGTTGAACAAAAGAAGAACGTGAGTTGATTGGGTATGCGTTAATTGTCCATTGAACAAACACTGCAGTAATTGTGCATGTCTTGTGAGAAAGCTGAATAACGTATGTGGAGTGAGACATGCTACGGTGAAGAGTATGTTGTCTACGGAGCAGTGGGTTAACGTGTTACTTTTTTAAGACGTCTTCATCTATTTTCTATACTTGATAGTTTGGGTTTGTGCGTGAAAAATATATATGGTGTGTAGAGTATGCCATATGGTTTAACTGAAGCTGTTGAAGTTGGGATGGATTGTTTTAAATTGAAGGATCATTTCGAGAAGCTAAAACTATAGGGAATTCTTTCTTTTATCTCAAGTATATTGTCGTTCAGCTCTGAGTTGATTAAGTACTTGAGTTATTTTTTATTAATTGTTGTTTGAGTGAAGGTAGTTAGTAAAATCCTCTGACGAGGTTAATACGAGTTGGTCGTATTATTGGGTGTGAAAATTTTTCACGGAAAGTAAAGTTGAGAGATAGTGTCAAGGGTTGAATGATGTCGGCTCAGTAAAGCCTTGGATAAATCTATTGTACTTCTATGAAAGAATTAATTGGGTGAGTGCCTCGTAGATATAAGTAAGAAGTGCCGAACTGTCGTTACCAAATTTTTGGTGTTCTTGTTATTTCGTTTTTGCTTGGTTTTAGTTTATTCGTGTTAAAGAAGTTTACGAAAAGTTTGCGAAACATTTTACACTTTAGGTTTTTCAATAATGTTAAAGGTGCTAAAATGATTTTGTCTAAAAGTTGAGAATTCTGATTATTCGACTAGAAGATTGGGTTATATTTTTCAGCAAATTCATAAAATAATATATAATAATTAAGTTATATTGATGCAAACTGATCGGTATCAGTCTCACACTCACTCGTGTGTGAGAAAAAAGGCGAAAGCTAAGCCTGTTACGATCCCTATCTCTTTCTCTCTATTACTCCCACAGTCCCACTCAAACAAACAATGTCTCCTCCAGGTCCCGTTGTTGAAGCTGAGAACATTGCTGCCACTGCCGACCAGCTTCCTTCAACAGAGGAGCCGAAGTGCACGCCGAAGGAACAAGAGCCTGTCGTCGTTGAGGATGTGAAGGAAGACGAGGACGAGGACGAGGACGAGGACGGCGACGAAGACGATGACGACGATGACGAGGAGGAGGAGAAGGAAGATGGCTCTTCAGGTCTCGATTGCTTTAGAGATAACAACTTTTTCATCCCTATTTTAATGGGTTTTACTTCGTCGTCTACCATTTATTTCGGTTCAATGAAAATTTTGTTTCTTGTTGATGTGACTTGTGATGTATCATATATGCCATATGATGACTGTAGGAGAGAGAGAATGAACAGTCATACGGGAAGCTATGCAAATTTATGCAGTAACCTCTGTTGCTTTGTTTGTGGAAATTGAGCAGAATGGTGGCTGAATTTGGCGCTCTTGCTCACTCTTTCATGTGTTTGTGTGCGTCTAAAAGTTGCATTTCCTCACAAGTTGTTACTTTTACTCACTATCACAATCCGTTTTGAAGATTATCTTAGATTGGTTAACTTCGAAATTGATTTCTAATGATCCCAATGATGAATTTAGGCAATTCCAGTTCTAATTTCCAAACTGTAAAAGCCGTGCACTTAGCTGGATGTTCTTGTCCTTAACAATAATGGTATTATAGTCCTGATCTTACAGAGTTTTTATGTGGTTTCAAGCCTGGTTATATGTGTTTTGTAGTTCTGTGAAGTCATTAGTTTAGAGAGTGGGTTGCAGGTACAAATGGCGGATCAAAGCAGAGCAGAAGTGAAAAGAAGAGCCGCAAGGCAATGTTGAAGCTCGGCATGAAGCCTGTTAGTGGTGTCAGCAGGGTTACAATAAAAAGAACTAAGAATGTGAGCTTCTGTCTGAATTTCTCTTCTTGTTGATCTGCCTTCGTGTTTGGTCTTAATTTAACCAAAATAAAAGAAAGAACTTTGATGTTTCAGATACTGTTTTTCATCTCAAAACCTGATGTCTTCAAGAGCCCAAATTCTGAGACCTACGTCATATTTGGCGAGGCTAAGATTGAAGATTTGAGCTCTCAATTGCAAGCTCAGGCTGCCCAGCAGTTTAGGATGCCAGACATGGCATCAGTCATACCAAAAGCCGATATGTCTGCTGCAGCTACTGCAGCACAGGCTGACGAAGAGGAGGAAGAAGTAGACGAGAAGGGTGTTGAGCCCCGGGACATCGATCTGGTAATGACACAGGCAGGGGTGTCGAGGAGCAAGGCTGTCAAGGCTCTTAAGACTCACAATGGGGACATTGTTAGCGCCATCATGGAGCTTACTACTTAGATGGTCTTCATATGTCACTCTGCAATCTTTTGTTTCTGCTCGTGAGTTCTTGGAGTATTTATTTGGTTTTGCAGTCAATTTGTTCACCGCTTAACAGGTGGCTGAATTGTTCTTCGAATTTTTCCCCTCAATTAGACTTGATAATATTTATTTTGCAATGGTGTTTCCCAAGGACTAAGGACCAAGCAATGTCTCTTGAGTTTTGACATCCTAAGTTGTGCTTTGACTCATTAACATACCATCCAAACGATGTCCAATCAATTTGCAATTGTCACGCTTAGCGTTAGTTGGTCTTGATATGGGCCTAAACGTGTAGAAGGTAAAATGTCTTCTCTTGTTAAAAACACTCAAAAAGTAGACGCCTACATATTGTATGTAAACGTAGGGTCGGCAGGGATTAGCTAGTTTTTTTAAAATAATATTTTAAAAATTAAAAACATAAAATAACTTCGAACTTGAGCTACTCAAACTCAGATTTTAGCTTATTTGAGTCTAACTTTTTTAAGTAAAATGATATTATTTTGTTTAGAATAATTGAGTCTTGAGTCCAATGTTGCGAATACCGTACCGGATTTGGTACTGGATTGGGCATTGGTACGGTACTGTACCGGTATCGGTCAATACCGGGTATCGTTTCGGATAATTTTTTAAATTTATAAAATAGTCCCTGAAATTTTTTAAAATTTACAAAATAGTCCATTATCATAT
>JANIIA010000191.1:69939465-69951229 GCA_027478495.1 Erythroxylum alaternifolium
CCTTGCTTCATTTGCCACAACTTTGTTTTTATCTCATAGATTCACGATGCATTCTCTCCGTCAGAGTATGATTGTCGCACCCCTTCCCAAATCTCTCGAGTTGTTGGCAGAAACATGAAGGTACGTTTGATCGACGGTATCATGGCGTTGATAAGCATGATGAGACCGTGGAGTTGTCTATCTCCCACTGTCGCGCAGCTTGCACGTTCATTGGGTCTGGAACATTTCCATCTTTGACGATAAAGCTCAGCTTCCCTCGTCCTCCAATGGCAAGTTTCATAGCTTGAGCCCACTCCCGATAGTTCGTTCCATTTAGTTTGTTCGAGACGATGACAACAGAAGCTCCTTCAAGACCAGAGGTCATCGATAACTGACCTCCAGTCTGGTTTTGATTTGCCATGGAGGATCCCTCAAGATTGGAAGCCATTTCTTGACTTGCCGGCAGTGACTCCTTGGTTTCACTGTCTCTTTCACGTGGCTTTGATACCATGTGAATAAGAGTTGTTTTGCTCTATATCATATTTCTTAGAGAATGTAGTACATATATACATGAATAGGGGATACTGAATAGGATAGAGAGTCTATACAAATAAAGGAAATAATCCTAAGATAATGCTTATCCCTAAGATAATACTATCTAATCAATATAATCTTGTTACAATCAGATTATCACAATATTATGTGATAAGACCGCATCTTGACCACAATCCCCTTTAATCTAGGCCTTCTACTAGGTTTAGTTGATGACTTTTCTGTATCTCCCTAATGGTGATATTGATCTCCCTAGTGCAATTCTATGTTCTAAAGGTGTATCTGCATTTGTTGAATGGGTTTTGACTCTTGATGGATTTAACAAATAATCAGGCTTTTGAATGACTATAGACATGTTGAAATATGAATTCTTGCCTATCATATGCTTCTTGATTTTTTTGGAACTTGACAGAGGAAATACCTTAAGATACAAGTTGAACACTGTAATTGGCACAGTATCTGGTCCTAAGCTGAGAATCTTTGTCTTCTGTAGCAACTTGGCCCCTATTAGAGTTATTGCTAATTACCACTTTAACTCTTCTGCTTGCAAAGTTTATGGATCATTTATCACTTTTTAGGTGTCTCTATTATCTTCTGTGTCTAGCTTCTCCACATGTGTTCTTGCTGATTCTAGTTTCTCTTTGCAGCCTGCTTTTCTTGTTGCTATATTCTCGTTAGAGGAGGGTGCAAGAATACAGTCAAATGAAGCTCCAAATGGTACTCTGGAATGCAAGAAATCAAGTCTTCTGGGTGCACTTGTACCATATGTTGAAAGATCACCACATTTAATTAAAAGGTCTGTCCAGAAAGTATTCTATAATTTAAATGTAAACTTTTGGATAGTTGAATCAATAATGGGAATGAAGAAGAGTAGAAAATGCTGAATGGCGATTTAGAGATAAATTAAAGATTTAAAATCATCTGTTAGGAAGTCTGTTTTAACTTTATGGAAAATCTTATTAAGAGACGGAGTTTCTGAAATCCTTGCGTGGGGGAACTTTGGCCAATAACTAGTAGACCAAACAGGATACGGAGAATCCTAGAAAGTATTAAGTTTAATGTGATCAATAAATTCCATGATTCACTTCTTATCAGGCTAAGATACTGAAGTTTGTGTGTTATGTAATAGGTCTTTGACTTTGTTTTTTACTGTTTTCTTCTTTTTGAAGCTTCAAAATATATGGTTTAATGTGGCATTGCAATATATATAATTCGACTTTTAAGTATGATCCCGTGCTTCTTACTTGCCTCTTGATTGACTTCCTACTGCAGTATATAGTCAGATCCTGATTTTAAATCCCCATATGTTGCTCACTCTTGCTTAATATGCTTTTGCTCCAGCAATCCCCGCATGCTGCTCTTGATTCTTAATTTCCTGAAGACGTTATGGCAAGGGGCTGTTCATTACATAAGCATTTTTGGATCTCTAAAGAGCTCTGGGGAGTTGTGGAAACATTTTTCCAACTGTATTTCACTAGTTGATAGTTGCAAAATCTCCCCCTTTGATGATATTACTGGCGTGGAGGCTCAAAATATTGCTTACCGATACCAATGCCAATCTGCAATAATGGAAATAATGGGATGTGAAATGTTCCTGAATAGGAAGTTGTATGCTGACTTACTTTCAAAAGAATCCTCAGCACTGAAGGTGGGGACTGAAATTGTAGGAGGCACAGAAAAGTCCAAATCTGCTAATGATTGTAAATTAATCTTGTCAACTTGGTGTGAGAGATCCATTTTCGGAAATCTGATCAAGTCGTATACAGTTTGCGAATACAGTAATGAAATATGTCATCATGCAAAGGTGACTGCCAACTATATCATCTTTTCTTGCTTCATTAATGTTATTTTGCGAGAATCTTGACTTATTTGCTATTGCTATTCTCCTTCCTTCTCTCATATGTATTCTCGTACCTAAATCAGTCTGTTTTGTTCTTCTAATAATGTACTAATTGATTAGTGTGTACTTGTGCGGCTGGCAGGTTGCTACTAGTTTGCTTGTTGTCCATCTGATGGAGAAACTGGCAGCTGGTAATGCTGGGAGTTTATCTATATCAATACTTGAGAAGATTGACGACACTTATAACAATGTATGCTTTCGTCTTTATATATCAACTTTATTCTTTTTTTTTATTTTATGTAAGCCCATAATTAAAGAATACCTATTATTGATATTCTTGAAACTGGACTTATACGCACTCTTGACTGCTAACTTCAGTTCTTTCTTGAGCTATATCTAATCTAATACAGATTTATAATTAAAATTTCTGGATTACAGTTGAGTTCTCAGCCTGCGTTTTCAGAATTAGTACAGCAATACTCACAACGGGGTTACAGGTAATATTCACATTTATAGGTTTCTGTTTGAACTGCTTACCACTTACAACATTATTAACTTTGGGCAGTGAAAGTAGCTAACTAGTCCATATATGATGGTTTTTCCAGCCTGCATCATGCGTTTTTGTTTCTGATTGTGTGAGAGATGTTTAATTGAGTGTTATCCATTGTCCTTCTCTGTCATCTCCCCTTTCAAGCTCCTCTGTCCATCTCTCTCTCAAGGTGGTTAAGATATAGACATACACTGCCTTGACTGCTGGAAAAGTTTTCTGGTTATGGAACATAGTTTTCAAACTTCGTCTTGTACATGTTTGATTTTGTGTGCCCTACTGAGGCATAGTACTTCTGCATTTAGTGTTTCATTTTACTTTTTTACCAAATTTATCCCTTAGCATCGACCGTCTCCCCATTTAATCTTTATGTCATGTTCATGCAGTGAAGGCAAGCAACTAAGAAGTCTAATTCTCAATGATCTGTACTATCAATTGCAAGGAGAGCTTGAAGGCCGTAAAATTTCTGACGGACCATTTAAAGAACTCTCTCAATATGTGAACAAATCAAATTGTTTTCAGATTTATCAACATAAGCCAAGTGATGAATGTGTTGCAAATGCCAAAGATATGTACTTGTATGACATCACACGGATACAGTTGGATTTGGGTTTAGATATGTGGGATTATACAGAGTGGAAAGCATATAAAGAAGTTGCCGAAACTATGTTGGATTACATGCTGAAAGTGAATTCAGTTGTTTTGCTTACAAGCTCAAAGCTTTCTGCACTCAGAGCCTTAATAATACTCTTGACAGTCTACAATGATAATGTAAGTGTCTTCATTGAAATTTGTTTACTTAATAGTAATTAATTTTGCTATCTTATGTGGTTTTTTTAAATTACATTTGTTACATGGGAAAATAATGAAATTCTGGCTAGTTAATGTTTTCTAACTTAATTTTAGTCCTGTGGATTAATTGCTAACTTTATGATTCTGAGGTACTACAAGTAAGTTTGATAACTCAATTCTAGATCCAGAAATTGTTATATGTCTATGATAGTGAATTGTATTTGTCGATCACTTTGTTTGAAGATTTTAGTTTGACCCTTGGCGCTGGTATCCTTATATTCTTGTTTTGGATGAGTATATTTGGTTCTTTCCTATTAGATGTTTTAAACACCCTTTGTCAAAGTACATGTTTTCTTCCAGCAGGTCATTTTAGAGAATTCCTGTTCCGTATCAAGCTATACAACTGCTGTCTCTTTGTCTCGGATCAAATATAGAGAGAGTTCGGATATAAGCTCACATATTGAAATCTACAAGCATTTGAAACCAATCCTCATGCATGAAATAGACATCTGATTTGAGTGTTTAAGAGCTTTTAGGCTTAAATATGGATGGTTGTTTCTTTTCTCATTTTCATTCGTCCATATATTTATTGGGAGGGACATGATTATGGGTTGTTTCAGTCTGTGCAGCAGTCATAATGCCAATTCATCTGTTTCATATTGTTCGATTTCTTTGATTTTCCCCTCATCCATGTCTCTGCTCTTATGGTACAGTCACCAGGGACGCGTGCCACAACTGTGGGGAAGATCCCAAATCACGTCTGCCTTTCATGTATTGATCACATATGCGAGAATATCCATGCCCAAATAGACTCATTAGCTCCCTTTTTGGATGCCTCGGAAGAGATTCTTGATTACCTCTCAGCAGATGTTGAATTACTTCTCCATTTCATGAGATCCATGCATAGCAGTTTGACTTTATCTACTAGTTTACTCGTCTTAAAAACGGCAGGTTCTGGCCTTAAAGTGCTCAGCAACTTCCTGTCATCTGTTTCTGGGAGAAAGGTGATGCAGCTTTTACTTTTGTTGCTTCTCTTGGCAATGGAGTTATGTGAAACTTCAGATAAGGAGTTAAAAGAGACCGCTGAGGTTTCAAATATTTGTTTGGGGCTATTGCCTATTATGTGCAACTGCATTGCTAACGCTGAACATTTTACCCTTTCTTTGACTATCATTGACCTGGTCCTAAGAAGCTTCTTGACACCTAGCACTTGGTTCCCCGTCATACAGAGACATCTCTCGTTACAGCATATTATCGTGAAGCTTCAAGACAAAAAGTATCTTTCATCCATTCCAATCACATTAAAGTTCCTTTTGACTTTGGCAAGGGTGAGGGGAGGCGCAGAGATGCTCCTTAACGCTGGTTTCTTACTGTCTCTTAGAGTTCTATTTGCCGACTTGCTAGATTCCGCGCATTCTACTGGGAGCACTGCAAATAATGGCCTCCAGGACACATCTGATACTGAGATACCTCAGCAAATTTGGGGCCTTGGTTTGGCTGTGGTCACAGCCATGGTCCATTCTCTGGAAAATAGTTCCTCTTGTAATGAGATTGTGGATAATATGATTCCTTACTTGTTTTCTGAGAAAGCTCATATGATCTCTTATTATCTGAATGCACCTGACTTTCCATCTGATGATCAAGACAAGAAAAGACCACGGACGCAAAGAACATGCACTTCTCTGACCTCTCTCAGGGAAACGGAGCATACACTTTTGTTAACATGCAGACTAGCAAAACAATGGAATTCATGGATTAAAGCCGTGAGAGAGATGGATCCACAGTTGAGAGAGAAAAGCATCCATCTGTTGGCCTTCATAAGTCGCGGGACTCACCGCATTGGAGAATCACCTAGGCGAACTGCCCCTCTCATATGTTCTCCTGTCCTGAAAGAGGATTTTGATTTATGTAAGAAACCATCGTTCCTGAACTGCAGGAGTGGGTGGTTTGGTCTTTCTCCACTCTGTTGTGTGTCGAAGACCAAGGCTTCTAATGCTTCAGTTTCTAGTACTGCTATCATAAGCAGGGGCCAATCAGATGGAATTAACAATTCCGCCTCTCCAACATATTTCTCTGACATGGTTGGCCTGCAGATGTACAGAATTTCGTTTCTTCTCTTAAAATTTCTTTGTTTAGAAGCAAAGGGTGCTGCTACAAGGTCGGAGGAAGTGGGATTTGTTGATCTTGCTCGTATTCCTGAGCTTCCGATGCCTGAGATATTACACGGCTTGCAGGTAAGTAAACCCTCGTATCATTTCTTTGAAATAATGGGACGACATATGTGTCTGTCGATTTTGTTACTTTCTCCCAAGAAAATATCTCGTCTGTTTAGTGTGGGACATTAAAGTGAAATTAACATAACTTGATGGATTCTCTTAACGAAATGCAGGATCAAACAATCGCTATTATCAGCGATCTGTGTGACCGAAACAAATCGATCGAAAACTATCCCGAAATCCAGTCTGTCTGTATCTTACTAGTCCAAATCTTAGAGATGTCTTTGTATCTGGAGCTTTGCGTATTACAGATATGTGGAATGAGACCTGTGTTAGGTCGTGTTGAGGATTTTTCGAAGGAAGTCAAATTGGCACTCAAAGGTAGAGCCATCTCATCCTTTTTTAAACAAATATCAACCACTGTAGCTTAAGTTCTTAACCAAACTCTGTTTTCTTGGCTTTTGTAGCTATGGAGAGGCATCCATTCCTCAACGCATCACTCCAATCCTTGAAACAGATAATGTCATTTGTTTATCCTGGATTGTTACAATCCGAAGGTTTTTAGAATCATTCGAGGCGGTAACGTTTAGAAACGAAGAACATGTGTTTGTAAATTATTAATGTGACCTGATGTCCCTTTTTGTCGGTAGTCAAGAGCATAATTATGGCTTTTACCGTCCATTTTTGTTCATGTGAAGGAGACGGCTTGTTGGTCTGTGTAATCCCATCTGATATTTCTCCTTTGTGCTCCAGTGGACCCCCCATGCTTTAATTTAGGCTCCCCTTTTCTTCCCATCCCCACATTAAATATACCAAAAAAATATCTTACTTTTGTGGCCTTGCGATTTGATTGAATAGCATAGGCATTTTGGATAAGGATGAAAATCTGTCAGAGTAATCATTTAAAATTGCAGTTTTAAAGTTGTTTCGTTAATTTGAATTAAAACTAAAATAATTTTGTAAATTAAACATAGTGTTTTAAAAATTAAATTGATAGGATAAGAGGTTTAATTAGGATTAGAATTAGTTAAATTAAAATTAAAATTTTAATATATATTTTTAAAATTTGTAAAAATTTAAATTTTAATTAAAAATATATTATTAAATAAAATTTGGTTTATTTATTAGTTTATAAATGTTTTTTAAATTTCTAAACCGATTAATAAATAAATTATTTAATTTATAAAAATTATTAAAATAAATTGAATTAAAAATTAAATTATCTACTTTAAAATTTTTATCAACTACAATAATTTACTTTAATTACATTAAATCAGCGTTAATATCATCTTTCTGACAAAACGACGTGGATGAGCACTAGTAAATTACCACGAAGCTGTTGAAGCAAATACCAACCTCTGATTCCATACTTAACCTACCAAAGTCAAAACCTAACCTAACCTCAGTTTAACGCTTCACTGTTACGATCATCACACGTGTCCAAATCCAACGGCACAACTTAACCATCGCATAGATATAATCACTGCGTATGTTTCCTATATAATCACCCCCTAGCCTTCACCGTCTGCTCAAAGATCCCAATTCTCACTTTAAAAATTACTGTTTAACTTCTCACTCTCAATATGGCAAACCCTAAGGTGTTCTTCGACATCTCCATCGGAGGCCAGCCCGCTGGTAAGGTGGTCATGGAGCTGTTTGCTGATGTTGTCCCTCGCACCGCCGAGAACTTCCGAGCTCTCTGCACCGGCGAGAAAGGCGTCGGAAAGGGCGGCAAGCCTCTCCACTACAAAGGCTCCTCGTTCCACCGCGTGATCCCAGGGTTCATGTGCCAGGGCGGCGACTTCACCGCCGGAAACGGCACCGGCGGCGAGTCGATCTACGGAGCGAAGTTCGCGGACGAGAACTTCGTCAAGAAACACACCGGTCCTGGCATCCTCTCCATGGCCAATGCTGGGCCCGGAACGAACGGATCTCAGTTCTTCATCTGCGTGGCGAAGACCGAGTGGCTGGACGGCAAGCACGTGGTGTTTGGTCAAATCGTGGAGGGAATGGACGTGATTAAAGCTGTTGAGAAGGTCGGGTCCTCGTCTGGAAAGACCTCGAAGCCTGTGGTTATAGAGGATTGCGGTCAACTTTGTTAAACGACCGGCGATTCCACTAAGTTAAGTGTTCGGGTGGACGCTTTTTTTGTGTCTACCACTACGAATAAGATAAGATAGGCTGCTTGAAGTATGATATTGTACTGTTCTGGATGGAGTAAGTACGAATCTATTGTGAGTGATTTCTGATATTTTCCTTTACCATATTGAATGTGGTGTGGACAAATCATGAATAGGACAAAACGAGTCTCTTTCTTATGTGACCTTTGAAAGGTGAAACACAGGCGAACGTTAACACTGTTGATCTTTTGGGCTTTATTAGGGATGTGGCGCCATAGAATCGATTTGGATAAGAACCATTGACTAGGCAATGGACAAATTAGAAATTGCCTTGGCCCTCTTATTTTATGAGATATAAAATATATATTCAAAAGGAATATCTCAAATCCTAAAAAGATAAAAAGGGTAAAATCAATATTTCTATTTTTATAAGAAATATTAAAAAAATTTGGTCCTTAAACTTTTGAAATTTTTTAGTTTTTAATTTTTATAATTTTTTAATTAATAATTTTATTTACTTTAAATTGAATTTAATTAATTTGGTCCGAATATATTTAACATTTATATTAAATATTTTATCTTTTTTTAATTAAAATAAAATTTGTATTTTTAAAAAATAATTTACTAATTAATAGAACGTTTTGAATGTAATGAATTTAATATTTATCAATTAGGAAATACTAAAGTTGATATTTTGATTTGAGTTTATGAAATCATTTTGATATTTTATTTTAAAATAATAATTTTAGTCGGGCCTGAGATAGGATCGAGCTTTCTCGAGCCCGGATAAGGCTCGAGTCGAGCCTGATCGATCAACATGTACAAAGCTTTCCATGACCAAATTTCTCGGCTCTAACTTACCTAAAAAACGTTCTTATCCAATACATACCTAAGAAATGATAGTCCATTTGCAATTATTACAATTAATCACCAAAAATTAGGTAATTTCCAAATAGGACATTTTGGTAATTTCATTCGATATAACACAACAAGACATTATGTCTTATGTCAATGAACAGGCCGACCAGTCACTGAGGCCTGTGATGACAAACTCTCTCTCCAACTAAGAAAACGTCACGTGAAAATAGCAAGACGGCGATGATTTTGTCCGACTCCCAGTTTGACCCAACCCCACAATCACATGGTACGTGAAGCAGGTGCAGAATCCCCCTTATCCATCCGCGAAACAGCAGATACCCAGCCCCATCCCTTGTCGGAGTCTTACGGCTGCTTAATGACCGTCGTCGTAGACACCTTATGTGATCTCTCTGTCTCTCTCTAGCAAAACAAACACTTCAAAACGCCGCGTTTTGGAGAGAGATAGGCATGGGATTGTCAGACAACGCAAAGGGTTTGATACTAGCAATGGCTTCCAGCGCCTTTATAGGATCCAGCTTCATTATCAAGAAGAAAGGCCTCAAGCGAGCTGCTGCTGCCGGTACACGAGCAGGTCTTTCACTAAATTTTGTATCTTTTCGGTGTAATTACTCGTTAGTTTCTATTATTTGAATGTGGGGTTTGATTTAAGTGATGGAATTTATAGGAGTTGGGGGCTATACCTACTTACTAGAGCCCTTGTGGTGGGCTGGCATGGTCGCAAGTAAGTTTTAGGCATTCTTAGGATTGCCTAAGTTATGGACTTGTGTTAAAGATTGATGATATTGAATCCAATGTGTAGTGATTGTTGGGGAAGTTGCAAACTTTGTGGCTTATGTTTATGCTCCTGCGGTTCTTGTTACCCCACTTGGTGCTCTTAGTATTATTATCAGGTGAATTAATTCAAACGTGTTCAAAAGCTTTTTTTTCCCTTTCTGTTTGTTTTAATCATCAAAATATGACCATTTTTGTGTCTTGACATATGGGTAGTGCCATTTTGGCTCACTTCATGTTGAAGGAACGGATTCGGAAAATGGGAATTGTTGGATGTGTGACCTGCATTGTTGGGTCAGTGGTGATTGTGATTCATGCCCCTCAGGAGCGTACTCTGGATTCTGTACAAGAAATCTGGACTTTGGCCACTCAACCTGGTTAATATACGTTTCCAGTACTCATCATCTTTACTTTACAACGTCCATTGGCTTTGATGGTTACTACCTCTGTTTCATTTTCTTGTCTTTGCTGCAGCTTTTTTGGTGTATGTGGTTGCTACACTTTCTATTGTTTTAGCTTTGATTTTGCACTTTGAACCTCGATGTGGGCAGACAAACATATTAATCTACTTGGGAATATGCTCGTTGATGGGTTCACTTACGGTATACTTGCATTGAGTTTATTTACATGTATTGACATTGTTTATCAAAGTCGCAACTTATTCATATCGCTGAGCTCATTACTGTCATTGTCATTTCGAATTGTAAGATCTTAGTGCTTGTTTTCTTCAGGTTGTAAGCATAAAGGCCATTGGAATTGCAATAAAGCTTACACTGGAAGGGATAAGTCAGATTGCTTATCCTCAAACTTGGTTTTTTCTTACTGTTGCAGCAATTTGTGTCATCACGCAGTTAAACTATTTGAACAAAGTGCGTTTTGTTTTAGCCATAGTTCTGTATGCTTGTTGCTTGTCGCTTGTTGCTTTTCATCTTTGAATGGGTTAAGTTTAAACAGAATCCCATGGTGTAGTCTTTTATGCTCTATAGGGGGGATGGTTAAGGGTTCCCTGCCAATTTTAAGGTTTGCGTTTAACTGTCCATAATGCATTCCCCAAGGACACACCTTAACAGAAGAGAGAGAGATTTCCTGATACGTTATTATCCGAGACTTAGCTTGATTGTCTGTATGTTTTCTCATGGATGCACACAAATTAAGACATCCAATCATTTGCGAAGGGCAGGAAATCTGCAGGAAATGATCCATCCATCTTTGAATTTATAGTCATAGTTCCAATTTTGATGGATCTATGAGAATGTAAAATCCCGAATTATCCTGTATACCATATCAAAATATTGCCATACTGATATATCTGAAATTATAAAAAAAGCAGTGTTTTTTCAGATGTATTGATGATATCTTTCCTTCAGATGCCTTTCCTTTTTCGTGATTACGATATCTGATGATACTTATGATGTCATTAATGCAGGCATTGGATACATTCAATGCAGCAATTGTTTCTCCAATTTACTACGTAATGTTTACGACTTTGACTATCATTGCTAGCGTGATCATGTTTAAGGTTAATCAGTTACTCTTTCCAATTTTATTTTTTTTTCCTGCCATTTAAGTATCGTATTTATTTAATACAACAAACTCGAAACATTTACTTTTCCTTTTTAACAGGATTGGTCTGGCCAAAATGTCAGCAGCATAGCCTCTGAGATTTGTGGATTCATCATTGTTCTATCAGGAACTATAATACTTCACGCAACAAGAGATCAGGAACCAGCTCCTTTAGGTACATGAACACCCCGCCATCTTTATCACTGTCGAAACTTGTTTTACTGAGCAAGCACTGTAGGGGGAAAATTAGCCTCCGGTGGTGGTTTATTTAGCTACTTCACACCTGCCTTTTCTTGTTTCTATTGAGATATGATACTGAAATTTGACATAAACAGCTTAAGCCAATAAGTGTTTATTTGAAATCGAGAATGAGAACTATCATTATGCATTGCAGGAACTGTAACTTGGTATGTTCATGGAGATTCCCTTAAGAGTATCGAAGAAGAACATTTAATTGACCTCCAAAATGGAGATGAAGAATGACTCTTTTGCCGATGATTTCTTC
>JANIIA010000191.1:69951329-69965962 GCA_027478495.1 Erythroxylum alaternifolium
TGTCTGAGTGTGATCACAACCAAAGTTTGAATAGATGAAACTTGTTGTGTGACTCATAAGAGAGTATAGGAGTGCTGATCTTGAAGATGCAATCCTTATACAAGTGAGTCAAGTCTCCATTTTTCACCACCTCACCAATCTCCCTAACTCTCACGAGGCCTCAAGTGTGCTTTTGCCAAGACAGCTGAAGAACAATTTATCATTCATTGGACATTATATATATAAATTTTTGCAATACCGTTCAATAATTTCAGTTTTTTAGTGCTCTTTTCTTATTTAATTTTATTATTCTTCTTGTAATTACGATTCCATGACTCTGTATGATCAGATTCTCAAGATTTTGAAAACAATTTTTTTTTCTGAAATTTTTTATAATGTTATTCTCCTTTTTAATTTTATATTGAATAAGCTTTCCAATATTTATAAAGCCTATTTTAGTTGGGGATGGCAACCAAGGCCGAGTCCAATCCAGACTCGGCCGGGCCCGAACTATTTTTTATTAAAAATATAAAACGTGTTTTTTGACACAACGTTGTTGCATATAAGTATCGGGCCTCGAGTCGGCCTAATTGTCATTTTTAATTTTAGTTAAGTCAACATTTTCTATATAATTTTGCAATACTCAATTTTATGTTGAGTTTAATTTTTTTATTTAATTTCATTTTTTTTCAATGTTACATTAAAGTTAATAATTATACTACGTTTAGAAAGTTGAAATATTTTAATATTATTAAGTCTAAAATAGTTTAATATATTATGAATACATATTAACCCCATAATGATTATTAATTTATTATAAGAATTTTTATCAAAAATCAATTATTTACATAGTTGTATTTTAAATGTACATTTTAACAATGAAAAGTTCCAAATTAAAAATTCCTAAGTTTTGTATTTATTTATAATGTACTTATATTATTTCAAATTCTTATTTCAGAAAATTTTTAAGAAACTAAATTAATATTAACTATTTTCTTAATTCATATATATTGGCTTTAGAATAACGCTATTCTTGCCAACCAAATCACAGCCGTCAATTTCCTTGAGTGAATCTAATCACAATCATCCTCCACCGTCCGACCAAATCCTCATCTCTACTCCCTATATAAACCCACCGTAGTTCAAACACCATCGCTTATCTAAACAGTCAAGAGCGAAAGAGAGGGAGCAAAAAACAAAGCAAACGACATGTCGGCAGCTACACTTTCTTCTCCGTGGGGCAAGCCCGGCGCCTGGGCTCTAGACGCCGAGGAGCATGAAGATGAACTCAAACAACAGCAAGGGCAAGACGACGTCGTAGCAGCTGATTTCCCGTCGCTATCAACCGCCGTTAAGCAACCCAAGAAGAAGAAAGCCCAAACCCTATCCTTAGCCGAGTTCTCTGGCTACGGCGCCGACAAGAGTAACTCTCACGATGATATAATCAACCTCCCCACCGCCCCCCGCCAACGCTCGGCCGATGAGCTCGACCGCACCCGCCTCGGCGGCGCCTTCAAATCGTACGGTCTTAATAACCGCAACCCTAATGGCGACGACTCTCGTTGGGGCGGTAGTAATAATAATTCAAGGGGTTTTAATAGGGATTCTAGTAGAGAATCGATGCCGTCTCGGGCTGACGAGGTTGATGATTGGTCAAAGACGAAGAAATATACGGTTGGGAATAGTTACAATAACAGTGGGTTTGAGAGAAGGGAAAGAGGCTCCCTTTTTGAATCTCACTCGAAAGCTGATGAGTCGGACAACTGGGTCGCGAGTAAACCCACGGAGACACGTCGGTTTGAGAAAAGAGGAAGTTTTGATTCTCTGTCGAAGGACAAATATGTGGTTAACGACGTTAGCGCGGCGGACTCAGCGAGCTGGGGGAGGAGGAAGGAGGAGGGTGACAGAACCGTGACGGCGGCGCCGGCGAGACCAAAGCTTGTGTTGCAGCCACGTACACTGCCTGTGAGTGACGGTAATGGGACGGTCTCCAAGCCAAAAGGGTCGAATCCGTTTGGGGAAGCCAGGCCTAGAGAGGAGGTATTGGCTGAGAAAGGAAAGGACTGGAAGGAAATTGATGAGAAATTGGAGTCTTTGAAAGTTAATAATGAGAAAAGTGAGAGAGGAGACTCTGGGTCGTTTGGATGGAGGAGCTCTGGGAATAGGCTAGGTATTGAGAGGAGTTGGAGGAAGAATGATGATTCTGATTTGAGTTCTCGTCCCCAGAGGTTTGTTTGATAGAAAAAAAACACACTCATTTGATTGCTTAATTCATTGAATATTGTAGAGTTCAAGTTGTTGAATTGGGATATTGGTTTTAAATGGAATGATATATGTAGTGATGAATAGGGCATGAAAGCTTTAGTCTTTAGTGTGGAAAATGCATAAGAATCTTGCAAAAAAGGGTATTAGATTTCTTGTTTTGGTTAGTAGTATAAAGGGTTTATGTGTGTTGTTGAGTTCGTTTACTTGGAGGTTTGTTATGTTGATAAGGAATCTTTTAGTGAATATTTGATGTGGATTTGATGCATCTTTTTGAGCTGTTTGGAGTGCAACTTGAAGCAAGGAAGTCTAAAGGCTTGCCTTTTTCTTTTGGTTAATTACACTTGACCTTTTAAATTTGACTTGTTTTTATTTAAATCCTTGTATTTTGAAAATTATAATATTGTTTAGTTATCATATTAGTCCTTTCATTATATTTCACCAGTTTTCCATCCATTTGTAGTTCTAAAACGTATTGTGTTAGAACTTAAAATTTATAGTAGTACATCGTTTTCAGTTAAAAATAGATGAAAAACTAACAAACTATGATGGAAAGGGTTACATGACAGTTAAAACAATGAAATAGGGGGGTAAGTGATAGTTTTTAAAGTATAAGGACTAAAATAAGAAAATGTCAAATTACAAGGTTTCAATATATTTATCCTTTTCTTTGTTTGTTATGAGTTATTATGGATGTGCATTGTGGTAAGAAGCTACGTTTTGTGAATCTAAACCGTCTTCTTGGTGCAGTGCTGAGAACTCTGAGAATGGCCATGTTTCAGAGAACGGGAATGCTACTGAAAATGGAAGTACTGAAGAAAATTGAAACTGTAGGTTTGCAAAAGCAATACTGAGTGTTGGCTGAAGAGATAAGAGGATAAAAAATTCATTGTGGTCTGTCTCCTGTTTTAGTTATTATATCAGTTTTGTTGTCACTTCTTACTTCTGAACACAATCTGGAGACAATTTTGGTAGGGGCTGCTTTTTTTTTTTTGGGAGTAATTAGCTTTAGGTCTTTGCATTGTTTTATGGTATTTCAGCAATTATTTGTGTATCCAATACTCATATTTTATGCCGTTAATTTTGACTCTGTTGTGTCTCTACACTTCACTGATATACTCAACATTAAGAGATGCTCTACTTGTGCTTGTATCCTTTCATTGTCTGAGTTAGTTCTGATTTAATTGCATCTCTTCCACTTGGAGATTGTTCTTATGAATGAATGTTTGCCCTAGATAAGTTGTCCTTGTAAATTGTCGAAGATAAGTTGAGTTTGTAGTGAATGTCACTTAAATCGAACCCGTTATTTAGTTTGAGTTAAGTCACAAGCTATGACCTATTTGAAATCTATACTTTGCAAATGATTTTGTATACTTCCATTTTAGCGTGGATTTGGGGCCCTATTTCCTCCATACAACTCTCTTTCACACGAAAGAGGTTTAGTTAACCAATCAACGAAACTGCTCTTGTTTAGTGAGACTACATGTAGAAGTAATCTGCTATGATTTGAGGCTGTAATTTTGCTGTTAAGATACGAATCGTTATCGTGATTTGTAGGCAATCGAGTCCACAGCATCCCGCAGTCACTGTATAAGTTCTTAATCTCCAAAATCACGGAGACTGACTGAACATGCAATGGCGGTAAAAACTAGTTTTGAGCTGACTCTGAAATCATAGTCATGGGTTCTTTAAGTAGCTAATAAGGAATCTGAAGCCCTTAGACGATGATATACTCGCCAGAGAGAGTGCTAAATTATATAAAAAGAGTTGGTATGAAGTGCATGCATGAGTTGAAGTCGAGATAGATCTCAAGAACACGAACCAAAACTCGTCTGAGTACAACAACCTACATATTTAAAGCTCTGTCAGTATAGTTGGAAAGAGGTGTGTGAAAGTGCTCTGTTCTCTTGTTAAGCACATGAACTCGCAATCTTTTACAAACTCATCAATGCTTCTTCCAACTTTGACGGCCAGCTAACACTCCCACCGCAAAGTTTCCTAAGATACGGCTTCGTCATTAAGCTTTTGGATTTGGAAAATGGCTTATGCGATTAATTGGCTAGGTCGGGTAGCCAAAGTCTTGCGCTTTTTCTTATGAAAATTACACCGTGAACCTTGTACTCAAGAAAAGCATAATAGCAACTGAAAAGAGTTACCATATGAATGGCATTTCAGCCCCATTTTGACCCGAAGTTAATGGTTAAAGTTCGAGTTGATCAAATTAAATGGACCATCTCAACGCCAAAACACATCGTTTGTGTAACAACTGAAGAGTTGGTTGATCAAACTGACATCATCAGAGTCCAAACTGAAAATCTACTCTTTTTACCTACTCGAGGTTCAGATACATTTTGAAATTGAGAAATTTCTAATAGAGCGGGTAACAATTAGCTGTACCGTCACAGACTCCATTGATTTCACTTCATAAATGTAGACAGTTGAGAGTTAAAAAGCACGATCATTTATTCTATTTCGTGACAACTTTTGCAGTGTTCATAACCATTCTTCTGCTCTACCAAACACTTTCTTAAATCTTATTTTTCCTTTCTTCGACTGTCTCCTGCATGGATTGGTGGTCTAAGCTTCTTCTCTCAGCTCTTTTCATTCTTTCTGCCGCCACTGATGAGTGCAAAGCAGACTCTATAGTCACTGGCAGCGTCTTCTGTGATCAATGCAAAGATGGCTACGTATCTCTCTTTGACTACCCTATTCAAGGTAAGAATATGATCGTCAAACAATGATCAGTAAAAAGAGCTTTTGTTCTGATCTTTTACCTTATTTTCTTGCTTCAGGAGTGAAGGTTGAAATGGCCTGTTCTAATGGGCAGATCACAACTTCAAGGGAAGAGATCACAGGTTGGTTTGGGAACTATGTAATGAGGTTCGATGGGCAGCCAGATTTGAGCAACTGTTATGTTCATGTCTCGAGTAATGATCAGAGCTCAAATGGCTGTGTTGGATCAGCTGGTCCTGCACAAAAACTGAGACTAACGTACCAGTTGTTTGATATGCAGTTTTATACTGCTGATGTTCTTCTATCTCAGCCTGCTCAGCCTATGTCATTTTGTCCAAGGTCCACAACTCCTGTGTTACCACCCCCTGTAAGGTCGCCTGAAATCTCGCCGCCGGCCAAACCTTATCCACCTTTCAGGCTTCCACCATTGCCACCGCTGCCACCACTGCCACCACTGCCACCAATGCCTTCCCTTGAAGCTTCAGTATGCACATACCAGTAAGTTTGATGCTAAAGGTTCGATCTTTTTATCATTGTCACTGCACTAAACCTCATTTATGGTACCATTTAAGCCATTAATCACAGGTAAGTTAGTGGCTGGTAGGATAGTAACTAAATTCACTTACAAGTATGCATCTGAGACCTGATACTGCTGTTTTGCGGAATGGAAAAGAGAATAATAAGAGAAATGATCTACTTTTAACTTGGTAATAGATAACAAGGCTTAGTGATTTATCTATTTTAAAAAAAAATTTAAATTTATTAAAACAATTCTTTATAATTTTTATCATGTTAAAAAATCTCTTTTCTTGTAATTATGTTAACAAATTACTATGAAATCAATAATTCATATAAATCAAATAAATACTATTGACCTAATAATTTAATATCGTTCTATTAAATTAATTAAATTCGATTTAAATTATTTTAAATTCTTAATTTAAATTAAATTTAATTAATTTTTAATATTTAAAAAATTAAAATTAATTAAATTACAAAAGAAAAAATTGACGTAGAAATAAAAATAACTTTCGAAATGAAGCAGACTGAACAAGAACAAGAGGCATTTGCCGAAAAAAATCTTGATTAGGCTTATTTGAATTCACATGTTTCGAAAGTTGTTTCTCGATCTAAATTGAAACCGCATTCTTAAGAATAATTAGGATAGTTTTTTAAATTCACAAACAATGTCATTTACTTAATAAATCCACAACTAACAAGAACATGAAATCCATCAGGAATTGGAGTGCACCGGAGTACAGATGTTATTGGAAGACACTGAATCCTGATATGAAGGTAGCTTTTGTTTTTGGTTACTTTGCTGCTAGAAGATATGGTACAGACATTACATTGTGGCAAGCTCTTCAAGGAAGAGGTGACCCTTACAGGACTCTCCTCCGGGAAGCAACAACTGCACTTCTCAACTCTTACAACAATCTCCAATTCTCTTACAACTCCATTGATGTTGTTACACACATGAATCAAGCATTAATAGGATCCTCCACAAGCGTCCTCCTCACAGCTCTGAGGTTCCTCAGGGCCAATTCAGGTTCTTCCAATGTTACCTGCAAGTTTACTGCTTGCATAAACTGATTCAATGGCTTTTCTTTTCCGATTTGAATATGAGTTTATTACTTACAGATGAACTTGTTGGAGAAATAAAACGTTATTGGCAATATCTGATCTTTGTATGAATGGCCTTTCTTTAGTATTCTGGTTCTGCAAAATGTTCTGATCTTTGTATGAATGGCCTTTCTTTAGTATTCTGGTTCTAAAATGTTCTCCTGAACTTGCTGGTTCGTGCAAATCAGGTCTAGTGTTCTATGTTAGCTTTTGGTAAGAAACTTTGAGGAAAAGAAAAGATGGTGAACTTCCAAGCATTCACATAAATAAGAAGAAACCATTAACGATATATAACGAGCTTCGCATTGAACAATCTGATAAGGTATGTATGCACACTCAATTGATCGAACATTCACAACTAGAAAGTGATTTTATTTCTACTCGATATGACACTAATCATTAATGATAGACAACAAGCTTTGCATTGAACAAGTTGATTATCAGGCATACAAGGTACGTAGACACACTCAATTGATCGAACATTCACAACTAGAAAGTGATTTTATTTCTAATAGATATGACACTAACCATTAATGATATATGATGAGCTTTGCATATAACAAGTTGATTATCAGCACAAAAGGTACTCAAAACATACTCAATTGATCAGATTCATAACTAGAAAGTGTTTTTTTCCTAACCATTAAATATATATAATGAGTTTGGTGTAGAACAAGTTGATTATCAGATTTTAGAAATAACTTCTCTATTAGTTAAGAATAAGGTTACGTACACTGGACCTCTTTAAACTTTGCGTTTTAGCAAAATTTTTATTAAGTTGTTGTTGTTATAAGTTAATTATCAGGCACAGAAAGTACTTATGCACACTCAATTGATCGAACATTTATAATTAGAAAGTGAATTTTCTTTTCTAAAGGATATGACACTAACCATTGAATTCCAGATGTTGGTAAAAGGAAATAGACATGGTATGAATGTATGTACTTGTCTTGAGCTTTTAACAGATATCTTTTGATCCTCTTCAGGACATAAACTACTAGAAATGGACGGAACAAGGCACCTTAAAAGCCATGAAATTGCTTTAGTAATGCTCGAGATGTAATACGTAGAACAGACCTCCTTACGTATTTAGGATCGGTCATGAAAGGATTAAAAACAAAAAATGCAGAATACCTAATTTCAATTCTATCTTTGATTATGACCTTTCTATAGTTTTTTTAATACGCGAGCTCTGTTAACGGGTTAGAGATTTCTTATGCTCGCGATTGACATAAGCAACTGCAGGGGCTTTTAACCTATTTATATAACTTCCATATCGAGCTTCTCTATCACAAGGCCAATATAAACCAGGTCTACACTAAAAAGGATCTATTTTTTACTCGGATTTCAACTCATTGATTTAGATCATTTATTGGATCGCTTTATCATCTTTATATGGATCAAATTACATAACTTAACCTATAATTTATTAAAAACCAAATTATAATTAATAATTGTCCACTGTATGATAAATTGACAAAATTGTTCTTAAGGGTAAAAATGTCTTTCATGAAAGCCTTGACTTGGTTACGTATAAACCAATTTCTGATTTTTTTTCCATTTTTAGAATATTATTCTAACAAGTCATGTTCGAGTATGCATAAGGTTAAGAGGAGATGAGGACTGTCTTAAGATGAGAGTCCTTTTGCTTCATGACAAAGAGCATCTTCATATAGAATCCCATAATCTTGTGAAGAGTTTGTTCTGAAACAGAACAGTAGATTACATGTTAACAATTGGCAAACCATAGGCAATTCTAGAGATGTTGACACAGTCAATTGTTGAGGTTGAAGGGACAAATCAATACTCTCAACCAATCTTATCTTGTGTATAATACATAAATGAATCTTTGGTAAAGGACAAGGGTTTCTTCTAATTTTTAGAATTCTCAAACAAAATTTTTGAAAATTTCAATTTTTCTGAACAACTTTTTTTTTTAAGACTTTCGTTAAAAACATTGATAAAATACATGACATAAAATTATAATCATCTACGGAGTCTAGTTTAGTTAATTCAAGTCAAATTTAAGAATTAGGTTAAGTTTTTATGTTAGTAATATCAATGTTTTAAAACCGAACCAGTTCGACCAATTTAATATATAGTAAAAATCTTGAATGACTAATTTGTGTCTAGTTTTTAATTTTTTGGTTTAATTTAATTTATTCAAAATCGATCAGTTTATTAATTAATCAATCTTTTTTTGTAAACTAATCAATTTTTATGAACTAAAATAAACTGATTAATTTTTATTTAATAGTTTCATTTTTCAAATAAACTTTAAATTTTTCGATATGTAAGGATAGATTTCTTCAATCATTTTTCAAATTCGTAAATGTTATTCAATCTTTTACCGATTTTATGAAGATTTAATATCGATTAAACCTTTTAAATCTTAAACTTTTTGTCCTATCAGTTTAATTTCTGATCCGATTTTGAAAACATTGAGTAATATTTGATTAATGTGTATGTTATTTTTATGACACGTGTCTTATTGTTATTTTTAATAAAAGTCTAAGATAATGAGTTACTTTGGAAAATTCCTTATAGTTTTCAATTTTCTAGAAAAAAAACTCTTCGTTTAGAGTTTTGTTAAAAAATAATGATAAACATATGTAGCATAAATATTATATGTACACTAATTAAATGTTATCAACACGAATTTTTTTAAAAACGGAAAAATCCACATTCTCTATCTTTTGAATACACATTGAATAAACCGTTGTACATTTTACTAATAAATTCTACTAGTTTTTTTTTTTTATTGCCTACGAGGTATCTTAGGCGGGTCTCAACTATAAGAAGGCCCTTTAAGCCATCCACACCTATACTAATCCCTGCTCAAGCCAAGTAAGTCCCTTGTGAGAGGAAAAGCTCTAACCTTAAATTTTAAACGACTGCATATATGAGGAAAAATTGAACCCGCGTCTTCACTAAAGCTACGAGAGTCCCTTACGAACTTACCTATGCCCGGAGGTTCTACTAGTAAATTCTAATTCTTGTGTTTAGATGTTAGTGCTAGTCCTCTCTGTATAACTCTTGTTCTCATCTTTTTACACAAACCAAAATCCACTACAGAACTTGCAAATTTGGAATTACAAATGGCTACCTACAATCCCTCTAATCCTTCACTTTTCTCATTGCTTATCTTCATTTTCCTAACCATAACAAGCCATGCTCTGAACATTAGAGAAGCAAGCATCAATGATCTCCAGCTTGCTTTTAACCAAAAACACCTCACTTCAAGGAAGCTTGTTAAGTTCTACATTGGAGAAATCCAGAAACTCAATCCAGTTCTTAATGGGATCATTGAAATAAACCCTGACGCACTCGATCAAGCCGATAAAGCCGATAACAAGCGCAGGGAATCCGAATCAGGTTCGCTTAGCGGGTTGCATGGCATTCCTTTCCTGCTCAAGGATAATATAGCAACCAAGGATAGGCTGAACACAACTTCTGGCTCTTTTGCACTACTCAGATCAATCGTACCTAGAGATGCAGGTGTAGTAACGAAGTTGAGAAAAGCTGGAGCCATCATTTTGGGGAAGGCTAGCATGACTGAGTGGGCAGCTTTTAGATCACTTACACTACCTAATGGATTTAGTGCCAGAGGCGGGCAAGGAAAGGTGAATCGGAGAGGAATGCGATTTATCGAAAACAGCTCTCTACTAATTAGAGATGAATATTAAAAAATATCAAAAAAAATAACAAAATAAAGTCTAGTTAAAATGATAAAGCTGACATCAACGTTTCTGATGATTTGTTTTTGCAGAATCCTTATGTGCTGTCTGCAGATCCTTGTGGATCAAGCAGTGGTTCAGCAATATCTGTGGCAGCAAACATGGTTGCAGTATCTCTAGGAACTGAGACCGATGGCTCCATTTTATGTCCTTCAAATGCAAACTCAGTGGTGGGTATAAAACCAACAGTAGGTCTCACCAGCCGGGCTGGAGTCATTCCAATTTCTCCAAGGCAGGACACCGTAGGGTAGGTTAATGCACATATTTTAGGGTAAAATTAGAAAATTTCTTTAATTTAACCACTAAGCTTTTTTCTTTAATCAAAGTAAGCTTGATTTCCATATAAGCTTTTTCAATTAGATTAATTATTGTTGATTCTAATCAATTCATGTCTTTCCTTGGCTCTTCACGAGACAGGCCCATCTGCAGAACGGTAGCAGATGCTGTTATTGTTCTTGATGCCATTGTAGGTGTTGATGAACATGATCCTGCAACAGTAAAAGCTTCAAAGTACATACCATATGGTAGCTACAAGCAGTTTCTCAAGCCTCATGGGCTCAAGTTGAAAAGGCTTGGAATTGTAAGGAATCCATTCTTGACTTTAGCCAGTAAATCAGAAGTTCAAGCGTTTGAATATCATATCCAGACATTAAGGTACTGATGCAAATGAGTCTTAATTCAATAACTAGCTAGTCAGTTCAGGCAGATATGTGTATTTACCAGAAATTTTATAAATGTGAGACAATTTTTCTGCGCAAATGGAGGCAACAAGGTGCAGTTCTAGTAGACAACTTGGAAATAGCAGACATTAATGTCATCTTGAACTCCACTGCTAGTGGTGAAGACATAGCATTGTTGGCCGAGTTTAAAATCTCGTTGAATGCTTATCTAGACGAGTTGATCGATTCCCCAGTCCGAACCTTGGCAGACACTATAGCTTTCAACAAAAAATTTGCAGATTTGGTGAGTTCTAAAAGTAGATTTCTATCTAGTACATGGACTGGAAGCGAAGCTTATTCTGCAGAATTAGCATCCACTTATAATTCAATGATTCATGCAGGAGAAGATAAATCAATTTGGCCAAGAAATTTTCCTGGCAGCTCAATCGACAAATGGAATTGGCAACAAAGAGAGATCAGCAATTTCAAATTTAGCAAGATTGACAAGCGATGGAATTCAGAAGTTGATGCGGGACTATAAGTTGGATGCATTCGTCACTTCAGGTCCAAGCATTTCTCCTGTTCTTGCAATCGGAGGATTTCCAGGGATTAATGTTCCTGCAGGTTATGATTCTGATGGTGTGCCTTTTGGCATAAACTTTGGAGGACTAAAGGGTACAGAACCAAAGCTTATTCAGATTGCATATGGATTTGAGCAAGCTACTATGATCAGAAAGCCTCCTACATTCAGAGCTTGAATAGGAAAAAATCAGAATTATTTCTGCAACTAGTGATCTTTAAAATCTATCATAGAAATTCTCATATACCAGTATATGATCTTCTCGTCTTCTAATCTATCATAATCTGTCAAAACTGAGCTGAAATTAATTATCATTCTCATCATCCAAATTCTGAATTATTCCAAAAACCAGAAGCAAATTAATGTAATACTTTCCCTTGAAAAGTTCAGAAAGAAAGATCAGAATTTTTGCAAATTAATTAAACATTTGGATTCCCATAGTGTTCTTCAAGAGTTCAAGGCATGTTTTTTTTCATAAATTATGCATCCTCTTTGACCTATTACCATTCCTAATTTTGCGCCATCAAAATGGGGGATGCAACTTGCAGGGCACTTTCTTGCAACATATGATAAAGTTCTGTTACAGCTAGAACAGAAAAGTTACTGGCATCTTACAGATTGGGAATGGCAACAACTATTAGTGATTTTTTCCTAATTACATGTAAAAGTAAAATAATTAGAGGCCATAATGTCACTATTCCAAGCTTGAGTTAGATCACAGGTTTATGTGGTTAAGAATATGTTGAAAATGTGACGGGCCGATACAAGGAGGAGTACATGAGAGAGGGAGAGTGCATTGGACTTGATGTTAGGAGGCCTACTACCAAAATGCCCTAAAGAATCTTAGTTTGACTCCTTTTTGGTTTATAAGTCCTTCTCTTCTTCTTCTCCTTTCCAATATGAGATTTCTCCCATTTTAATATTCCAACACTCCCCTTCAAGTCCAACTAGTTTGGTCAGTTGTGACTTGCCTTCATTTTTTTCTTCTTTCTTTTTGGGTTTTTTTTTAAAAACCTTTTTTGTGTCTGGGCTTGTGTTCATTTGGAATCTTAGGAGCCAACAGGTTTATGTCTGAGCTTGTACTCTTGTTGAACCTCAGAGGCCACAGGTCTATGATGCCTGGGTCTTCTTCACTGAGCCTTCTTCATTAGACTTCAGGTATTGGGCCGCAGGACTTGTCTAGTCTATGATGCCTGGGTTTTTCTCATTGAGCTTTCTTTGTTGGGCTTCAGGTATTAGGCCGCAGGACTTGCTTGAATTTATAAAGCCCAATCTGCCAGGATTCTAAGGATCTTGATGGGCCGAAACAAAGTCATTGGGCTCTAATACCATGTTAAAAATGTGACGAGTCCAATACAAGGAAGAGTGCATGAGAGAGGGAGAGTGCATTTGGCTTGATGTTAGGAGGCCCACTACTAAAATGCCCTAAGGCATTTTAATTTGACTCCTTTTTGGCTTATAAGTCCTTCTCTTCTTTTTCTCTTTTTCAATATGAGATTTCTGCCATTCTAATATTCGAACAGAATACAAGGAGTACTATGAATTATATCTTCCCTGCATGTGGAATATCTTCCCACCATGAAAACTTTGGACCACATAAACCTTTAATTGTTCATCAATTGTATATAGTACTTTCCTACGAATCCCTCCTTTAAACAAAATCAATCTAGTACGAGTACCATGAAAATTTCGGACCACATAAACCTTTTACTTCTTCATCAATCAGAGTCTGTCAGTACTTCTTGTGGATCCCTCCTTAAAACAAAAGCATCTGGTCAGGATGAGATGGTGATTAGTTCTTAGATAGGGTTACAATAATAGAGTTTTTGATTATTTAAGTTTGAAGAATCATGTATTCTTATCTTTCTTCATTTGAATACATCGGTCTTGTTCTGCTTCTCTTTTAAATAACTTCAAATATGAGTTTCTCATTGCTTATCTTCATTTTCCTAACCGCAACAAGCCATGCTCTGAACATTAGAGAAGCAAGCATCAATGATCTCCAGCTTGCTTTTAACCAAAAACAGCTCACTTCAAGGAAGCTTGTTGAGTTCTACATAGGAGAAATCCAGAAACTCAATCCAGTTCTTAACGGGGTCATTGAAATAAACCCTGACGCCCTCAATCAAGCCGATAAAGCCGATCACGAGCGCAAGGAATCCGAATCAGGTTCGCTTAGCAGGTTACATGGAATTCCTTTCCTGCTCAAGGATAATATAGCAACTAAGGATAGGCTGAACACAACTGCTGGCTCTTTTGCACTGCTCAGATCAATCGTACCTAGAGATGCAGGTGTAGTAACGAAGTTGAGAAAAGTTGGAGCCATCATTTTGGGGAAGGCGAGCATGACTGAGTGGGCAGCTTTTAGATCGTTTATAATGCCTAATGGATTTAGTCCCAGAGGAGGTCAAGGAAAGGTGAATTGGAGAGGAACAGTGGAATGTGTGACTTGTCAGAACAGCTTCTCTTCTAATTAGAGATAACCTTCTTATCTCAGCAGAATTTTTACTAAATTCTTAATAGATCTAAAGCTATAAAAAAATAACAAAATAAAGTCTAGTTAAATGATAAAGCTGACATCGACGTTTCTGATTATTTGTTCTTTGCAGAATCCTTATGTGCTGTCTGCAGGTCCATGTGGATCAAGCAGTGGTTCAGCAATATCTGTGGCAGCAAACATGGTTGCAGTATCGTTAGGAACTGAGACCGATGGCTCCATTTTATGTCCTTCAAATTCAAACTCAGTAGTGGGTATAAAGCCAACAGTAGGTCTCACCAGCCGAGCTGGAGTTATTCCAATTTCTCTAAGACAGGACACTGTCGGGTAGGTTAAGGGCCTAAGGCACATATTTTAGGGTAAAATTATAAATTTTCTTTAATTTAACCACTAAGCTTTTTTCTTTAATCAAATTAAGCTTGATTTCCATATAAGCTTTTGAATTAGATTATTCATTGTTGATTCTAATCAATTCATGTCCCACTTTTTCCTTGGCTCTTCACGAGACAGGCCCATCTGCAGAACGGTAGCAGATGCTGTTATTGTTCTTGATGCCATTGTAG
>JANIIA010000191.1:69966062-69985944 GCA_027478495.1 Erythroxylum alaternifolium
TGTTCTACGATTCAAGAGTTGGACTCCGGTACGGGATCCAACAGTTGGGATCCGGTCTCCGGGTCGGGTCCTAACAAAAACTATGAAATATCAAGCAAAACTCATTAAATATGGGTGTGTAATTATAGTCAAATAAGCATTTATCAATATATGTAGTGCTCCATGCATGTAAGATTCAATGTATAACTTCACTCCCTTCTAGTTAGCCCTTTATAAGTGAAAATTAAAGTGGTTATGATTCTTTCCCATCTTTGTATTCTGTCTTAATGCAAAAGATTGTTTAGTTTTGCCATCTTAGTTTATAATGATGCCTTCTATTAACAAGTTTGGTAATATTCTTTTTCCATCATTATTTATCTTAAAAGATTGAATTATATGAAAAATTAAATACAAAACGTTACTCAAATTCACTTTAATATAGTGTATTGCTAGATGTTGATGTCAATTAATAGATTAAATTTTTTAGTTAGAAAAGTAAAGATAAATTGGAAGAGTTTAATTACAATTTATATATACTATCAATATATTTAGAAATTTGTTGCAATACACACAAAGAATGATTGAAAAGAGAAAATTGTAATTTAATCAGTTATACTTGATTGTAAAGTTTGATAAATCTTAAGGTTCAATATCAGATATTTGTTTGCTATGACCAATATTAAGTATTAAGTTATGTTAAAACATAATTGGTATTTAATAATAAATAATTTTATTTATGATTCAAACCAAATCAAAACTAAAATAAATTAGGCATAAAGTGCATTTTGAACCTCAATCTATTTATCATAATACAACTTAAACTTTAACATTTTAAAGTGTTCAATTTGAACTTTACTTTTTCAAAATGTTCAAAACAAACTCCAAATGAATGAAAAAATTAATGAAATTAAACTTTCATCAGCTTAGTGCCATGTTAACATTGACGTGATATTATTTGTTTATTTTTTTAAAAATTTGATAGTGCACCCCATAACCACTTTTATGCCACGTGGATTATGGAGCGCACTATTATATTGCAAAATCCCTTAATTTTCAAATCAATAGACCCTAATTTATGAATTTAAGGATTTGATTAAATCCCTAATTGAATCAATGTTGCTCCCTACCTCAGTTTTTCTTACTTGCACTGCACAAAATTATTTGTCAAAAATTTGATCACCCATTTTAACCTCACATCCAAGATTTTGAATGGTAATGTTCAAGTATCTTTATACATAAGCCATTTTGATACAACTTAAATCCTTTTTGTATAGAAAAACCAATCATATAAGTCACTTAAACATCAATACTAATGAGTCTAATACGGAGGACTAAGATGGATAAGAAGGTGTTACAAGAATACATTTTATATTTTATAGTAATCTTAGTGTACAAAAATCTACCAAGATGCGGTTTTAGAAAGAATCAAGTGTCTAAGTGATCTGGTTACCTAATTGTTGCTCTAACCAACACAGATTTGTATATTGTTGCACTAATTTTGGACGAGTTGATGTTGCATTTTACTTAGGAGCAACAACCACTTCTATGATGTGTCTGACATTCTTGTTTCAACTTCAAAATTTGATGTAATTGGTGCGAGAGAGAAAACTTGGTGTAATTGGTGCAAGATGTAAGAGGGAGAACCCAGAGTAGGCAAGCAGTGTAAGAGGGAGAAGCTAAGAGGAAGCAAGGACATAAGAAAAGCTAGACGGAGTAGTGCTAATTCAATTAGGGATTTGATCAAATCCCTGAATTTAGAAATTAGGTTTCGTTGATTAAGGAATATAAGAATTTTAAATTTTATAATAGGCCCCACTAATAACGTGGAATACATATGGTAGTTTGGCTCCACTATTAAATTTTAAAAATAAAATACTAACATGGTACTAAACTGATGGAAGTTTAACCTCGTTAAATTTTTTGTTTACTTAGGGTCTATTTTAACTATTTTAAATATGTCAAGGTTTTTCTTAAAATGAACGCTCTAAAGCATTAAGATTCTAGTTATATTCTAATGAAAATATTGATGTTCAAAATATATTTTATGCCAAATAAATTATTAAAAGGTTTAAAATCATATTATATATAGGTGTAGGCTTAACTAAAGTTGTGAATACTATACTAGAGTTGATATCGATTTTGGGTGTAGTATGATCTATAACTAGCATTGATCAATGTTATATATCATTTTGGATAATTTCTTAAAATTATAAAATAGTCCCTCAATTTTATATAATTAAAATTTTATCTCTTATTATGAAATTTATCTTTTAAAATATAAATTTTTAAAAAATTCTTTTATATAGAAGGCATGGGTCTTTCTTATAGTTTAAGAAACTTTAAAGAACGCCTTAATCTTTAAAATTTTCAAAGAAGCTTTTTGTGGAATTTAATTTTCTAAAAAAGGTTGTTCTTTTTTAATATTTTTTAAAAACAAAAACATACATTATATGAATATCATACGTGGATTAATAAAATATTGTTGACATGATGACCAAACTTAACCCTTAAATCTTATAAAAATTAATAATTTAGTATAGTTATCTTAATATATTTGTTTGAGTTAGGTTTAATTCATAAGAACTAGGTTTAAGAGCCAAGTTGGATAGTTATGACAATATTATTTGATTGGTCGATATGTAATATTCATGTCACATATGTTTTGTTGTTATTTTTAGCAAAAGTCTACAAGAAAGATTTTTTCTAAAAATTGATAACTATAAGGTTTTTTTTTTGAAAACTTTAAAGATTGGACATTTTTCTGAAAGTTAGTCAAATTGTGAAAAAGCTTGATGTCTTTTACCTAATTCTTTTAGGGGCCTTAACATTAACATATTGAATTATTATATAACATCAACAGTTTATAATCGTCCCAAGCTTATTTAGTTATAAATTTTCTCCCAAAATCTTAACTTATGATAGTTAACTACAACTTGTCCACTAGTTTTTACTTGTCATAAGAACAAAAAATGAAACAAAATAAAAGATTCTATAAATAAGAAGATAAGAGTACTATAGAGTGGATCCAATACTAAACTTCTTCAAGCTCTCTTCAATACTCTTTCTGATTAAAAGTATTTTGTATTCTTTAGTTCAAAAGTTAGACCCCACCATTACTTTCCTATGTGAAAAAATTGCCTTATATTATCCTGATAACAAGTTTCATTACCACAATGGAGATAATTGCATTGTCATTGTTGACTACTCCGCTTCCTCTCTAATTAATTCCTTTCCTTTTATCTATCCTTTTCCTCTCTAAGTTTTTGTTGACTTTTATGGCGCTGAGCCAAAAATTGAAACATCTTTATGTTTTATATGTTACTTAAGGAAAAAATTAGAACCTCTTTATTAATTTAAATTTGAGACTTTATGGTTTATTATTTATTTATAGAATTGCTGTTGAAGTTGGGAGACTTGTGTGGAGATTTAATAATTTTTCCATTTGTTAATTAAGGATTTGGATGTTCTAGTGTGAGTAACTTTCAATAACGTTTTATCTAATCTCATTAAAGTGTACAATCGAACAATTAAGCCAGAAAGGTCTTTAAAGATTAGAGCTTTTCTACCTTAGGATATAAAAATTCTCCTTCTTCTCCTCCTCCTCGACCATCATCTCTCATCGACTTGTCCAAATCATCATAATCCTTATTATTCAAGGGGTTTCTATTTTATGTTTTTCTTATAATATCTACCAATGTTTACTTTATTAAACAATATAGTTCAAATTGTTCGGTACAATCTGATATCATAATCTAGTATAACATATCAAGAGAGCCTCTCTAAACAAGAAGGAGCAAAGTGACAATAGGAAAGTTGATGATTCATTAAGGTCTACTAATATAGTGTAGAGTAAGGACTTGGATTACAGCAAAAAAGACATGCTCTGTGTTTCAACTGGATTTGAAAAATTAAGTTTAGCTGTAACACCTACATACCCCCTGGGAGGATATATGAATGCCACACAAAATAGCACAAACAAATCAAAGCACAAATCAAAGCATACAAAAACTTCCAGTAAACAATTCAGACAAACATACATTAAATTACATAGTACGTAACACAAACTCACTGAAAAATCTAGACTAAACTGAAGTATTGTTGTTACAAACTTACAAACAAAGTCACATATACATATCATATTCAAGCCCAAGAGTCAAACCAAATATTTTACATTATTTTCAAACCAACACTCAGACTTCATTAGCTATTGCGGTTGTCTTGTCCCAGTCTTTATAAACGTCGCTCAGAACCTACATGGAGCAAATCCACCGTGCTAAGCATATAGCGTAGTAAGTAATAACTAAACTATGCATAATTTGACAATTAATCATATTGAATCAAGTTATAGTACAAGCAGATATTAAATTTCAGAATAGTTGCTTAAGTGACAGAACTGAGCATCAAAGAAGGCACAATCCTTTCAGTTTAAAACATCATCTTGTTGATTTCTAAATCCAACATATATCAAATACATAATCAGATGACTGCTAATCCATCAATAGAAGTGGGTAATGGGACTTATACAGAAGATACCATAATTAGTATCATATCACAGAAGAGACTTATGTCTCAATAACAGAAGACACCGAATTGTCAATAACAGAAGACACCGAAGTGTCGATAACAGAAGATACCGAAGTGTCAAACACTGAAGTGTCACAGAAGCAGCTGCAAACCCTTCTAGGCATGCCTATTTGCCCACAACTAGGATTGAACAGTTTAAAAACAAAACAAGGTCATTTCAGAAATTTCATATGCAAAGCAAGTAGGCAATCATATTCATAATCAAATAGCACTTCCAATGATATAAACATGCATCAAACGCCTCGGACACTCATTATCCAAAATTCAGAACACAAGCAGCATACGTCAAATTCAATTCAGACATAAACAAAACAAATCAAGGTGAGACCATCTTAGGTTACTCACAAAAGGTACCATCTAAATTACTTACAAAATCTCCCTTATTGCTTATTGCCTCGACGTCTCGGTAATATCTGGAATCGGTCGCTCGATGGGTTCCTTTAAAATATTTAATATAAACACATATCATTATTGTGCATAATTATAAACTCAATTATGCACATGCATGTATACTGAATATGTATGATGCATGTTTATGAAAAATTCCGGGTTTCTTATCCTTAATCTTGTCACATTCTCAATCATGCGAAATCATACTCAATTTCTCAATCCAGATTTATTTCACAACCAACTTTCGGGTCCACTTTGTTCAATTATTAACATTAGATAAGTAAGGTAACTAGGTAATATTTCCTTCTAGAAAGTTGTCCCTCTCTGTCTTAGGTTTCCAATGATACCAAGTTCATCCAATTTGACTCAGTATACTGAAAGTTATGCCCAAAAGAATTTAGACTGTTTTTAAGCTTCAACAGAATTCTTATCTCAACTTACAATCAGATTCTAAAATTCCTAGAGGCAGAATTAGAATTCTATCACTTCAGACAATTTGTATCCTTATGAATCTAGTTTAATTCAAAACAAGAATCAATCCATCTAGAAAACTACAGGTCAAGATATAATCAGAATACTGAAGTATGTTCAGTAAAACCATCCCAGTTATCATACTTCAGTACAGACATATTTCCAACTTAAATTATTCAATCAATCTATTTCATAAAGTCCTAATTTTTGGTGTAGATGAAGATTAATGTCTTAAGAGTCCATTGGTTTAATTCCCATGCCAATTGAATGTCTGGCGAAGAAGTTATAATCAAAAAAATGAAGGATGTTCAAAATTGTCAAACAGCATTGTGCACTACCTTTTTTTTCCAACTTCTTCCAGCTCTTTCCAAAACAAACCTTCGGGTCAATGTTACACGGTCATTTTAACAATGAAAATGACAGATTTAGGCCAAACATTCTTCTAAATATTTGTTCCTTTATCTCTTAAGTTTCTACTGACACTAATTTTATTCAATTTGTTCAGTATCTTGAAAATTATCCCTAAATGACTACAGACTGTTCACAAATAGTGACAGATTCCAGATACTCAACTTCAAGCCAACTTTTGAGATACTTAGTGACAGAAATCAACTTCGAAGCCTTCATGAAAGTTTTAGATATAAGTTTATAGTTTAATAAGAATTTAAATTCATCTAATTTAGATACCTACAGAGCAAGATATAGCTAAAATACCAAAACCTTACTCATCCGAACCAGTTTCCAGCATGTATCAAACCTCAATTCTCTCCCTACATAAAGTTACATGACCTACTTCTTGATGAAATAACTTACAGAGATGACGATACAAGCTTTAGTAAAGGTCCAGAAGTTGAGAGGGGGAGTAGGAGGATGAAATTTCGGTGGAGAGAAGAGACTAAAATGAAGACTTGCTCTAGCAGAATTATCTTTGACTGATGTACTCACACAGCTATCCACCATATAAACATCTCAAAGTTTAAGTCTTTATTTGTGTGGGAGTAGTTATAAATGAATTAAAATTTAATAAAATATAATTGAAAGACTTATTTGATAGTTAAATAATACTATAAGAGGGTAAATATTATTTTTCAAAATATAAAAACATCAAACGTCATAAGATTCGATTAATTAATGTATGATATTATTTTGGTAGTAGGCAAGATGCTCATTGTTTTTCAACAAAAGATGCTTGAATTAAAAAACTATATAGTTGAATTATAAACAAAAGGTAAGATTGAGGAATGTTCTTTAGTTTATACTTCAGTCCTTTTCTTTGTAGAAATCTAATGAGAATATGGTAGGACATAGAACAGCACTATCCTCCCACTAACGAAAATGACTCTTCTATGAATCGCCGACCTATTACCATCCCTAATTTCACTCCACCAAAATGGAGGGATGCAACTTGCAGGGCACTTTCTTTCAGCATATGATGATGTTCTATTACAGCTAGAACAGAAAAGTTACCGGCATCTTACAGATTGGGAATGGCAGACAACTAATAGCGATTTTTTTCTATTCACATGTAAAAGTAAAATCATTAAGAGGCCGTAATGTCACTATTCCATGCTTGAGTTTAGTCCATCATGATTTCTTTTCCTGAGAACGTTTTCTCCAATAACAAAAAACTATATTAATGTCCTAATCTTGCCTGGAATAGAGAAACAATGTTTTGTTAATTAAAGCTTAAGTGTTCCAAGTCACGATGTTCCATTTTCTGATCTACAATTTCCTTTGCGGTTCTGATAAACACAAACCAGAGGTGTGTTTCACGACTTTGGAGCCTGATTTTCAGTTTTTTCATATATTAAGTTGCAAGTTTTGGACGTCGCATAGTTAAGCTTTTCAGTCATTTTCATTCACAACGAGCATGCCAAATCAACTTTGCCCACATAACCCTCCAAAAGTCTTGAGGATTACGTAATGTTGAAACTGTTTTCACTCCAAAGAAACAAACAATAGATCAAAAGCTCAGAGCACAGAGACATGGCAAAAGCAAAACTATATCTATGGCTAGCTCTCTTGGTCTTTTTATTAGAGGCAAGCAAGCCACAAGCTCAGGATTCAGGCAACCTGAAGTGGGTAAAGAGAGTTGTGACTGAGAAAGAGACTATAACCAATCTGCAGTTCTACTTCCACGACATATTAGGTGGCAGCAACCCCACAGCAAAGAGGGTGGCTCAAGCCAACGAGACCAACCAATCGCCAACAAACTTTGGAGCTATAACAATGGTGGACGATCCATTAACTGAGGAGCCAGACTTGAGCTCAAAGTTGATTGGAAGAGCTCAAGGGTTGTATGGTTCATCAGGGCAGAGTGAAATGTCCTTGATCATGGTGATGAGCTTTTCATTGTTGGATGGAATCTACAAGGGTAGCTCTTTTGTTGTTCTTGGCAGGAACTTAGCTATGAGTCCACAGAGAGAGATACCAATCGTTGGTGGTACAGGACTTTTCAGGATGGCTCGAGGGTATGCAGTTGCTCAATCTTATTCTGTTGATCCTAACGTAGCTGTTGTTAGTTATAATGTTACTATTTCAGTGGATGGAAACCAAACTGTTCCTGCAGATAACAACAAGAACTCAGATGTTAATTCAAGTGGATCCACCACTGTAATGTTTCTAAATCATGCATCAGTAGCCATTTTTGCTGTGTTGGTGATGATTTGGTGGAGTTCAGGTGTATAATTTTGGTTTGGCATGGTATGGTTGACCTTTTAAAGTATGTTTCTGCATAATAATATGCTCCTTCTTGGTGGGATTTGCTATGGTTGTTCACCAACTCCATTTTCTGAAGGGGAAAAGTTGGACATGTTTACCTAAATTTTGTTCTTTAGTACAGCTTTGAACATTCTTATTAGGTTCAATTTGCTAACCCAACTCTTACTACTGACTCAATTCCTGATATATATATGATACTGAATTCCTTCATGTAAATTTTTATTGTTTCCCTATTTATTTGCATTTTTCAAATTAAGGAATTTTTGTTATCATGACATTTCTTAGGTTAAAGGGTCTTTTTTAACCTATTTAGGGCAAAAGACATAAACATATGCTATAGTTTAAGAAATTTTAGAAAAAGCTTTTTGATCTATAAAATTCTCAAAAAATTATTTTAGTTTTTAAGTTTCTAGAAAAATCTCCTCTCTTAAATTTTGGTTAAAAAAAATAACGAAGAAAACTCAATATAAAATCAAAAGTGAACTAATCACAAGTCATTAATATGATAATTCAATTCAACTCTTAATTCTGACTTAAATTAATTAAATTTGACTTAAATTAATAATTTAAGATAATTATTAATTTGATACAAATATAATTAGTTCAGTCAAGTTTAAGAACTAGGTTGAATCGTCATGTAAATATTATTTAATTAGTTCATAATTAATGATTCAAACTGTATATATTTCGTCGATAATTTTACCAACGTTTAAGATAAGAGATTTAAAAAATATGAAAATTAGAAGAATTTTTTAAAACAAATTTAATAGCTTTAATTTCCCAAATCGTGCTAAAAGATTCTTAGAATTAGTTCAATGGTAGAATTAAAAACCAAATTATGAAGATTTCAAGACTTCTAAAAGTTCAAGATCCAAAATATAATGAGCGGAGATGAGATGACTTTTCATTAGCACATCAAGTTTTCTGTTATAATTGTTCTATTCTAATCCTATTTTATTAAATCTCATTCGTATATTTATATGAGACTCACGTAATATAATATGATAAGAATAATAGAAATATCTTATCCCTAGCATTAGAGAAGAGGAACCTCAGCATACGACAGTGTGACACCCTTTTAGAAAAGCCGAAATAGTTGTTTTTTCATAAAAGACATCTTTGGTAGGTCCTTCCATGCCATGACTTCACACTTCCTAGTTCCTAGATATACTATTAGGTAGGGTAACAAAGTTTACTTTTGGGCTTGTACATCTTTGTTTACAGAAATATGAATCCATCTTGGCCTAAAATTCTAATTTCTAGGGAGACTAATGAGTTAGGTTTGACTCGAATCTTATAACATCAAATCTCAAGGAGAAAAATTTGAACTCGAGTATCTAGGAAAGGATTGATCAAGCACTCTATGTTGAATTATGATGAGATACATCGAAAGATTAAAAAGTAACCAAATCAAATGGTAAACAAAGCGCAAGATAGTAATTCAGGTTATGGAATTTTGAGTCTGGACTGCTTTTGGATTAGTCCTACCACAGGTGGCAAAGCTTCAACCACTAGTGTATTAGGTTTCCCATTCCCAACAAAAATATCAACACAAGTCTGTGATTAGATTCTGATGCCCGTGGCAATAATTGGGGGTCCTCTTGTAGTTAAACTGCCTTAGAAATGTTTCAGTTCTGTTTCCTATATTAAACCTGACAACCCCTCCAAAGGTTGTGTTCGTGTCCTGTCTCTCCTGTTTCTTGACATTTTCAAAGAGCAAAACCGAAGCTCAGAGCTATGGCAAAACTTTGTCTGGTCTTCTTGCTCGTTTGTTTCATGGCAGTCATGTTATCAACTCAAAGTTACGCTGTAGAGACATGGGTGACAAGAGCTGTCTCTGAAAAAGACACAACACACAATCTCCAATTCTACTTCCACGACACACTCAGTGGCAACAACCCCTCTGCCGTGAGAGTGGCGCAGTCAACCGCAACAAGCAAATCTCCGACCTTTTTCGGGTCGATAATGATGGCTGACGACCCGCTTACAGAGACTGCTGATCCGACCTCCAAGTTGGTGGGTCGAGCACAAGGAATCTACGGGTCAGCTAGTCAAAATGACGTGTCATTGATCATGGCAATGAGTCTTGCTTTCTCAGATGGTATCTACAATGGCAGCTCTCTTAGTCTGTTTGGTAAAAATCCGGCGATGAGTTCCCCCCGAGAGATGCCGATTGTCGGTGGCACCGGAGTTTTCCGGCTAGCAAGAGGGTATGCCATTGCGCAGACAGTTTCAGCCAATGTTAACGGTGACGCCATTGTTGGATACAATGTGACAGCTTTAGTTGACAATTCAAGTTCTGGTGTGAACCAAAATGTAGAAGACAGTCCAAGTTCTGTTACTGGAAGTAGTAATGGAAAGACCAAAACTTCAGATTCTAACTTCAGTGATACAGTTAGTTTGTTTCTGAATCACATTTCAATAGCTGTTTTCTCAGTTTTTATGGTTTGGTCGAGTTTCTGATGGTGAGAATATGGCTTTTTAATGGCTTTTTTTTTTTTAATGATTCCTATGAAGCGTTTGTTTGTTGACTACTATTTGAGAACAGATATTATGTTTAAGATTCTTATCATGTTTTATAAAATTTTATTTACATATTTACGTGGACTTCATATAAATATATGGATAAGATTTAATAAAACAAAATTGAAATAGAATAACTGAAACAAAAGATTTGACGTGTACTATTTGTTGGATTCAAACAACGAAATTAATTAGCTTACCAACTTTAGTTTTTATATGACATTTGATTTTCATGTTAATACAATTAATCTTGTTTAAGTAAGATTTCAGAGTAATTTCTTATTGGTCGATTGAGTTTAATTTTAATTATTGATTTATTAAATAATTTAAAATACTTAATTAACAAATTTAGTATTCCCTTATACAACATTTAGTAATTGGTAATTACTAATTAGTGACATGGTATTTTTGGTATAGAATTATTGCAAAGCAAGTATAACTTTCTTCCTTTAGCATTCATATGTACCAATTAAAGTCAATACATTATTTGGATCAATATTTTAAAAATCGGATTGAAATTCAAATTGATAGGAAAAAAGATTTAAGGTTTAAAAGGTTCGACTAGTACTAGACTATCATAATATCTTTTAAAAATTAAATAAAATTAAAAATTTTGAAATATTATTAAAAGAGATTATCTTTAATTATCGAAGAATTTGAAATTTTATTTAAAAATATTTTACAATAAAAATTAATTAATTTATTTTAATTTATAAAAATGTATTAATTAATAAAATTGATCAATTAATTAATAAAACGATTCAATAAATTGAACTAGTTAGAATTTTTCAATGATAAAGGAATTTGTTTCCTTAAATAATAGATTTTATTGCTTAAAATACTAAAATTATTTTCTTGAACTTGTTGTCTTTTTATAAATACAATATAAAATTAGACTACTTTAGACTTCGATCCCTTGGCAAAAGAAAAAAGGTCCTACCGGGAGTCGAACCCAGGTCGCTGGATTCAAAGTCCAGAGTGCTAACCACTACACCATAGAACCTCGTTAATAAAGAAGCATTAACAATTTTTATTTGTTTTGATGATTTACTAAAATTCACAATCGTAAACTGACCGTTTGAATCAGCTATATCATCTTTTTATTCCATTGAACAGGCTTTCTCAAACGTTCAACATCAACTGATTGATACATAAACATAGCAAAGTGCATGCTTTGAATCTATCAGAACCTCCTTCCACTTAAATGGACCCTACATCCTTCTAAATTCTACAGAACACAAAGAAACCAAGAACAAAATCTGAGAATATCCAACAAAGAAAGCACAACCATTTATCAATGCAAAATAGTGGATGAACTTTCAATCAGGTCATGAAGATACAGAGGGAGTGGGGAGCAGGGCAAAATAGAAAAAACAAAACAAAAGAAAACAAAGAAGATATCTTATTTAACTCACTTTCTAACAATGACTATCACAAGACTATTTGGAGTTCCCTAATGGAGGCATTGCACAGATACTAAACTTTCTTCATTGTCCAAACTGCACCTGTTGAGGATAACTAAAAAGCTTCTGCAGTAATGGAACTATGCCAAGCAGAGCTATCTGAAGTTGTTCTGAGGTGTTTAGGCGAACGCTGATTTGCCCTGCCCCTCGGTTATTCAAATTGGCTCGGGCGATAAGATTTGTCGACCGTCCTACAGGTATCTGAGAGTGTATATTACAACCAACAGCAAGATCTCCATGCCAGTCCATAACGGATAGCCCCAGCGTTGATAAGGAACGACCCAAAGGATAATCCTTGTCTCTCAGTTGGGCCTCCAAACTGCCACCATAAGCTACATCTCCACGACCAGTCATTGCACCACCAGACACGACCATCTGGAAACGTTTATTGACAATCAACTTATCTTCAACTTTAACTCCCGCTGATAAGGCATCTCCCATTAAGGTAACCGAGAGACCAGCTGTTGCCTTATTCTTTCTATAGTTGCTGAACCTCGTCTCACTACGTAAAGTATAAGCCAACTCCTTTCCCATTGTTTGCATATCAAATCCCAGAGAAGTTGCCTTGCCTTCGCCGTGCTTTATAGAACTGGCAAATTCCATTTGAACATTTGAATCCTTCTTATCCTTTGTTACCTGACTAGAAAAGGATATTGGGATCTTTTCTTTGACTACAAACAATCTCTCTACATTTATGCCTTCATAACCCACATCATGATCCCAACCATGAGTTTCTAAAACAGGCCTCACAAGCCACTGGTTCGAGCTATCAAGATAACGGTACCGGTGAGTAGGATTATCAGAATCAAATGAAGCGGGTAAGGCTAAATCCGGCATGGGAACTGGCACCGAAGCAGGGCCACCACTTTCTTCCTCAACACTATCACCGTACTCACTTGGCAGATCCTTGGCTGCAGCAGCCATTTTCTTCATCATCTTTCGTCGTCTTTTCTCTTCCTTTAACTGCTTCTTCATAAAAAGTTTTTCCCTGAGTTCCAACTCCTCAAAGTATGCCTTCTTCTGAGCTTTGTTCAGCTTTCCTAGCTGAGCCTTTGTTAAGCTCCTAAATGGAGGCAAATCATCATATTCAGACTCATCCTCTGAGTCTGATGCCTCATCCAAATCATCATCTAGACCATCATCATCACCAAATTGCTCTTCTGGCAGCTTAACCTGTGGTCTTGACTGGAGTAGGGACGAGAGCAGGAATGGTAATGGAGGTGCTCTCGACCGAGTTGCAAAAGGCTTCCCAGGTGGACTATCTTGCAACTTAAGAAGCGCATTAGCTTCAGCAAGAATCTTTGATGCAAAGGAGAGCAATAGCAAATGAGGCTTCCAAACCTGACCATTTGGTAACACTCTCTGCCCAGCCCTATTTGTTCTACATGCAGAGTGGTTCTCTACTAATGAAACAGGATTCATCAACCGCATATCCCCAGCTGCCTGTCGAATCGCTTGTTGAACAACGTGAGACCTTTGAGTGACAAACATGTCATAACTAGAAGCAGTACCATTCGGACCATCAGGTGGAGCAGAAGCTGCATGAGTAAGAACAACAATCGCATTAAACCATATGGAAGGCCCAAATATCTCAGTGATGGTGCGCAAGAGCGGCATATCTCCAAAATCTCTGCTCTGCATGTCCAACCTATCAAGATACAATACAATGTCTGGAGGAGTTTTCTTGATAAAACGCTTAACAGAGTGAAGGATCTTCTCATTATGGCGCTGGTCAGATCCAGAGGGAAGAAGGCCTGGTGTATCAATAACCCGAACCCTAATCCCTTGAACAGTTCCCACAACATCCTGAACCTTTGTTGTACCCAAGTGGAAAGCATCAGTGCTGAACTTCGCTTCATCAAAAATAGAATTAATGGTTGCACTTTTACCAACTCCTGTTTTTCCAAGAACCATTATTGTACAAGAGAAATCAAGGGGCTCTTGCCCAGCTGCCTCAAGCTGCTCTGCCATAGCACTTGCACGATCAAAACTAAAGGCACCAACACGGCCCCCATTCCTCCCTCGAAGTTGTTCAGCTAATCCCAACCTGTATAAAACCTGTGCCACAACAACATTATGTGGTGTCTGCCCAAGCCTATAAGCAAGCCGCAAAAATTTCACTCTTATCATCTGGAGCTTTTCACGAGTTTCATCATACTCTTCTGCATCCGCATTATTATTATCTTCAGCCTGTTGAGATTGCACATGAGACACAGTTCCATTAGCACGTGGTGGCTGCGCGGCCCTAGGGGCAGGTTCCAATAGTGGAGCAACCCGACCAAGTCCAGCTGGACGAGCAGGTGGGTTGGTAGAACTAGCAGATCTTCCTGAAGAAGAATCAAGTTTTGGCGTAGAATGAGCTTCACTAGGTCTAACCTCCTTTTCAGCTTTATTTCCAGGCTGTTCAATCATAACATTTTTATTTTTAAACCTGTCAACTTTTTCATTTGCATGCAGTGGTGCAGACTTGATATCGTCTGCCGTGAGATTAGCTGCATCATCGTGGATCTCCTTACCTTTTTCCTCGGCAACCAGAATAGTTGCATCATTGTGGATCTCCTCACCTTTTTCTTCAGCCACCACATTAGTTGCGTCAACATGGATTTCCTTACTCCTTTCCTCCACAACCAGATTAGCTGCACCAACAGGGACTGCCTTACTACTTTCCTCCACCACCAGATTACTTGCATCAACATGGATCTCCTTACTTGTTTCTTCCACCATCACCACATTAGTTGCATCAGCATGGATCTCCTTAATCCCTTCATTCACAAGGTTCATCGAAGAGGGTGGGCTTGAGATTTCGGGCACAACTGATTCCTCTGAAAATGCCTCAACAATTGCTGAAACAGGTTTCAGTTGACAAGGTTCCCCATTTCCCTCAGAATGTGCTGCAACTGAAGTATCATTAACAATATCATTACTGTCGTATTGAACTTTAAAATCCTCGCCAATTTCATTCTTTGCTAAATGTTTGTTATTATCTTCATTCGCAGAATCCAGGTTCTCTTTGTATTCATCAACCTTGGACTCTCGAGGCTCAATCAAGGGCTCTGTCAAGCCCTCATTCTCCTGATATCCTGGACTATCACTCTTCAACTCCTCTTTCTTACCACTTTCCTTTAATATCTCTCCACTTGATTCAAGTTGAAAATGAAGTGCCTTCTGATCCCCAGCCTCCAAGACCACACTTTCTCCATTTTTGCTTTCTCCAGCTAGTCCAAAGTCATCAGAGACCTCCTTTCCTGCATTCGGTTTGTCATTTTCAGAGACCTCCTTTCCTGCATTTGGTTTGTCATTTCCAACTTCACCAGGTCTCCCGCCCTCATCAATCTTATTACTGGTCTCTGCTACAACAAACTCATCCACCTTATTTTCAACAACCACATCCACCAAGTCTTTCACAATTCCAGCATCATCATGAATATCAACCGCCTCCTCAAAGGTTTCCACAGCTGAATTCTCATCCACAACCACCGAATTAGAATCTTCAACAGTCTCGAAGTTTGCCCCCGATTCAGATTCTGCTCCTACCTCCTGAAACTGCTCTTGCGAATCAGTTGCCTCCTCAAAGACCTCTTCTTCCATATCTCCCGTGTCACCAGACTCCACCACGAGCCCACTCTCCACCTTATCCCCCAAAACCTCATTCTCGGCATGCCCTTTCTTGCTCATCTCCAACCCAACAACCCTCTTCATCCCATTTTCCATTTTCCGAAGCTACAACCTTAAAACCCTATATTCAGAGAAAAGAAAACCAAAAAGACAATCAATACCCATTAAATCGAAACAGCAACAATCACACAACAAATAATCCAACCAATATAGAAACAACCAAAACCCATAAAAACGAAATAAAACAAAAACCCCAGAAGCAAAATCCCTTTTCCAACTAACAAAACACAACAAATGAGATAAACTTTAGATCTTCAACAACAAGACTGCAGCTTTATAACCAGACTTTCTCCCAAGACCCCAAAAGAAAAATAAAAACAGAAAAATGCCAAATAAAAATGCAATAACAAAACCAACCAATATTACTTAAAAGCAAACAAATATCCTCAGGCCAAAAAGGAACAAGCTTTACCTCGTTCTTTATGGATACTCTAGAGAAAGAGACAGCGGCCAATCTAGAGAGAGAAAGGATCTTCTTTTGAAGGTGAGTTTTTTGTGCCGGTGGGTTGCTATGCACATTCCTATGTATCTATTATCCATCCGAGGTCACACTCCCCGTTAGGCTTAAGGAGAACTGAGGAGGACTTGATCAACGGTTGATATGTGGACTTGATCAACGGTTGAGATTTGATCTTATGTGTTCAGATCCAACGGTGGTTGATACTTGGTCACTTTTGTATCATCATCGAGTAATGACGCCAAATCATGCTGACGTGGACTCTTAAAGGGCCAAAAAGAGAGGGATGTGTTGTGGTGTGGGATAGCACGTTGTGGTGTCCACAGTAAGAGATTCCAGGACCAACTATGGACCGTCCAATTCAAAAGATTGATTAAATGATGGCAGCTGCTTTCTTTTTCGCTTATTTCACTGTTTCTGACACATGTTTGTCACGCAACCATTTCATAATATTTTCATTAATTATATTTAAAAAATTAAATTATTACATTAAATAAAATTAAAAAATTTTAAATATACTTAAAATATATTATTTTTATTAATTAAAATTTTATTAATTTAAGTTATTAATATATAAAAATTAACTAATTAATTTTTAATAATAAAAATTATTAAAATAAATCGAACTGAAAAGTTAAAAATGAATGTAAAAATTAGATAATTTAATATTTTTACGATTAAATCGATCTAATCAATTTTTTAATTATTGTTTATTTAGTTTTAAAATAAATTTATCATTAATATTATTATTTCATTCTAACATGAAACAAGAATTATTGACTACTGATTGAATGCTTGCATCAAGGAAAATTGTCAAATTAAGTGTGCAGTTGATGGTCAAACGTACTCAGTAACAGCTCTTATTTTCTTATCCACGAGTTAATTGCTTAAGAGGCTTTGATGTTCGCAGTAATAATAGATCGAATCGGGACATATCACATGTTTCATTTTTGTTGTTTTAATCAAGTTCTAACCTATTTCATCCATATATTTATATAAATTGTATATAAATACGTAAATAAGATGAGGTAGAATAGTAAAAATAGAACAAATAATTTCATTTGGTTAAGTCGAGATAGATGTTTTATATAAATACGTAGATGAGACGAGTTAGAACAGTAAAAATGGAACAAATAATTTTATTTGGTTAAGTCAAGATAGATGTTGTTTTTTATTTAGATTTTGAAAAATAATAATATTTTTTTAAATTGAACTTTAGGTTAATTATTAAAATTGTTGGAAATTTTAAATTTTTTATAAAATATTTTATTTTGAAGATCTTTAGAAAATTAATGATGAAATGCAAATGAGACTAACTTTACACGTAAAACAATTAGATGTTATTAATATAACGATTGGACCTAATTCTCACAAGCTAGCCTAAATTAATTAAGTTTGAGTAAAATAAAAAATTTAACATAAATATATTAAATATTTTAAAAAATAAAAATTACATAAGTTAATTAAGTTTGAGTAAAATAAAAAATCTAACATAACTATATTAAATATTTTAAAAATCAAAATTACATTAATTTCCTTCAAAATATTAGCATGCATATTTCAAAATATTTCCTTTATTGCATCCACTTAACAAACGACCTTACCTTAAAGACATATTGGATTTAAGCCCTCGTTTAAATATGAAGTAATTTAATTAAATATTAGCTCAAAACTAAAGTTATATGATTTCTCAATGTTTAAAAAGAACGAACCAATTCGGTCGATTTAATAATAAAATCTTGAGCCAGCTAACTTTTTGGTTTGATTTAGTTTAATAATTTTTATTGTTAAAAACATATTAGCTTATTAATTAATTAGTCAGTTTTTATAAACTAAAATAAATTAATTAATTTTTATTTAAAATTTACTTTTTTCAATTAAACTTAAATTTTTTTATGATCAATGATAATTTTCTTCTATTATTCTTCAAATTTTTTAATTTTAGTCAAATTTTAATCAATTTTATAACGATCTATTACAAATTGAATCTTTTAAACCTTAAATCTATTATCTTATCGATTTAACTTTCAATCTGATTTTGAAAACATCGTGATTTCTTTCTTTTTTATATATATACAATTGATAATACAAGTATTCTATTGACAAAATTTTTTATATAAATTTTTTAGTTAGTTTAATAATTTTTGTTTATAAAAACATATTAGTTTATTAATTAATTGATCAGTTTTTATAAATTAAAATCAATCAATTAATTTTCATTTAACATTTTCTTTTTCTATTAAACTTAAAAAATTTTCATGATCAATGATAATTTTCTTCAATTAATTTTAAATTCTTTAATTTTATTCAAATTTTAACTGATTTTATAACTATCTAATACCAGTTGAACCTTTTAAATTTTAAACATCTTATCATATTGATTTAACTTTCAATCCAATTTTGAAAACAATGTGATTTCTTTCTTTTTTATATATATACAATTAATGATGTCAATTTTATAAATCAAAATAAATAGATTAATTTTTATTTAATATTTTCTTTTTAATTAAACTTTAAAATTTTTATGATTAATGATAATTTTCTTCAATCGTTTTTCAAATTTTTTAATTTTATTCAAATTTTAATCAATTTTATAGTGATCTAATACTAATTAAACATTTTAAACCTTAAATTTCTTATCTTATCAATTTAATTTTCAATTTGGTTTTGAAAACATTATAATTTCTTTCTTTTTTTTTATGTACAAGTGATGATATGAGCAGTCCGTTTACAAATTTTTTTATTGTAACATTTAAATCATTGTGACTTTTGAACTAGAAGTGTCTGGTATAGAATTTTTTATTAACATATGATAAGAAACTCAATTATGCTTACAATTTTCTAATAAGTAATGAATTGATTGGTTGAATTGATAGAAGTCTGATTGCTCTGAAGCTCTTTTCTTTTTGGGTGCTTAGCTTCTTGGCGTGGCAATTCCATGAAAGAAAACGATGTCTCTGTCATATGTCTCTGTCTGGGACATAGATCATGGATCTTAAATTCACCGTAAAAGTTTAAGTTATTGTGTGAACTCAACTGAATTAGTTTTATATATTTATTAACACACTTTTTCAAATGAAAGTTCATTGAATTTAAATTTTGTAAAGGCTCATTTTACTTTGTTCTAAATAATAGGTAGGTGGTAAAATTTGAATTCGCGACTATTTGATCACAAAGATTTTGATATCATATTAATTAACCGTTTCACCACAAAAGCTCTATGATATCATATTAAGTGGCTGTTTCACCACAATAGCTTAAATAGCCACTTTCTATGCTATCAGAGCAAGTTTGGTCCGGATTATTAATTTTCTGATTATCCGTCTAAATGTCTAGTCCCATTAGCCCGGTCTAGTTACCACTGCATTTATTTCAAGTGACAACTGAATGTTTTGTCTCAGTTGCACTTGAATGGGAGTGTTACAATATCCCATATTGACTAAACATGAAGATGTTAAAAAGTTTATAAGTAGTAAGGATCAATTATCCAAATAACTAGTTTTAGTCATTTTGACAATAGTTGACTCAAGCTCAATAATTATTAATAAACTCTACACTCTATCCATATTAAAAATTCTAATAATAAAAACGTGTTCTTTAGGCTAAGCGTCTTCTAATT